>JAGFBZ010000087.1:422500-1002973 GCA_018398805.1 Hirundichthys speculiger | reverse complement strand
GAGATGCAACTGGTTTATTGAACTCTGGCATAAACTGCAACTGTCGAGGATGGTCGACTTCATTCTATTAGCGACAAACTTTCAATTCTGGAGCTACTCAAAATATATATTTATTAGTTAAAAAAATCAGCCTGGAGTTTTCACATGTCAAACTGAATCATTGCAGTAGGAAAATATCAAACTCAAAAAAGAAGTCAAAACTTGAACCGCTCACTGTCATGTCTCTTTAATCATTTGTCTTTAAATGTTTCACTGCTGGTGTTTTTTACTACCTGTTGCCTTTCTATCATATCAAATCAGCCTGTCCATTCTCCTCTGACATCAACAAGGAATTTTCATGACACAAAATTGAATTCTTTGGGAAGAACACTCATCGTAATTGGTGGTGCAAAAAGAGTATGGTTTAAGGCAGGGGTGTCCAACTCCAGTACACCTGATTCAAATGAATAGATCACCATCAGCTTGTCATCCAGTTCTGTAAAGCTCTGTCAGCGATCCATTCATTTGTATCAGGTGTGCTGAAGCAGGGAAACATCTAAGACAGGGGTGTCAAACTCCAGTCCTCGAGGGCCGCTGTCCTGCATATTTTAGATGTTTCCCTGCTTCAGCGCACCTGATCCAAATGAACGGGTCGTTAACGGACCTGAGCGGACCTGGATGACAAGCCTATGGTGATCCATTAATTTGTATCAGGTGTGCTGAAGCAGGGAAACATCTCAGACTTGCAGGACAGCGGCCCTTGAGGACTGGAGCTGGACAGCCCTGCTTTAAGGACGGTCAGTCCTCGTCAGACGTAAATCTGTGGACTGTGAATTCCTCAGGAACATTGTGCAGGTCTAGTCTGGAGCGACTGTAAGCAATTTTTTGAAGTCATTGCTGCCAAATGAGGTCTGACCAGTTCACTTACTTTTTCAACCACCACTTTTTAATCAGTGTGTTCAATAAAACAAAAAAATATCGTTTGTTATCAGCATAAGCACAATGTGTTTGTCTATTATTGTGACGGAGATGAAAATCATATTTTTACCTCTGCCAAGGAGGTTTTGTTTATGCCAGCGTTTATCTGTCTGTCTGTGTACAAGATAACTCAAAAAGTTATGGATGGTTTATACTAAAACTAGAAAAGCACCCGGAGAGCGCAGACCTCCGCCAAGCGCAACAATTCCACCATATAGCGATTTACAGATTGTGATAAAATCCCCTTTCTGGATCAGATCCGGATCAGCCTTTGAAATTTGATAGAGATTAACATTTTCAATCCCTGAGTCAAATTTCATGAGCTTTGGTCAATAATTAACAGAGATATTGAGAAACAAAATTTTTGGCCCCATTGACAGCAATGTTATCGGAAATTTGAAAATGATCCAGAATCCAGGATTTCTTCTGGATCACACCCAAAATGAAAACAGTTCTTCCTTTTCGCATTTCTGACAACTCCTGAAAATGTCATCAAAATCCATCCATAACTTTTTGAGTTATCTTGAACACAGACAGACAGATAAACGCCAGCAAAAACATAACCTCCTTGGTGGAGGTAAAAATACAGAAAACCAGTTTATTCAAAGGGCTTCATGTACTTTTTCTTGCCACTGCATTGTTTCCATTCTTTGCTATTATGTCAAATCCCCTTTACATCGGTTTCTGCCTCAGAGAGCCATCTGCAGAGAAACTGACACCTGGAAACAAACAAACACTGAGCTGTTTTATTCAAATAACTCAAATGCTGCCATTGATTTTAATTTGGACAGTTTAATGTCCTCTTTTCTGAGATGAGACTGAGGTAGGTTGAAAGCATGACCAACAGTATACAGTATAGTCAAGGAATAAGCATATGAGATACATTTTGATTTTATAAAGGACTTTGAGCAGGTTACATTAGAAGAAAGGCAAACGTTAATTACAGCACCGATCATTGGTGATAATACCGTCTTGATGCTGTGTTTTTCCTTCTATGCCAAGTTGAGTCTGCTGTGTAAATTTCTCAATGCAAATTCCTCTATTCCAACAGTAAATAAATCACAATATTTGTTGCAGCATGTATTTTAGCCATGCTTAGTGTGTCCACAGCAGTTCAATAACAAGACAATAGTAATGCATGAAATAACTTCTGCAAGACTGAAGCTTAGACTTCAGCAAGAGAATGTTTGGTACAGTTCCAGTTTTAGTAAGGAAGGAGGTAGTTCATGCAGATCTCAGCTCGGAGCTTGAGCCACAGCCACAAAAATGGAAGCAAAACAACCCTGAAGCCCGCCATTATTCCTGGTCTTGTCTTTGCCTTCAGTCTTCTGAAAACCATTTTCATCACTCTTTAAGAGTTCAGATTTCAGTCACACTCAATGTTCTGAAAGAAGTCACTGCAGTCAATTTTCACTGCATCCAAAGTCAGCTTCCCTCCAATCTGCAGTGGCTCTGTGAAGACATCGTGACTGGGGAAGAACTGCATGCTGGAAAACTCCTCGTCCTCCTTTTCATCCCAGTCATCCACGTGTCCTCGCTTTTGTGACGAGATTGTGTCTAGCGAGGTCTGCGTGTTGTTGGAGGTGTCTGAGTCGTGGGAAAAGCTCTTGATATATGTGGTCAGAACCGGATACAGCAGTGTGGGCAGCTCCGTCTCTGGACTGGGGCTGGTCAGAAGAGAGAGCTTTGAGGAGATGTTTGTAGGTGGAGGATTTTCGCTGGTCTGCAGGAGCAGCTCCTCAACATCCACCAGGACGGTCTCTCCATCCCTCTCCGTTAGAGTGGGGTTACTAGACGGGAGCTGGAGTATCATCTTGCCCTGTTAGGATGGAAGGCACATGCTGAAACTGGAGAACAATGATGGCTACATGACAGCTTAACATTTTGTCTTCTTACATAACCACCTTCTCTTTGGTGCACTCTTTTGCCCACTTGCTGTTTGCAGGATCTGGTATGACACTGAGTGTGAGGCAGTGGAAGAACTCGCAGAACCTGAGGAAGGAATGATTGAAACTGCTGAGCAGCGCTGTATGGGAGCTTTTGACTTCTCAGCGCTACATGATGCAGTGTGCTCTCTGGTAAGCTGTGAATGCTCTTACTTTTGCATCTGAACACATAAATGGCTGCTATTGCGACATACCTCTGCTTCAGTGCTGAACTCTGGCACAGACACAGGAGAAACAGCACCATGAGGGCGGCAACCACACACACCAATACGAGGGACAGTTGAGTATCCTCTGCAACAGGGACAGTGAAACACAGAGATGTACGATTCCAGCATTTGGCTTCTGGGATTTACTGAGTTTGGGAACGTATAATAATAAAATGAGTGGTTGATAACTTATTTTCATGAGTAAAATCTTGCAGACAGACTGTGCAGTGCAGGATTAACTTTCACAATAAACTCCTTTGAAAAGATGTTTACATGAAACAAAAGAGAATTTGTTGAAACCTGTTTGACTCAGCAGATTCAAACTACAGTTTTCAGTTCTTTGGAAAAACTTGGTCTGCTTTAAAAATCAGGAGATTTCAATCCAGTTCAGAGTCCGAGCTGAGTGGACTGACAAAGTTTAATACATTTTACAACTTTAAAATAAAAAAAAAATCCATACCACTTAAATACAAAACAGGGAAATTCAGGTTTGTGTTTAACTGTACTTTTACTTAATATTTAGGGTTTTTTTTATGTCATTATATTCTTCTGTACGGAGCCCCTCTGGTGACATTTGATAAAAAAAAATAATAACGCGTGGCCACGAGATAGTTGATATGTGGCCACGAGATAATTATAGTAGCCATGTCCAAGCAGAGATTGATTGTTGCTTGCTTGATTCGTACTTTAACCAACAAACATGGACACTTTTGACTTAACTTAACATTTTATTTTAATATAGGAATGAATTCCAATGACATTCTTAAGGCACTTGCGGTTAGGCATGGAGTATTGCTTAGAAAGAGACACTTAATTCGGCTGCTTAACGTATTAACTATCTCGTGGCCACGCGTTATTATTTTTTTATCAAATGTCACCAGAGAGGCTCCGTACATCTGAACTCTTAAAAGAACAGTCTGGAGTTAAAACAGCCCGAGGTTTATTATGAGATGGCAAGGAGTGTAAACTTTTGTTTTGGACCAGAATGATGAAAATCAAAGCAATTTTGAGGTGGAACGGAATATTTGTTAGCAGCAAAAAAGGAACTAATGTTTGCACTGTGGACAGTGGAGCTACATCAGAAAATAAATAGCTATTTTCTGTTCTTGACAAGAGTCAAAAATGTCATTTCATTTAAACAATAGCATGGATATGGTCCTTACAGACAAGACATATTTGAACTTTGTACAAAGTGTATCAACATTCCTGTTTGAACATGCATCTGCGCCTGGTTTCTACCGTCATGTGATGACACAAGACGACTACCAATATCACACAGACTGCTGTCATCAGATGCAAAAGGAGGAAGGAGGAATGTCCTCTGCTTTCCATCGAACTGAATCAGTGATTATTAAATAGACAAGTATTAGAAGCAGAGACCATAAACTCTCCTTTTGTATCGACTGACAGCAGTTCGTTTAGAATTGACAGTTGACTTGTATGGGGATTTATAACAAACAGTCCTTTTCATACAAAGTTAAAATTACCTCGGTTTATCTGTAGAGACCTGATCTACATTATCACTGAAGTAGAATGACATTTTTGAGTCTTGTCAGAGGCTTAAAATAAATAAAAAATTGAAAGGCTGCTTACGCTCAATAAAGATCTTGATCTTTTGACCTGCAGGACCCTCTCCTTTGGCGGTCGAAGCACTCATCCACAGACTGTAGACATCAGGAGGCAGATCTCTGATTATGTACGTCTTCTGTGATGCTTGTACAGAGTCTGCTGGGGAGAGGGGACATGAACATCAACTGTACATGGTTTCAATCAAATAAAGGATTGAAAATGAAAACAGTATGAACACAGCTAACTACCTTTTAGTTTCCTTAGCAGTCTGATGTTTACTTTTTATTCACTTCACTCAAAAAAGTTTAGTTTCCTCCTATATTTTCTCAAAATTATGTTGTTTTTTTTATATATTCATGAATAAATAGCTGTTCAATAAGGGCTTAGTGCAGTAAACATGTGAGTGAAAGAAGGTAACAGCAGCAGCTCTGTGCTCTTGCACCATATTGTTTTAACCCCATACCACATCCTCTGCACATAACAGAAAAAAAGCCACCATGGCACACATGATTTATGTATTATACAGATGTTTCTCTCTTGTATAATTTTTAAATGTTTAATTTCTCTTTCAAATAAGAAACTGAAATACACGGTTAGAGAAAAACTACTAGTCTACCTTGCTTTCAGTAAAATAAAGATATAATTCCCTAATTTTTACAGTTTCCGTCAACCATGGTTACATTTGTTCTTACAAAGTGTCTGGTATCCCCTGATGTTCTTCAGATAGATGTGGTGTACTTGGTGATGCAACCCCTGTGCTGATTCCTGGGGAGCTCCATCCAGGTGATTATTACTTTGTTTCCCTCCACCTTTTCTTGGACAGATGGACCATTTTCGGGAGCTGCAAACAATAAGCAGAACCCTTAAACACGGAATATGACAGATGTGTTTCTTTAAACTGCCTCTTTATATTTTTAGATATAGCTACATAAATAGTAATCCAATAACATCCTTATGAATCATACCTGACTCCACAGTGGCGACTCGTTTAAATCCGGTCTTACTCATTGAGCTCTTATTATAGAAGACATATACCGCTCCCTCATAGCACTCATATGGCTTAATACCTGCACAAAGAAAGACAGTGAAGAGAACATAGAGGTGTTATGGAAGAGGAAAAGGGAGCAAAAAAAAAAAAAAAAAGATTTTCCTGTGATCAGTTAACTGTTCATCACTGCCTCTGGTTTGTAACTTCCCACCTGTGATGACCATTTGGTTGTCATTTTTGCTCAGTCTGACCCATTGCAGCTCTTCCAACATGAGGCCCTCTGGGTACCACTCCAACAAGTACTCGGTGGGTGCAGTTTCAGGCTCTCCCCAGGAGATGGTGATATTGTGGTTGTGTGTTGCAGTTCTAACGTCCAGATGAGGCTTGTCTGAAAAAGAGGTAAGCATTTATTCAGGTACTATAGAGAGGTGAAAAGAAACAACAGTTGCTAGAGCATTTTTAATTGTCCTCTTTGGAAGTTCCTGTCACTGGACTTTGGAGGAGCATAAGAGGAACTTACAATCAGATACAATAGGTGGGGGTCAGTGTTGGTTTTTTTTTTTTCTCCCCAAAAATCTTGTTTAAGTACATAGATCAAAAAGTGTTTGGATACATAGATTTAATTATTATTATTATTATTATTATTTTTACCTTCTGTGAAAAAGGTTGTTATGGTGGCAGGAGGTGACGACCCTTTAGAGTTGCGAGCCCACACGGTCACGTCACAGTTGTCACAATATGGAAGTGAATAACTCCTGGCATCAGCGCTGACGTTACTGATGACACTCAGGTTTGGGCTGTTAACTCTGACTGTGTACTCTATGATCTTCCCTCTGGAGACGGACGTGTTAGGCTCCTGTAATCAGAGGAATGTTCAAAAGTAAACTTCATAACTTCACTGCTGTATTGGATTCGAGTCCTCATTATGTTGACGGCTGAAGGATGTCGCATAGAAAGGAAAAGAAAATGACTGAAGGAGCTATGGATTTACTGGCTGCTCAAAATCAATCACACTGCCAAGATGAGTATATAAGACACCTCATTTCTGTTCAGGTCTGCTTTTTCTTGTAAACTGAAACTGTGGTGTCTGCTGGCAGGTTTCACTTACCTCTCACTGTCTGTCTGTGGCTTTAAATAACAGGTATGTCTGGAATAAGGTGGGAATGTGTATGGTGTGCGTGTGAATATCACACATAAGAAGTGGTCAAGCTTTGACCTTTAATTTATGCAGAACAAAGTAGAGAGACAGGAAGATCAGAAAGCGTTACTATGGCTACAGCACCACACAAACACACAATGACAGAAAGTGAGAAAGAGAGTAAATGTTTGAAGACCTGAAAACTCTCAAGCTCATGACATGCAGAAGTGTTACAGAGTAGCTGTGCATTGTAGTTAATAAACTACAACGAATGAAGGCCTTTTAGAATTAAAAAACACGCAAGGTGTTAAAGTGTTGTAAATATTTACGACTTGGCTTTATTTCTGCATAAATCTGCCCAAAAACTTCATTTTAATTCTAATCGTAAAAATGCTAAAGAGAACCCAGTTAATGAAATGATACTGATTTCTCACTATGTTCTTGCTTCAGTTCAGGTTTGTTAGTTGCTTCGCACGACTGCCACAATATTTCAATGATGTTGAGGCCTTTGACTGAACCGTTGCATCTTCCTTTCCAATTCTGAAACTACATACTGTACTACAGGTGTAATCATTATGTGCTGATTTTGCCTAAATTTAGCGGGAAGAACACGGTATGCGAGCAACTGCACAATCTGCAGTCTGAAAAATACCCAAATGGTGTGCTACTTCCTGAAAAGTTTCCTAAGTGGGGGATACAAGGGGGATGAGAGAACGGGCAGGGAGTAGTGGGAGGGGAGGAAGGAGAGGAAATGAGGCGATAGGAGTGCTGTTGAAGGGTTAGGAGGTCAAAGTTTATTTAGGGGTAGGATGTGGAATCCGAGACTAGAGGAAAGATAGCTTGGTTCTGGGGGGGTATGATATGAGTAGGTAAAGGCAGATGAGAGTAGCAGAGTGAAGAAATAATTAGGTTCGCAATGGTATAAGTTGCGTGGGGTGGTGTAAATTAAGAAGTAAGTCTTGCATGAGAAGCAACAGGTTGACGCTGGTGAGTAATTGGGAATGGAGCGAGCTTGTACGAAGGCCGCCTCGGGAGAGCTTAGGGCTGGGATTAGCGCTGTACATGATGAGGGACTGCAATCTTTTGCTGGGGAAAGGAAATGGCGAAGGCGCAGTATGCTATGTAAAGGGATGTAGTGGTGGTTGGCGAAGCAGAAGTCTAGAGAGGGCTGTGGAGCCAAGTTTTTAAAGCCGCGGAGGATACAAGGGATAGAGCATAGTGAGTTTCACATTGAAGGGCGAAAGGAAAAAAAAAAAGTGGAAGAAAGGGCGAAACAAGGCGAAGAGCCAGCAAGCAAGGCGAGAGCTAGAAGGGCGCGAGGCAGGAAGGCGGGCAAAGGTGAAGGGGAGCGCGGGCGAAGGTGAAGGGCGAAGAGAAGAGTGAGGGAGGCGCAGACGGGGGGGCTCGCGAGGAAAAGATCGAACGGTCGGGGATGCGAAGAGCGAGACAAGGGCGAGAGAAAGAGCAGAGCAAAAGTGAAGAGCGCAGGGCAAGACGGGGCGAAGATCGAAGGGCGAAGGGCGAAGGCGAAGGCGAAGAGCGAAGGGCGAAGGCGAAGAAGGGCGAAGGGCGAAGGGCGAAGAGCGAAGGGCGAAGGGTGAAGGGCGAAAAGCAAAGAGTGAAGGGCGAAGAGGGAAGGCGAAGAGTGAAGCGAAGGGGGCGAAGAGCGATGAGCGAAAAGCGGGCGAAGAGCGTTCACAAGCTGCAACATTTGTCTGCAACAGCCTTTATGAATGCAGGGAGGTAACTTCAGGTAACGTGTCCAAGTGAGTCTTACGACGGATATAAGTTTTAATTGTGGCTTTGGGCATACACACAAAGAAACAGGTGTATAACTGCACAACCTTTGGCTTTCAATTCTGGAGAAAAAGAAAAAAAATCCCTGGAAACATCAGCGCTACGCCACTAGAGGTCAGCAGAGACAACATTTTTACGTGTCTCTTTCTTTGACATCTACCCGTGGAAGGATATTAAATCGGACAGAAACAAAAGCCTGCAGCAGTGTATCTACGGACAGGAGCGGTGCTAGTCACCCTGGGCGCCCGAGGCAAGAGTGGGCATGGGGGGGGCCCTACCGGCCCACAAACAACAAAAAGATCATTCAATCCAGATATCTTTGATTTTAAATAACAGAGGTGCACAGTGATGTAAGAAAACTTAAAATACAATATAACATAACAAACACAACTGAAACGTGCAAAGTTTAACAAAAACACAATCAAGAAAATAAATATCACATGACATGCAGAAAATTCAAGAAGACATATGATATCGCCCTCTTCCAAATACAAATCAGTTACTGGTTAGCTTACAGTTAATTACTGTTTAAATAAGCTAGGCTAAAACGCAGTAAATATGTCATGTGCAGTTGTGCTTCGTGAGACTCGACTGGGACAAAGTGGCATCGTAACTTTTTTTTTTTTTTTAATAATGTCAGATTATACACATTTGAATTTAACACTTTCCCGTTCTCTTTTTCCTTCATCTTCTTGCTTTTTTTTTTCTTTTTGCGTATCCTGACGGATACACTCGCTTCATTTTGAGTTTGAAGTACTGATGAAAGCCACGAAAGCCACGGGCAGTCGGGGCCCCATTAGGGGGGTTCCAAACATGTCGTTGCAGTGTCTATGGAGGTTTCAGGTTGTGTCATTGATATGGATCGATATTAGCCGTGTCTCGGGGGTCCCTTAACACACGAGGCAGTGACAGCTAGTAGGGGCCCTATGTGGGGGGGTTTCCAACGTATCGTCGTTGCAGTGTCTAAAGCAGTTCAGTCATTTTGTCATTGACAAAAGAACCAATGTCACCACTGTCCTGGGGCCCCTTCCAGCTCGGGGCCCTGGGCAGTTGTCTTGTATGCCGACCCCGTTGCAGCGTCTCTGCCTACGGATACGTGAACGCATGCATGGTTTCCCCATGACCCCCGAACCAGCAGACATGCAGGAACATGCATGCCATGTCTCAACATGGCGGCCGTAGACGCTGCCTGGCAAGTCACTCTGGGTCAGATTTCCAAAATAAATAGACGGTATTGTGTCTTCTGATCCCACAGATTCAGCCCCAGAGCCACAGTTAAAAGCTAAATTATGGATCACGTATTATTACTTATGCAAACCATGAAACCCCTGGAAGCTTTTTTTTTTTTTCCCTCGCTCTGATGCATCGCTTCCCTTTCAAACGATGATAACAACTTCAGTTTGTCAATCCTGTCGGTGCTTTGTGTCACAGGGACCATTACTTGAAAAGACGCGTTAGCGGATGAACGGTTTTGATCTTGACTGGATTGTCAGAAGCAGTTAATTAGGTCGGGACGTCCGTGGTTGCTGAATAATGTATGCTAACGTCTCCTGACATGCCCAGTACCACTGCCAGGCTGCGTGCCCTGCATGTCTTAAAGACACATTCGGTGTGTCCCACAAAACTGGAGACAAACTTCACGTCTACGAAAACCTGCAAACGACAGCGAGATGCAGTGATATGCAAATCTCAAGCGCCGATGTTTTATTCACAGAACACGGAAAACGTATCAAGCATTCAAAATGACACTTTAATGTTGCATGAAAAACATTAGATCAGTTAACGGCACATTTGCTTTTTTTTTTTTTTTATCTGATGGCAACAATACATCTCAAAAAACGTTGGAACATGGGCAGAAAGAGGCTCAAACACCCGGAGGGACATCCAGCTGCTGATGAAGTTAATGTTCAGGTCAGTGAAGTGACGGTGGAGCTTTTAACCGGGATGCTCAACATGATCGGTTGGAGAAGTGAGCTGGTGCTGATTGTTTTGAAGAACAATAAAGTTGTGGCAGTTACAGAGTTAAAAAGTGCTACAGATGCAGAATTTACTTTGAGGATGCTAATGGAGAAGATCAGAGAAGGTCAGAGGGAGCTGCTGAGAGGAGTTCTGGTACTGATGAGGAGGTCTGGTCCTGATGAGGAGTTCTGGTACTGATGAGGAGGTCTGGTACTGAAGAGGAGGTCTGGTACTGAAGAGGAGGTCTGGTCCTGAAGAGGAGGTCTGGTACTGAAGAGGAGGTCTGGTCCTGAAGAGGAGGTCTGGTACTGATGAGGAGGTCTGGTACTGATGAGGAGGTCTGGTCCTGATGAGGAGTTCTGGTACTGATGAGGAGGTCTGGTACTGAAGAGGAGGTCTGGTCCTGAAGAGGAGTCTGGTCCTGAATGAGGAGGTCTGGTACTGATGAGGAGGTCTGGTACTGATGAGGAGGGTCTGGTACTGATGAGGAGGAGGTCTGGTACTGATGAGGAGGTCTGATGGTACTGATGAGGAGGTACTGATGGTCTGGGTGAGGACTGGACTGAGGAGTTCTGGTACTGATGAGGAGGTCTGGTCCTGATGAGGAGGTCTGGTACTGATGGGGAGTTCTGGTACTGATGAGGAGGTCTGGTACTGAAGAGGAGGTCTGGTACTGATGAGGAGTTCTGGTAATTATTTACTTATTACTTACTTAGTTACTTATTTCATAACTAGAAGCAATATTTTCCCGTTGATGCGTTTCGTCACCTGAAAACTTCGTACGTAGCAACGTTCGTAAGTAGCGGTACCGCTGTAGATGAGGAGGCAAGAGTTTCTGGATGAAGACGGACTCTGTTGCAGTCGAAGAAGCGACGGGAGCAACGCAGTGAATTAAATACGCTACACTCGTTTATTTTTGTGATGCCACGCAGGTGAAGGTGTTTTGCCATATTAGTCGTTTACCCTCCTTTGGCAGTAACACGCTTCCCACAGGTGTTGCACTGCGCCAGGTAGCCGTCATTTCCCGGACTGACATGCAGCCAAACTCCAGAGCAGCGTCTCTTGGGATCCATGTTGTGGCGAGTGAAGTCCCGTCGGCGACGGACGTGACGTCGACACTAGCACGGAGTTGAGAACGCCGGGCGGAGTAACATCAACAAACTAGTGCAGTAAATCAAAAAGAAGAAAAAAAAGAGCACAGACATTTAGGAACCGAAAAAAGGAATCGAAATTCAAGAATCTTCTAAATGATTCCAGAACCGGATGTTAGGAACCGATTCCTACTTGGATTCGTTTTTCGGTGCCCAACCGTAGTTGGAACTGGAACAGGAGGTCTGGAGGAAGACCAGAGAGGAGATTCATGGATGTAGAGGAAGATGAAGATGGCTGGTGGGAGAGAAGAGGATGGAGTTAGATGGAGGAGGATCTGGGAAACAGTTTGAGCATCAGTGCTGAAATACCTGTCCAGGTGTGAGAGCAGCATGTTCTTCATCCAGAAGGTGTCTTTTTCAGGGAGGACCTGGCATCCCTCAGCTGAACCTCATCCCCACGTAAATCACAAAAACATGACTTCTTAGTCAAAACGGGCTCATATTTCTCATAAAACGGAAACACGTCTCACTTTAAACTTTAGATTCCTGTCTTTAATTATAAATAAATCCTTGCATTTTGTTTTTATTTACGTTTTACACTATTTATGAATTGGAGTTGGATAGAAACCTCTCCTTTAGAAGTACTCGTGAGAATTATAACGATCATCTGCACACATCACTTTGAGACGTTACTGAAAACATACGCAGCGTAGAGATCGCCTGTCTGTCACAGATAATGAATGTAAAAGATGAGAAGAAGCAGAGGACAAGGCTTTTTGTCTGAACCTTCATAACAGAGGTGTTCTTTGATCTCTAAGTCGTTTTTCGAAGAACTAAATGAAGAACGCAATAAAATGAGTGGAATCAAAATATGAACGACCAACTTGAATAAACTCTTGCTGCTGAAACGGCGGGAAGCAGGAGGGAAGACAGGTGCGACTGAAAACTCTAACAAAACAGGAATCCAGGCAAAATCCAGGAGCTGATAAAGGACCGGAGTCTCCGGGGGAAACCCAGATGGCGGAGTATCAGCTAGGAGCGTTAAAGAAACTGGCAGGTGTCAGGACGAGAAGTGGATGATAAAAAACAAAGAGTGATGAAGTACAGGAGGATGCATTTAAATCATCAAGGACGCAGGGGAAAATAAATCAAGTTCGAATCTGAAAATAAAGCAGTGCACCGCTCTCAAAACTCAATAAACAAAGTTAGAGCCCAAAACCAGGAAACCTTTATACTAGAGCTGGGCAACGATTTAAATTCTTGATTGCGATAAATCGCATTATTTCCCTTAATATTTAAACATGCACTTTTATTTAAATGTCCTGCTGCCATATGAACTAAAATACCATAACATTTGTTGTTCAAAAACACTTTTAACTTCAGCACTTGTCTGTAACACATATTTAGTGTAAATCTCATCTTAAAAAATGTAAAAAAAATAAAATAAAATAAAGCTTATTGCCACTACCAGGGCATCAATGTCATCCTGTTTTTATAAAAAAAAAAAAAAAAAAAAAAGTCTACAAACAAAATCCCACAAAATGATTGTGTCTCAGCACAATCAGAACATTAAAACAGGTAATTTCTGAGGTAACAGCAGAAACTTTTAACGGGGAGGTTAACTTGTCAGTTGTTACAAATAACCTTGTTTCTGTTGAATCCTCCGTCTGGGAGAACTTTAAAATGAAAATGTCCATGTTAAAGTTCTGTAACTTTATCAATCCGTGTACCATTCTTTCCTTTCAATTCCAATCCTTTCAATTGTCAAACAAAAATAAAATAAAAAAATAAAAAGTGACATTTTATTATGTTTTTCGTTTTTTAATCTAACACAAAAAAAATGGAAAAATGCAATATTAGACTTGGATCAAAAATATGAAATAAAAAAACGGGCCACAGAACTGAATTAGTTTTATAATAAAGGACTGGACTTTCTGTTGTCATTACACATCTGTGCCACTAGATGGAGCCGCACTGCAGTAACCAGCTAGAGAACAGCAGGACAGTGAACACATGGAGCAGATCTGATGGAACATGGAGGAATGACGTGAAAGTTTTGTTGCAGTCCATACATTTTCTTTCAGACAGAATTGTTAATATTGCTACCTGAGTTGCTACCTGAACTCTAAAGTTAATGGAATTTAACCTTTCTCCATGTCTGTTTTAGCTTTTTGCATGTTAACCTGCAGATTATCTTCCAGTTCCGCAGCAGCCAGTAACAGACTTTCCAAAACAAAAGCATGTGTGCAACATGCGTTAACGCACGATAAAATAAATGTCAGCGTTAATGAGTTAACGCGATAATAACGCGTTAACTCGCCCGGCCCTAATAATAATATAATATAAGACCAGCTGCCTTTTGCTCCCCTTCAACCCTGCTGCATGTCCTGAGTGACCAACAACGTCTTCCTACATTTGTCCATTCAGATGAGGCTGCGTGTCAAACTCCCCTCAATATTCTGGATTTAGACTTCAAAAAAATGGCAGGTGTGACACATTTAAAATCTGCACACTTAAAAATGGACGAGAGGGAATCAGTACCTAGAGAACAAAAAACAAAAAAAACAAAAACCGAAGGCCCATATCTGCAAAAGAAGCTAAAACACTCCTTCAGAGTGCATTCGTGCACCCACAGTAGCAAAAAGAAGCAGGGACTTAACAGACAGAACCAAGCACAAGATAAGGCACCAAGAAAATAAAAAACCCTCCAACACAATAACTGCAGCAGTGAAGGTTTATCAGCGGTGTTTAAATGAGCTTTTGACCACTTAGATAACCTCGCTGACGCTGCTTGATGTGTAAATCCGTTTAACAGCTGATACAAACGGGCGATAATAAAGGCCGGTTTTCATTTTTACAGGTTTAAAGAGCATTTGGACATGACTCACGCTTAATGAGGTCTGCTGCTGTCTGATGAGCTAATTATGCTTCACACATCCATCATCGAGTGCGACGTCAGCACAGAACCATCAGCCATTCAGCCCGGCGCTTTAGCCGCTCTCCGTCCACCGCAGTCGTCACCGTGAGTGATACCTCTTTTCACAGATGCACCCTTTCTCAACATTTTAGTCATCTAGTAACAGGTGAGATTTTGCTTTCCAACATGTTACACTGAGATTCTTTAAACCTGAACTTGTACATCTTAAAATACTGGCCTCAGAGCTTTAACGGCCAGGCCTTTGATTTTCATTGGCTCTTAATTTAGCTTTCAAGGGGTTGGTTTTCCCACCGTTTTTAATGAAACTGTAACTGCAGGAAATGCTTTTAGAAAGAAGATCCTGATGTGTTGAGGTGTTTGGCTTATGTCCAGAGGTCCAAAGGTCCAGAGGTCCGGAGGTAGTTAGGTTCAGGTTTGTGTAGAAAAAGCACCAACACCGTTGAGCCTGCTGGATTATTTCCTTCGTAGCATGCTAACCCTAGCCACAGCAGGTCACAGTAACGCCACCTCTGCTCCACATCCACGCATCCGTGAAGCCGATTTGTCTCTTCTGAGCTTGTCTGTTGCGTGTGCAGGGATTTTTTTTTTTGTGTGTGTTCGGTTGTTTGCTGGCTGTCGGACACAGAAATCGAGCTGAAGAAACATCACTAGATGCCATGTAGCGTTCTTCTAAATTGCAACGCCAAAGTGATCGAGGCTTTTAAAAAGCCTTTTCATGCTGAGCAGAACTAACAGATGCAAGATGAGAAATAGAATAGAATAGAATAAAATAGAAAGCGCCGCAAGATGGCAGCAAATTGTAGTGGCTCTGACTTGGCTATCGTAATTTTTTCATTTTTTGAAATACAGCCGTCTTTTAATCAGTTTATTTTGAAGAGGACTTTCACTTTGGTTCGGAGGCTGTGCTGCACGAGAGTATTCTGGATGTTTTTGGCTGTTTCCTGATCTTGTTATGATGTGTCTCCATGGAAACGGAAGACTTGTTTACCAGCGTGATCAACTGCTAAAACTCTCCCAAATCAGGATTAACAGCGAAATAACACAGCAAATCCCAATGGAGTTGAGAAGAAAGAGAAGAGAGTGAAGCAGAGAGAAAAGCGGTGGAGATTTAAACCGTTTCTTCCAACTGTTGTGATGGGTAACGTGAGATCGTTAGCTAACGAAACGGACGAGCTTGAGATGCTAACCAGGTCCCAGAGAGAATACAGAGAATGTAGTCTCATGTGTTTCACTGAGACGTGGCTACATGAACACATCCTGGACTGTAACGTGTCTGTTCGCGGCTTTAAGACGGTCCGTTCAGACCGCTAGCAGTTAGCAACTCAGCGGGAAGCTGAGGGGAGGTGGGATTGCAGTGCTGGTTAACCAGCGTTGGTGTCATCCTGGTCACGTCACCGTCAAGGAGAAGATCTGCACGAGGGACCTTGAACTGTTAGCTGTGAGTTTCCGTCCTTATTATTTACCCAGAGAGTTTACCTGTGTTATTCTGGTAGCGGTTTATATTCTACCTGGTATCGCTCCAGACGCAGCCTGTGATGTCATCAGCTCCGTTATTGCAAGGCTGCAAACGCAGTATCCAAACTCAGTCATGGCGATCTCTGGAGACTTCAACAATGTCTCCCTCTCTGCAGCTTTACCATCATTCCAACAGTTTGTCAGCTGCTCCACCAGAGAAAATAAGATGTTGGACTTATTTTATGGAAATATTAAAAATGCATACAGCTGCTCTGCCCTGCCACCTTTAGGAAGATCTGACCATAATCTGGTTCTTCTCACCTCCAACTACAAGCCCATCGTTCAGCAGCAACCAGTGATCACAAAAACTATCAAAACCTGGTCCAGTGAAGCTGAAGATGCTCTGACGTGAAAACAGCAGCCCAGAAAAACAGAAAGTTAACTACTATCAAACAGGAGCCTGATCTGCTCTGCAGCCTGAGAGCAAAGTTCTTAATGGGACTTTGGGGAGGTGGTGCAGGAACTTTCTCAAACGTGTTCACCTTTAGCCCGTGGAGATCCAGACGCAACCGTGCGGTTTAAATAAGACCGAATAAAAACCTGAAGTAGGACACAAAGAGGACGTACAGGACGTGATTGAAGCAGAACTTCGTCTGTTAATTTCAGGCTTTAAATCAAGACTTTTTCTACAGAAAAATGCTCAACAGGTGGACCGAGAGCCACAAGAGGCTCATTTGATAGAAAACTGTAAAAGCCAGAGGAACGACACTTGTCATGAGGACTGTGACTCTCTTGCTAGAGGTTTATCCTCCCACTCTTATGTCCTGCAGAGTGGAGCGGTAAATGCTCACATCAGGAAGACAAAACCGATCCGGATGTATCACTCCGTTATATCTCTTAATAAAGAGACCTGAAGAGAAGGGTTATCTGTGTTCCTAAGGTACTTTAAGACGCTTTATCAGTCGCTCCCTGTGTGTAGCCTGGTCCTAACTTCCCAACCCTAACCCCTAACCCCTAACCCTAACCCCAACCCCTAACCCCCTAACCCCAACCCTAACCCCTAACACTAAGCCCTAACCCCAAACCTAACCCTAACCCCTAACCCCTAACCCCTAACCCCTAACCCCTAACCCTAACCCTAACCCTAACCTCTAACCCTAACCCCTATCCCTAGCCCCTTACCCTAACCCTTAACCCCTAACCCTAGCCCTAACCTCTAACTCTAACCCTAACCCCTAACACTAAGCCCTAACCCTAACCCCTAACCCCTAACTCTAACCCTAAACCCTAAACCCTAACCCTAACCTAACCCTAACAATAACCCTAACCTAAGCCCTAAGCCCTAACACTAACCTAAACCCTAACCCCTAACCCTAACCCTAACCCTAACTAACCCTAACAACTAACCCTAACCCCTAACCCCTAAACCCCTAACCCTAACCCTAACCCTAACCCTAACCTAACCCTAACCCTAACCCTAACCCCTAACCCTCTAACACTAAGCCCTAACCCCTAACCTCTAACCATAACCCCTAACCCTAACCCTAACCCCTAACCCTCTAACCCTAACACTAAGCCCTAACCCCTAACCTCTAACCCTAACCCCTATCCCTAGCCCCTTACCCTAACCCTAGCCCTAACCCTAACGCTAAACCCTAACCCTAACCCCTATCCCTAACACTAAGCCCTAACCCTAACCCCTAACCCTAACCCTAACCCCTATCCCTCTAACCCTAACACTAAGCCCTAACCCTAACCCCTAACCCTAACACTAAGCCCTAACCCTAAACCCTAACCATAACCCCTAACCCTAACCCCTAACCCTCTAACCCTAACACTAAGCCCTAACCCCTAACCTCTAACCCTAACCCTAACCCCTATCCCTAGCCCCTTACCCTAACCCTAACCCTAAACCCTAACCCTAGCCCCTTACCCTAACCCTTAAACCCTAACCCTAGCCCTAACCTCTAACCCTAACCCTAACACTTCTGTGGGTGCGTCCCTCTGCTGATCTGACAGCGTACATCAGCGTTGTTTAAGAATCCAACCAGGAAGTTGGCTAAATCAGAAACAACAAGCTAACAGCAGCAACGACAACAACAAGCCTCGTCTGTATACGGAGTGGTTGGTGCGCAAATTCCGTGATGCATCATTAAATGGTAGATATATTTGCTCTTTTACATCAAAAACATGTGAATCCTGGAGCTGCAGATAAATGCAATTTCCTCATAACTCTGCTGGCTGATTAAAACCCCGGCGCCCTCTTGTTCAGCCTGCTTATCAGCTCCAGCTATGCACTGGCAGCGAACACGACAATCGGAAAGGGAAATCAAATTAGTCCCGCTCATCCCTGTATATTGTTTCAGATCTTGTGGGCTGAAACAAATCTTCTTGGTTTTATTGCGCCGTTGTTTCTGCCTGCATTGCCCTGCCACGTCTGCTCTTCCTCCATTTATTCTGAATTATATTTGTGAGAGATACCCATGCTGGAAAGGCTGCTGCAGCTGTGTGCGCTCAGTCCACTAAATAATAAAAAAAACCCTGTAGTCTAGATTTCAAAAATCCTGTGGATGGATACTCGGTAGTTGCAGATAGTTCTGGTGATTTACACAGCGAGATTACTTTATTTCAATGTGACGCTGTGATTACAAGTTAAACTATAATCACTGCAAAGCTGACGAAACATGCATGTAATGTTTCTCTTAGTGAGCAGAATCCCCTGATAGGGGATGCCTGATTCATAATATGAGTCCTTCACGTCATTTTCACTGTATAGGTGTCCTCACGAAAAGAGCTGTCGAGCTCTGAGCATGAAAATCTGCGTGTCTAAGAGGTAACTTCTTCCTGGTTGAGTTAAAATTAAATGTGCAGTATTCTTCTGGACATTTTAAAGCTTTAGTTTCCACATTTCTTGAGGATGATGCTTAGCTAAATAACAGAAAACCATTACGGGCCATGCGAGCAAGACCAGTTTCCATTAGCTGGAACTGCGCCATCTGGTCAAGCGACTTTGACATTGCATCATTGCAGGACTAATTGACTAGTTGACTAATTAGACCAATAACGAGTGCTGCCAGAGCTAAAAGAAGAAAGAAGTCATGGAAGTCCCTCAGTAACTTGGCTTGTAACTTGTGTGCTACGCTGGTAGGCTCGCCTGACCTGCAGGTGACTGCCAACAGCGCAGCCCCATGATTGGTCGGCGGGCGATGGTTAGTCCCAACAAGGAACCCTGTTTCAGCTCTGGCAGCACTTGTTTTGGATGTTGTTTCGGTAGCCGTATTTGATTTAATTAATGTGAAATTGTATTTATTAGCTAAGCCAGCCAAGCTAAACTAGCTAACTTGCAGTGACTGAACTGAAGCCAGCTGGAACAAGGCAGCCGCTGGGCCTGGGACGGACCTTCACGCAGTATTACGATAAAGAAGAGTGCTTCAAAATTACTCTTCAGTAAAACTATGGCTGACATCACATGGGGTTTATCCAGTTTTTGTTTGACAGTCTATGGACCTGAGCTCCAGGTACAAACTGTCTCTGGCTTAAATTATAAACCATTATTTTAAGACTTAAAATAAGCTTACACCGCTTTAAAGCTCATATTGACAATAAACTACATTTCCCATCATGCATTTCGTAGCTTTGAACAAGACGATTTTTCAGAACATGTCCAAGAAAAGAAAAATTGATGCACAAGGAAGGCAGTTTCATTAATGATGGGAAAACAACAGTATGTCTTTTGTGTTATGAGGCGGTGTCAGTCGTGAAAGAGTTTAATCTACGTCGAAATTTTGACAGCAAACATGGAGCTAAGTATTTTAGCCTACAAGAAAAACAAAGAATCGCTTCTGCTTCTGAAACCAAGGTAATGGATACTCTTACAGCCACAAACCCTGAGTTTAATATAACAATGAGTTCAATATTTGAAAGATGAATACATAATAAATACAGAAATCATTTTTTAACATTATAATAAGGTGTAGTTTAATTTATTTTGATTTACATTGCATTTTGTTATACTCATGCCGTCAATCTGGCCCTTGGAGGGCCACCATGATGCTGATGTGGCCCTCAGTGGAAATGAGTCTGACACCTCTGCTGTAAATGGAGACATGACAGCTGAAAAGATTGTCCCTATTACAATATCCGCTAATAGAAACCATTATGGCACAGTTTTGTTTCTTCAGCATTTTCCCTGTCCCTTTTTAAACTTTAATTATCTTAACTTTCATGTTTCTTGAGAATATTTAGTTGAATTCAGCACTGCAACACAGTCTTAAAAACCCATATCGTGCCTTTATGTCTTCCCGCCTTTCTTTTTTTTTTTCCCTCCCTGTCTTTGAAAACCTTGTACTCTCAGGTCATGACACCCTGTGGCGTAATAAGTGTCAAAAATATTAATAGAAATGCCCAGAATTACACGGGACACTGTCTTTGTGGCTGTGCTCGTTGCATAAAAAATTCCCTTAAAGTATATTCTGTGGGGGGAAAAGCCTGTATAATTTAAAATCATGTACAGACAGCATGCCTCATAGCCGGTCTGTGGAGTTTCCCTCCTACTGAGCAAAGATGTGTCATCAGACGTGTGCACGTTACTTTTCCTTCACGCTGCACATTTAGAGATGCAACATAAACCAGATGGAAAACAGTTGTTGGATTAAAATCAGGAGTGATGGACTCTCCACTGGCCACGTAACAATCACAGGACAGATGGCCTCGAACGCAGCTTAAAGTAAATCAACCTTAACGACAAAAGCAAACAGCGGACGCAGGTTCGATTCCCACGTCCCGTGACCCTTTGGTGTCCGTCTGAGCAAGCTGAGGCAAAGTATGAGACTCGACCATTAAACCAGCCTCATATTTGCTGCTGGATTTCCTTTAATCCACAACAGGATGCATTCAAAGTTTCAGGTAGATTAGAGATGAACGGTTGTTAGAAAGTCCCACGCAGAGATACGCTGCCTTCAATAGTCCAGGACACACAGAGGACCACCTGTGAGCTCGAATATAGGACCATATTTTATTCTAGAAGTCATATTCTCTAAAATGGGGGTCGTCTTATAATCGAGGAATAGACTTTTCTATTGTAATTACACATCTGCGCCACTAGATGGAGCTGCACCGAGGTAACCAGTGAGAATGGAGAAACCACGCCGCCAACTCGACTTCAATAGTTATGCAGTTATTGAACTACATGGTTGTAGCTTATTCAGAGTCATATTCTCAGATTTGAAGAGAACACAGTTTATTAAATAATACCATACATTGATATTAAATAACATGCATGTATGGAACCATACTTCCGAAAAATGATAAGATCATTAAAATGTTTAACAATAGGGTAGAATGTTATCTCTGTGGGAGTTTTTTTCTATAGTAATTGTGCGAAGAAAAAAAATATGCCTTCATCATATTTTTATCTTCCCAAGATGATATCTGAAAAATACGGGTCATCTTATAATCAGAGTCGTCCTATATTCGGGCCAATACGGTATATGGTTGATGTTGCCTCTCTTATCTTCATCCGGCAGGTTTGACACCACTTCCTGTGGTCTGTTACGCCACGACTGGTTGGGGAAATGAGATGCAACCCAATCCAGATGGTACTGGTTAATAAAAGTTATTCAATTAACGTAAAGCGATAAATCGGCTAGTAAAATAAAACACAATACGCACAACAAAAAGGGATCTCTCAAAATGAAGATTTTCCTGCCAGTTCTGCAGAAACAACAGTGGGCTCAACCCTCCACCTTTAGAAGAAGCTTCAAATCCAAACAGTAAGACACATTTATGTAATGTTCACCATTCTTTACGTGCCATTTTTGTTTTTAAGTACGGACCATCTGAACAAGAGGTGAGTTGGTGCTTTTTTAAACTGGGTCTGCGTTTATTCAAGAGAGGTAAAGATATTGGCGGTGGCAGCCAATGTCAGGACTCGGGGCAGTTTAATGATTATTTATTAACGTGTTTGTCGTGAAACAACCGTGTTACCGTAGCGTGTTATTAGCGGTTTGCCCGGCAGCTGTAAAGCACAACGGATCGCCAACATGACAATGTTGGATGAGAGAACATGTTCACGACACGTCCTGACCGTTGTAGGCTATTAGCGTTAGCAGTTACTACAACTAGCATAAGTATCCACAAAGAAAATAACGACTTGGATTTGTTGTTGTTTACATCACGTAGCCTATGTAGCAACTGAACCGGTAGAAGAAGACAACTTTAGGTAAGAAAATCAAGTTTTATTCAACGCTAGACAACTTTAACATGAGCAACTATGGGCTGGATTGTCTCGGTTCTATTTGGGTAAGTGTTGTGATCGAAAAACTAAAGACTAGGGTCGGGTCGGTTCCGGGTCCAAATATTTCGGGTTCATTCGGGTTTGGGCTCCCGGACTTATGATAATAGCTCGGGTCGGGTTGGTTTCGGGTTGAATTTTTACGGGTCCATTCAGGTTCGGGTCCATGAAAATGGACCCGTGAAGACCTCTAGTGCGAAAGCATTTGGAAATCTAAGCCATGCTTTGTTCCATGTCATCAGAAATTGATCCCATCGCTATGCAATTTTGCATCTCGCTCTTCAGTGTGCACGTTCTCCCCGTGCTTGTACGGGTTTTCGGTGGGTACTCCGGTTTTCCACCGCTATCCAAAGACATGCAGGACGTGGGAAACTCCACTAACTCACTTCAAACCGTTGTCTAGCTAAAAACTCACCCATAGCTGCTGGAATAAAATGCCAACTGGTAAAAGGGAAGCTATTATTAAATCAGGGCTGCTGAACATTCACGATTACTGAGCTGGACGAACATCAACGTCCACTGGCCAAAAGTAAATGATCCGAAGCACGGAGTTTCTTCTACTACATGGCTTCATTCGGACTGATCTGTTTTTGTGACTGATCAACTGCCCTGTCGTCCCAGTTCACTGGTAAGAATCGCTTCAAACTACTGTTTGAACAACTGAACAAACGATTTTCTTCATACGCTGATGACGCTGGATGCAAATACATTACATTGTTGACCTATAATGTCAGGAAATATTTAAGTCAATCTGCGTTTCTGTCCAGAGAAAAGAAGTAAAGCAACAGAGTGAAGATTTTATGTGACAGTGCATACTCAGATGTATCTGTATAATAATGACCATCGTCCAATTTGATATTTTTCACCAGAACTACCACTGATTTCATGTATAGAAAGAAAAAAAAAAAATATTGAATCAAGCACCACAGACACATCATACCGCTCCTTTGTTTGGACTCGTAGTTGTGAAATGCTGGTGAATGAAAGCCCTGAAAAAGTAAATCTATGTGAAAAGCATAGAGACAGCACCTTATTGTCCCTGTCAAGGCCGTATTGACGTTTTCTTATTGTCTGATCTGCTGGAGGCCTCAGCCAGTGTTCGTGGAACTCCAGGAGAAAATATTTTCCTCTCTGCAGGCTGCCGGTTGAAGTTTCGAATTGCAGCAACTTCCTTGGGAAGTTCATTGGTATTCTGCTGCTGCGCGACTGTAGAAGGAGGAACAAATATAATGAAAGCTGTACTGTTTGTTGGCATAATGAATGAAGCAGAGAGGAGGAATGAGAGCAGGAGGAGGAAGTGGGGAGAGAAGGTGAAGCAGGCGAGGAAATGGAGGGAAGAGTAGAGTTGGAGGAGAACACAGAAAACAATTTAAAGGACTAAAAATTGAAAAACTGCTGAAGTGAACATAGGGAGCGAGAAAATGAAAGGATGATGAGCTGAAATGATGACAATTTAGTGGACAATTTAGTATAGAAGTAAATGAGGTAAATGCACACAGGTAAAGGAAAGGGGAAAGAAATAGAAATACTTTTCTTTTTTTCTTTTTTTTTACAAAGGTAAAATTGAAGTGAAAAAAGATGAAAGAGGACAGCAGCTACTGAGTTTGGAAAAAAAAAAAGGAGGTATGGAAGAGATCAAGAAAAAGGGGAGACGTGGGTATGAGTGTAATACTATTTGCTTCAGCACATGTAGCTCTCTGAATTTGTGAGCCAGAGACACATTTGTTTCTACAAATGTCACCAGTTCAAGCGCCATCAGGATCAACACAGACCTTCTGAGCTGATGTCAAATACAAGGAGCTACTTTGTGACAACCAACCCCACGACCAGAGTTGGTTGTAACAGTAGCAGGGTAGGTTGTAACAACACCAGGGTCGGTTGTAACACTACTAGGGTTGGTTGTAATGTTACCCGGGTGGGTTGTAACACTACCAGGGTTGTTTGTAACACTACTGGGGTCAGTTATAATAATACCAGGGTCAGTTGTAATGTGACCAGGATCGGTTGTAACACTACTAGGGTTGGTTGTAACACTACTGGGGTCAGTTATAATAATAATACCAGGGTCAGATGTAACGCTAACAGGGTAGGTTGTCACGCTATCAGGGTTAGTTGTAACAGTACCAGGGTCAGTTGTTGTAGGTTCCTAGTTGTTGCAGCCATGAGCCTGACGCTCTCCTCCCTCTTCCTCCACTACGTCCACAAAAAATACTCCAAAAGCCATCTTCTTAGTTTTCATACTTTACTTGAACGATTAACAAGATACAAAAATAATTCAGCAAACAAAAACTTAGAAATAGCTTGTAAATAGAGCAAGTGAAGCGAGAGGTCAAGAAACTGTGTGGCTCAACTCCATGACAACTGACTTCCCACTGCCTCACGCAGCTCCTAACTGCCCACTAGAGGGCATATACGCACTTTTTTTATCTATTAAATCCTCCACACATTTTAAGGGGAAATAAACAACACACCAACTTAAATCATCATTTAAACTTAACCAATTCAAACAGAATTTAGGCTCCTACAGTTGTAATGCTGCCCAGGTTGGTTGTAACACCACAGGGGTTTGTTGTATCATGACCAGGGTTGGTTGTAATGCTGCCCGGGTGGGTTGTAACACTACCAGAGTTGGTTGTAACACTACTGGGGTCGGTTATAATAATACCAGGGCCAGTTGTAACGCTAACAGGGTCGGTTGTAACGATACAAGGGTTGGTTGTAACGATACAAGGGTTGTTTGTAACGCTAACAGGGTAGGTTGTCACGCTATCAGGGACAGTTGTAACAATACCAGGGGTGATTGTAATGATACCAGGGTCTGTTTTAATGCTACTTGGGTGGGTTGTCACGCTATCAGGGTCAGTTGTAACAATACCAGGGTCAGTTGTAATGCTAACAGGGTAGGTTGTAATGATGCCAGGGTCGGTTGTAACGCTACCAGGATCAGTTGTAACGCTACCAGGGTTGGTTGTAATGCTGCCCAGGTAAGTTGTAACACCACCAGGGTTGGTTGTAACACTACTGGGGTTGGTTGTAACATGACCAGGGTCGGTTCTAACACTACTAGGGTTGGTTGTAACACTACTGGCGCCGGTTATAATAATGACAGGGTCAGTTTTAACGCTAACAGGGTAGGTTGTAACAATACCAGGGTCGGTTGTAACATTACCAGGGTCAGTTGTAATGCTAACAGGGTAGGTTGTCACGCTATCAGGGTAGGTTGTAACAATACCGGGGTTGATTGTAACAATACCAGGGTCAGTTGTAAGGCTACCAGGGTTGGTTGTAATGCTGCCCAGGTTGGTTGTAACACCACTGGGGTTTGTTGTAACATGACCAGGGTTGGTTGTAATGCTGCCTGGGTGGGTTGTAACACTACCAGAGTTGGTTGTAACACTATCAGGGTTGGTTGTAACGATACCAAGGTTGAGTGTAATGCTAACAGGGTAGGTTGTAACGACACCAGGGTCGGTTGTAAGGCTACCAGGGTAGTTTGTCACACTATCAGGGTCAGTTGTAACGATACCAGGGTTGGTTGTAACACTACTGGGTTCGGTTGTAACACATGCTGGGTTGCATTGTAACAGGAGACCAACAAAAGAAAAAACAGAGGCCACACAATGTGTTAACACTCAAAATGAAACAATGTCAATGTGTGTTCCTCTATTCTTGATCAGTTACAATTATGACAAATAACTGCTGGTAACATTGGACTGCAGGCTTGTTAAGCCTGAAGACTGCGCTAGGCACATTTTACCCACACTTCCTTTGTCTTTGGGAGGGTTAGGGAGAGATTATATTATATACATACCATCACATCTGACAGTTTTACGACCTTGACAGCTGTCATCCCCCCCCCCATGCTGACACACGCACAATCCATATATGGTATGTCCTTATATGGCCCGTTCTGTATTTTAAAAAATGCGCCACAGAGGCCACCTGTTCAGCGGACAACAACCAGTAGTCAGCTCTTCTTAATGACAAAGATTTCCAATCACAGTTATATAAAATAAAACTCAATGTGATATTAAAGCAATATCTGTATAAACTTGTATAATGTTAATTACTTTTCTTACAAAACAGTATTTTCAAGTAGCAGAGAGAAAACCTCTCTCTCTTCAACACTCAAGGAGAATGTTAATTATATTGGTAAACCTTATTACTGCTCTTAAACTCAACTCAGATTTAGATACTGTTAGCCTGCTTTTTCTTCTTGATGAAAAAAGATTTCCAATCACATACACACAACACACACAGTTATATAAAAGAAAACTCGATGTGATATTGAAGTTGGTGATATTTGTATAAACTTGTAAGTAGCAGGAGAGAAAAAACTTCTCTCTTCTCTCTTCAAATATTATTTCACTTCGAGTCCGCAGGCCAACGGTCAGGGGGGTATCACTTTACATCGACAGTGTGTAGGGGTTTTGTTACACAAACTGACCAATTGACTGAGTTGGTCAGATGGTCAGTGAAGCACCTGTTCTTTTAAACGCACCACAGAGTTCTGCTCTTCTTAATGAAAAAAAGATTTCAATTACATAAACCCACACACACACACACAGTTTTTTCAATGATATTATTTTATGTAAAGAAGTTGTATAATAATTTGTGTTTGATGTAATATAACAGTATATAACACAAAAACATAATGTGATTTTTCTCTTTACACATGTCGAAAAACTAGATATTGGGTTTAAAATTACAACAATTTTAAGGACTGTAGCGGATCCCTTGGTCTGCAACATCTGATAGGGCCATGGCACTAGCAAAGGGAATTTTTTATCAACTTTCCTATTTTTTACACAGTACAAGCTTTTTTTTTTTTTTTTTTTTACACACTTTATTAAACAAACTCACGGGTACTCTTTCGAACACAGACAGACTTAACTCAGGGTGACACAAATTACATGTTAAATGTAAGGGTATGAATCAACAGGGAGTCAAACCAGCAACAGACTTTACACGGCAGCATTAAATCAAATAGCTAACAAACAACTACAGATAAACACCTAAACAACCAGGGCTGCAAAGGATGCTGGGAAACGACCCAGAAGGACCTGCCAGATCACTACAGTATGTTGACATCTGTCCTAACCACTGTGCCACTGTGTGGCCCATCACTGGCATTTCGGTAGTCCTGAAGTCTTTGATGTAGATTTTAATACTATGTCTGCACTAAATGTCATACAGCAAAATAAATTCTGCTATTGAGATTTAAAATTTAAAGTATGTTACTTCTTAAAGAACTTAAGATCGCCATTCTTAAATATACTACTTACTGCCTGGACTATTGCAATACAGTATTTTCTAACTTTTCCCATTTGACATTTATCAGATTCTTTAGCATGTAAGTACTTCTACACAATGTGACATCACTTAGTGACTGGCCAGAGGCGCAACATCTCTGTAACTTTCAACCTCAACAGATAGCAGATTCAGGTATACACTTGATTTCTATTTTAATCGCATAGTGTTTGAGGTAATAGAAAACAAGTTTGTGAAATTTGTTTACACAATTAGTTGAACTAAAAGTACACATAAATGTGAAACTAGTGAGAGTTTCCTTAAAATTACACAGAAAGACATGAGATTGGTTATATGGACATAAACCTTGATTTAACAAGCTTCATATTTACTTACAGATAATTATTGTCATTTTATGAAGATTGACTATAATTTAAGAGAGCAGGAAAGATAATGTATAATAATTAGGGCTGTCAAAGTTAACGCGTGATTAACGCAAAATAATTTTAACGCAACTAATTTTTTTAACGCGCGTTAACGCGACACAGCCTGGCCGTGTACAATAGTAAAGAGGAGAGTAGGTTTAATGAGCCTCGGGCCCCGCCGTAGTTGTGTAGTCCTGTAGTCCTGCGTAGTCCTGTCAAAACAGGAAGTCATGCACTGACGTCGATGTCCATGCCGCAGACAGACAGACGTAAACAAACTATTAGCAGTAGTTGGATACAAATAATAAATGGATACAAAAGATAACTATTTTGAATGGTAAGTTCAGCTTCAAAACCTTGCCTGATGGCTAACTCCCAAGATAAATGTTGTTTGTGTTTGCTGTCGATGTGAATTTAGTTACCACCGGAGTCCGGTCACTTGACGGCTAATCAGAGCGCTGATGCAGAGAGCCCCCCCTCGTTTAAAGCAAACCACGAAAATATTTGTATGAAGAAATAAGAGAAAATATTGAGTATTATATATATATATATATATATATATATATATATATATAATGGATTTGGCATTGTAGCAATATATAAACATGCATTTGTTTTGCATAAGGCAAGCATTTGTGTACTCTCATATTAGGCAACGCAACTTTATTTGCAACTTTATTTGCAATTCAAATCAAAGTTGCTTTACAGATTGCAGTCACACAGAAGGCAAATAGGAATCATTCCATACAAGCAATAAAATAATCAATAATAAAAAAATTAATTAATGAAAAAATTAATGAATTAAATTAAAAATGAACAGTGCAGATAAAATCCTTCCAGTCATCATCTTCACATCTAAACAGAAGTGTTTTCAGTCTGGATCTGAACATTGTCAAAGTTCAGGTCGGTCTCACATCTTCTGGAAGACTGGTCCAGATTTTAGGAGCATAAAACTGAAATGCAGCTTCACCTTGTCATATTTCCTGGTTCTAGTCAGGACCGGTGCAGAGACCTCAGGACTGGACTAATATGGTCGTATCTTCTGGTTCTAGTCAGGACCGGTGCAGAGATCTCAGGACTGGACTAATATGGTCATATTTCCTGGTTCTAGTCAGGACTCGTTAATAAGAGGATACAACTTGAAAAAGATCTGTATAAGGTAGATTTAGACAGATAAAAACATGCGATTAATTTGCGATTAATCGGATTAATATTGACAGTCATGCGATTAATCTGATTAATATTTTGAGAAATTGACAGCCCTAATAATAATACAGTCATTTTCTGTTAAAAAAGAGAATAAATATAGTTTGTCATTACTGGTACAATACTTTTAAAAACAACTGTGTTGTTATATTTACAGAAAGTTAAATTTACAAAAAATGTCTGTTATTTTACAGTTTTGTAGACTATTTTAGAAAACAAAAAAAAAAACTCTGTAAAATTTAGTATTTACCATAAAATTTGGATTTTTTTTTTACAGTGCAGGAGGTTTCAGAATGCAAAAAAGATGTTCTTTAAATGGATGATTTCAGATAGTTTAGAGAGTACTATTTGCATCAGTGTTTACTATCAAAACCATGAACAACCCCAATGTCACATAATACTCCCAACTTAGAGGCAGTTGAACGCTTTTCCAGTGCAAGCGCTTTTTCGTACTGCCAATACAACATATTAGTTAGACTGATTTTATTTCTCAGAATTACATTTTGGTTAATGTATATGAAGCCTAGGGGTTTACCTTACCAATTAGCCTAGAAACATGTTTATGGGTGGGAGGACACCAAAGTACCCAGGGAGAACATGCAACCACACAGAAAGACCCAGGTGAAACCCAGTTCCAACCAAACCTTTTGCTAACCATTGCACTACTGTGCAAAACAATCTATTTGTGATATCATTAAAGGAACCTGAACCTGTATGTTACTCTGAACTAGTGTTAATATTGCAATGAGTTCACTTGCTTTAGTCCTGACATGCGTGTACATTTCATACAAATCAGGGTACGTATTCATTTTCAACAATTTCAAATAAACTGTCACAGCTAAGCTCCGTCAAGTTTAAGTTCTATGAATCAATCAATACCAATAGGATGTATCTATCCATAAGGGTTTTTTAACACTGTTGTCAATGACAGATTTTATATTTGACTTTTAATCAATTGTTAGATTCTGAACTATTTTTGTATAGATTGCCACAAATGATTATCTTTTTTCATTGAATTTAAATCTCCACTTTATAACACAATACTAATTCCCTCAGGCACGTCCAATAGTTTCTCCATGCTACATACATGCTGCTGCGAGTACTTTGTCCTGGATCTTTTTCAATCGGAGTGCGGCCGCTTTCGTCCGCCATCGCTCGTACACCTTCCTCTTCCTTTGCCTTTCGTAACTGAAATAACGCTCTAGTGACGTGAAAAACTCTTTCCTTCTAGACCGCCCCTTGACCACACCCCTTGTCATACCCTAACCCAATCCCATTGTAGGGTTTCACCACGTCACTACGCCTTACACTCCCACTTGCTACGGCCTTCACCACTCCCCTTACGAAAAACTGTTTAAAGAGAGGGTCTTTTCCTTCCTCCCAGACCATTGAAAACTCTACAGCCTTTTAAAGTCCTGAAGCCATTTGAAGACCCAAGGAAGAAACCATGCTGGCAATGACTCGTCTGAACGCCCGCAGGCGTTTAATCATGACCCCTGAGTACATCCCAGGGGTGTCGGCGGACAGATGATCTCGCACGAGCCTACGCTAAGCCTATACCCGAGGTTGGTGGCTGAATGCCCCCGCGTCAGGAGCCCGAGTCCGATTCTGGAGATGGAGGATCAACCCAGACCTTGTCTCCTCTTCCTGATACCCGGTGAGTCCAACCCCTCCTTCACCCGTGGATGAGAGTACGGTGGACGGGTTGATGTCAGTCTGATCCTGAAACTGGTGAAAGCTGCATTCACTATCTGCTCAAACTCCTCGTCAACAAGATCCGGAAAGAGATGCTACGGTTGCACAGTGACCATCCAAGTCGAGACAGCATGAGGTTTGGACATCCTTGAAGAAGACTTCTTCGAAGCAATGCTCGGATGAGAGAGATTAGAGAACGACTCCTTAACGTATTTCATTCCAGGCGTCAACCATTCTTGAACATGTATGACATCCATGTGGAGGAATCGAGAGTCTCAAAAATTGTAGAAACTCTAATGACCAACATACTTAACAACAAACTTAACATTTTAGCCCTTTCCATTCAATCCATTAGTGTCACGAGACTAGCAGCATTTAAGCATCATTTGTATCATAATTTATTCCAAATACCACTGTCTTGTTTTTTTTCTCTCTTCTTCCTCTTTTTCTTCTTTCTTTCTCACTCCCGACACGTAGCTTCTCTTCATTTTCTTCCAGTCATTAATATGTTTTAATCTCGACCGCAAATATAGTGAAGTGTCAACTCTTGTTCGCCATCTAGTGGCGTGGGGGCCCCAAGCAGCTGCCTGGTTTGCCTTGTGACAAGAATCGCCTCTGCTTATGAACAACCGTAGAACGTTTACCGTACAGTTTTGGAGCACTTGTGAGGTATTTTCCTTGTTGACCTGCATAGGGGTCATTTTAATGCTACTATGATAACTATGATTATAGCTTTTTACCAGTCCTGTAACACATCGAGGTATCTAAGAGTGTCGTAATAGACTTTCTTCATCAAGTGCTTCACTGACATGCTGACACACAAAAGTACTTAGCTGAAGTTTTTTATTCACCATCAGTATGAGTAAACAACTGTGTTTCAAGACTAATAATACTATATAGAAAAACAATCCAAAAACAATCCGAGAAAAAAACTAACAACACTATATAGAAAACAGTATAAAACTAACAACGCTATATAGAAAAACTGTATAAAACTAACATGAGTAAATAAAAAATCACATCAACAGTATTTTAAAACATGAGTCAATATAAAAACACGAGTAAATAAAAAAATCACACAAGACTAACTACAATGTTTTCAAAAACATGTACACTTTTTCTTATTACAAAAAAGAGGTTCCTTCTTTTTTTTTTTTTTGTTTTTTTTCCCTCTCGAGTATTGTTAAAATATAAAAAACTGTAGTACTGGCATGTAGGAAACTATTCAACACACTCCCAGAAGCTACCCAGAGTCTCAAGGTTGTTTCTGAAGGAGTCTCCGCTCAGAAAGTTGTCATCCTCCTCCTCATCAGGGTAACGTATGTTGGTCATTAGAGTTTCTACAATTTTTGAGACTCTCGATTCCTCCACATGGATGTCATACATGTTCAAGAATTGGTTGACGCCTGGAATGAAATTACGGTTAAGGAGTCGTTCTCTAATCTCTCTCATCCGAGCATTGCTTTCGAAGAAGTCTTCTTCAAGGATGTCCAAACACTCATGCTGTCTCTGACTTGGATGGTCAACTGTGCAACCGTAGCATTCCTCTTTCCGGATCTTGTTGACGAGGAGTTTGAGCAGATAGTTGAATGCAGCTTTCACCAGTTTCAGGATCAGACTTGACATCAACCCGTCCACCGTACTCTCATCCACGGGTGAAGGAGGGGTTGGACTCACCGGGGTATCAGGAAGAGGAGACAAGGTCTGGGTTGATCCATCCATCTCCAGAATCGGAGACTCGGGCTCCTGACGCGGGGGACATTCAGCCACCAACTCGGGTATAGGCTTTAGCGTAGGCTCGTGCGAGATCATCTTGTCCGCCGACACCCCTGGGATGTACTCAGGGGTCATGATTAAACGCCTGCGGGCGTTCAGACGAGTCATTGCCAGCATGGTTTCTTCCTTGGGTCTTCAAATGGCTTCAGGACTTTAAAAAGGCTGTAGAGTTTCAATGGTCTGGGAGGAAGGAAAAGACCCTCTCTTTAAACAGTTTTTGTAAGTGGGAGTGGTGAAGGCGTAGCAAGTGGGAGTGGTAAAGGCGTGGCGAGTGACTGTGGTGAAACCCTAACGAATGGGATTGGTTAGGGTCTGACAAGGGGGTGTGGTCAAGGGGCGGTCTAGAAGGAAAGAGTTTTTCACGTCACTAGAGCGTTATTTCAGTTACGAAAGGCAAAGGAAGAGGAAGGTGTACGAGCGATGTGCGGATGAAAGCGGCCGCACTACGAATTGAAAAAGATCCAGGACAAAGTACTCCGCAGCAGCATGGTATGTAGCATGGAGAAACTATTGGACTGTGCCTGAGGGAATTAGTATTGTGTTATAAAGTGGAGATTTAAATTCCGATGAAAAAAGATAATCATTTGTGGCAATCTATACAAAAATAGTTCAGAATCTTAACAAATTGATTAAAAGTCAAATATAAAAATCTGTCATTGACAACAGTGTTAAAAACCCTTATGGATAGATACATCCTATTGGTATTGATTGATTCATAGAACTTAAACTTGACTGGAGCTTAGCTGTGACAGTTTATTTGAAATTGTTGAAAAATGAATACGTACCCTGAAGTTTGTATGAAAATGTACACAGCATGTCAGGACTAAAGCCAAGTGAACTCATTTGCAATATTAACACTAGTTCAGAGTAACATACAGGTTCAGGTTCCTTTAATGATATCACAAATAGATTTGTTTTGCACAGTAGTGCAATGGTTAGCAAAAAGGTTGGTTGGAACTGGGTTCACCTGGGTCTTTCTGTGTGGAGTTTGCATGTTCTCCCTGGGTACTTTGGTGTCCTCCCACCCCATAAACATGTTCTCTAGGCTAATTGGTAAAGGTAAACCCCGCCTAGGCTTCATATACATTAACCAAAATGTAATTCTGAGAAATAAATCAGTCTAACTAATATGTATGTATGTGGCAGTAAGAAAAAGCTGCTTGCACTGGAAAAGCGTTCAACTGCCTCTAAGTTGGGAGTATTATGGTGACATTGGGGGTTGTTCATGGTTTTGATAGTAAACACTGATGCAAATTAGTACTCTCTAAACTTATCTGAAATCATCCATTTAAAGACATCTTTTTTGCATTCTGAAACCTCCTGCACTGTAAAAAAAAAAATCCAAATTTTATGGTAAATAACTAAATTTTTACAGTAGTTTTTTTTTTGTTTTCTAAAAATAGTCTACAAAACTGTAAAATAACAGACATTTCTTGTAAATTTAACACTTTCTTGTAAATATAACAACACAGTTGTTTTTAAAAGTATTGTACCAGTAATGACAAACTATATTTATTCTCTTTTTTAACAGAAAAATGACTGTATTATTATACATTATCTTTCCTGCTCTCTTAAATTATAGTCAAATCTTCATAAAATGACAATAATTATCTGTAAGTAAATATGAAGCTTGTTAAATCAAGGTTTATGTCCATATTAACAATCTCATGTCTTTCTGTGTAATTTTAAGGAAACTCTCACTAGTTTCACATTTATGTGTACTTTTATGTTCAAACTAATTGTGTAAACAAATTTCACAAACTTGTTTTCTATTACCTCAAACACTATGCGATTAAAATAGAAATCAAGTGTATACCTGAATCTGCTATCTGTTGAGGTTGAAAGTTACAGAGATGTTGCGCCTCTGGCTGTCACAAGTGATGTCACATTGTGTAGAAGTACTTACATGCTAAAGAATCTGATAAATGTCAAATGGGAAAAGTTAGAAAATACTGTATTGCAATAGTCCAGGCAGTAGGTAGTATATTTAAGAATGGCGATCTTTAAGTTCTTTAAAGAAGTAACATACTTTAAATTTTAAATCTCAATAGCAGAATTTATTTTGCTGTATGACATTTAGTGCAAGACATAGTATTAAAATCTACATCAAAGACTTCAGGACTACCGAAATGCCAGTGATGGGCCACACAGTGGCACAGTGGTTAGGACAGATGGTCAACATACTGTAGTGATCTGGCAGGTCCTTCTGGGTCGTTTCCCAGCATCCTTTGCAGCCCTGGTTGTTTAGGTGTTTATCTGTAGTTGTTTGTTAGCTATTTGATTTAATGCTGCCGTGTAAAGTCTGTTGCTGGTTTGACTCCCTGTTGATTCATACCCCTTACATTTAACATGTTAATTTGTGTCACCCTGAGTTAAGTCTGTTTGTGTTCGAAAGAGTACCCGTGAGTTTGTTTAATAAAGTGTGTAGAAAAAAAAAAAAAAAAGCTTGTACTGTGTAAAAAATAGGAAAGTTGATAAAAAAATTCCCTTTGCTAGTGCCATGGCCCTGTCAGATGTTGCAGACCAAGGGATCCGCTACAGTCCTTAAAATTGTTGTAATTTTAAACCCAATATCTAATTTTTTGACATGTGTAAAGAGAAAAATCACATTATGTTTTTGTGTTATATACTGTTATATTACATCAAACACAAATTATTATACAACTTCTTTACATAAAATATTATCATTGAAACTGTGTGTGTGGGTGTATGTAATTGAAAATCTTTTTTCATTAAGAAGAGCAGAACTCTGTGGTGCGTTTTAAAAGAACAGGTGCTTCACGGACCATCTGACCAACTCAGTCAATTGGTCAGTTTGTGTAACAAAACCCCTACACACTGTCGATGTAAAGTGATACCCCCCTGACCGTTGGCCTGCGGACTCGAAGTGAAATAATATTTGAAGAGAGAAAGAGAGAAGTTTTTCTCTCTCTGCTACTTTACAAGTTTATACAAATATCACCAACTTCAATATCACATCGAGTTTTCTTTTATATAACTGTGTGTGTGTGTGTGTATGTGATTGGAAATCTTTTTTTATCAAGAAGAAAAAGCAGGCTAACAGTATCTAAATCTGAGTTGAGTTTAAGAGCAGTAATAAGGTTTACCAATATAATTAACATTCTCCTTGAGTGTTGAAGAGAGAGAGGTTTTCTCTCTGCTACTTGAAAATACTGTTTTGTAAGAAAAGTAATTAACATTATACAAGTTTATACAGATATTGCTTTAATATCACATTGAGTTTTATTTTATATAACTGTGATTGGAAATCTTTGTCATTAAGAAGAGTTGACTACTGGTTGTTGTCCGCTGAACAGGTGGCCTCTGTGGCGCGTTTTTTAAAATACAGAACGGGCCATATAAGGACATACCATATATGGATTGTGCGTGTGTCAGCATGGGGGGGGGGGTGACAGCTGTCAAGGTCGTAAAACTGTCAGATGTGATGGTATGTATATAATATAATCTCTTTAGGGGTTAGGGTTGTCTGGAGCACAGTCATCACTGGGGTCTAATTCCTTGTTAATTGCTGCTAATCTGTTTAAGATTCAACCCATGACAGGACGGTGCACCGCTCCCAGTACTCCCACCTCCATACACAAACTCACAGACCTGAACCACACTGAGAAGTCAGAGTGTGTATTTACAGCTATAACAAAAGTAGAAGGAGGGAAACTACATATTATCATCCTTTGATTTATATCCCAAATTATAGTGGTGAAACTTTGTATGGAGAGAATGGCAGTAAATATGGCATGTTTATGTGTTACGACTACAACAAGAACTGCACAGAATTACAGAAGGTTGAAATTCAGTAATGGGACAACACAAAAAAGGACGGTCTTTGCCCGCTGCTGTATATCACACATAAAAACCACTATGAAAACCAAAAACGCTAAACAACTTAAGTGCTCTGATAAAAGTGATGGTGCAAATATCGACTTGTTGGCAGGCATGAAACAGAAAGCAGAAAAAAATCGAACAGGCCAAACAGATGTCAAGAGTGTCTTCCACACAATGTCCAGGAGACATGTTACACTTTATACAGCTGTGGACATAATAAAATCCTCTTTGACACACTGGAAAACTGAGTGAGGGTTATCAGGTCTGGTTCTGAGTTGGTTTAACCCTTCAGGCACTGGAGTTTTTTAAAGAAAATATACAGTTTTGATATCAAGGTTTCAAAAGGCTATAACTTTAAAGTGGTTTGAGTTAAATTCATACTGTAAATGAGAAATATCTTCACTATGAACCAGAATTTGGAATGGAAGTAAATTTGTCATCTAATTTGATTGTTGTGACATCACCTGCCCAAACCTGCCCTGTAGTCCACAATTTCAGATTTTTCCTCAAACCCCATGCACAAATAAAGCTTTCATTTCAGTTCGGCGTCACATTTATAGATACAGCCTGTTTTATTCACCAATGTTGCTTGTCGCAATTTTGCGACTTTGGCGCTTAAAGGGTTAACTCATATCTAAACAGCAGGGGCTATGTTGTTTCCATGAACCTAAATCTGAGTGGATGACCATGATGTGTCCCTCAGGAGTCGGTTGTTGGACCCCTACGTCCTTTCTGTCCAGGTCATGCCTGACAGAAATGTAGCTAACCACAGTCACGCAGACACCATTGATTAACGACTGTGGACAAGCAAGTGAATAGCTGAATCTTCCTTCAACTACATAAAACACAAATAATTGTATTTGGCAACAAAAAGGAAATTATAAAAGTTATTGCCCAGCTTTGTTCCAGAAGTACGAAGACAAAAGAAAAGAGAGTTTTAGTTGACCTTTGGGACCTGAGCTTCACCAGTCACGCCAAGGCTTTAACTAAACTAACGTATTATGATCTCAAACAGATACCAACAGAAGTAGACTAGAGAAGCTCATCCGTGCCTGCAGCTCCAGAAGACTTGACTGCTATCATGGTCTTTCCCCTGGTCCTCCTGAAAAGACTGCTGGACTGAACAAGAACAGAACAAGAACCTGAGTAACAAGAACCAGAAAAGCTGAGCACTCATTCTCCTGTCGCTTCGGTTCACAGATCTTACCTACAGAATAGACTTTAACGTGACGCTGCTTGTTCACAGTAGGGATGGAATGGTTACCAGTATTACGGTAAAGCGCAGGGAAAGTTTACGCGATAACGATTACTGTTTATGTTTGACTTAATCTCATTATTGCAGTTGATTAGCGGGATATTAACATCAGCCTCATTCAAGTCTGTGAGCGACTCGCGACTGTGTCTCACGTGAATATGTAGCTTGTAACATCTGTATCGTAACGTTGGCATGGCGGAAACTGGTGATAGCACGCAGGACATTTACCAACCCACTAAAATGACCAAATCCGAGGTCTGGGAATATTTTCTTCTTTTTTTTTTTTAAGAATGGACAGAGACAACTGGTGGAGGACAGTTGTCCTGTCTGCAGAGCACTTGTTAACGTTTTATTGTAATTTGTACAAGCAACTGTTTCTTTATTTGCGCATTTACACGTATTTAAGGTTCAGCCTAAACTCCAAAGTTTATTTCATCTGAACTTGCACTTTAATTTTTGTTCCTGAAAATTGTTTGCATATTTTGAGCTACTATGGTTGTTCTAGTGTTCATTTAAACTTGCACCAGAAAAATAAGCTTTGTTTCTGTTATTGATTTTGTTCATTTAAAAACATCTTTCTGCGCCAGTTGTTTGCCCTTTTAATGTGACAGTTTCATTTTAATAAGATTTTGGCTTCTAATGTTTTAGTATCACAAGAAAATGACAAGATTTTGTGAAATTATTTTAATGTATGTGTTTTTTGGACAGTTTAGAATATCGCCATAATATCGACAATCATGATAATTTGGTCACTATAATCGAGATAGCAGATCGTAACATCCCTAGTTCACAGACGGATCATTAATGTATTTATGGCCTCTGTGGAGAATATAAACCAAGTAGGACTGACGTCTTTAGTCAGCTGGTAGGATTTCATAGTCTGTTTTTGGAGTATGAAACTCTCTTTTGTCTATTCTGATCCTTGTCTGGTATTTTATTTTCATTTTATGTGTTTTCATCCATTTGTGTTTGTCTAAATTGATTTGATTTCTTTTCATTATGTCTTGGTTTTATTGTCATTACTGACGCAGTCCTTTTCCTGCGTAAAGCGCTTTGAGTTGCCTCGGTGTCTAAGTACTTTTCCTGGACCGTTTGAAGGAGGCCTCGGGGAATACTTCAAACTCATTTGATCGACTACGTTTCTTATTTGGCTTGGGAACGCCACGGGTTCCTCCGGCGGTGGCGGTCTGTGGATCTCTGCTCTAGCTCTTCAACCTGGCATCAAATAAGCAGTCCAACATCCTTGCATCCTTGGTCCAGTGTAAAGTCCAAAAACCCCCCCCAAAAACGCTCAGGTATTGCAAAGAAGCTGCTTTCCCTTCATCACCATGTCATTAACTAATGGAAACATAAAAGAGCCATGATTTCTGTTGTGAATTCCCTGCTGTGCGGAGTACAGGACTGTTTGCGCATGCGCAGTGTGTTCAATGAAACTGTGGTTAATTAGTTGGGTTAATCTTCCACCGATCGTTAGTCGTCTTTATTCCTTCGTACAACAGTGTGCGTCGGTGATGATGTAAGTTACATGATGAGCGGATGTTGTTTATATCTCATATGTGACGAGAGCTGTTAATATTATCGGAGTAATAAGCCTGTTTGTTTCGTTAGCTTATCGTTTAGCATGTCTTACTGAAGCATGTTTATTTCCTTCTGCCATCATTTATTTAACTGTATAGCTGTTGTTTATTAAGGCTGTTATATAGATGGTAGCGTGAAATTCACCCGACTGGTTGCTGACGGGGCCGTCTCAGTTTAGCTCGGTCACGTGACCTGCCTGTTGCGCCGAGCCGCCAGGTGGGAAATGTAGGATTATCGTACCAGAGACTCAAAATTATCGTATTTTGAGGGAAATTATCGAACATCTGTCATAACCAAAATAACAAGCCCAATGACGCGCTCTAGTCAAATTTAATCACTCTAGTGTTAAATAGAAGCTGACCATTCAACCTATCACGCTAGTTGTTCTGAGACAAACATTCGTATCTTACGCTCAGCAAAGCACGATTGGCTGGAAACATGTCCAGGAGAACAAATGCCTTCGGGGTTTACAAAAAAAAAACTTTTGCGGCAGGCAATAATGTAAAATAGTCAAATTATTGTACATTTGGCCTTTTTTCGGATTATCAATCGTACAAATACGATCGTACACCTGGCAAGGCTGCCGAGCCGTGGCGTTGTTTAATGGTCCTACATTGACCCCTACTGGTCATTTGTAGTATGACACGTTATTCATGTCTATTGTAATTCATGTTATTCTGTTATCAGTGCCACTGTGTTGCTTTATTATTGTTGTCTTCTGCACACATCACAAGTGTGTTACAGTGTGTTACAGTGTCCCGTTCATTCGGATAAAGACAATAAATACATCTAAAGGAGAGAAGTGGCTGCGTCTTCTCTGACAGGAGGATTAGGCCAGTAAACGTACAGCCAGCAGATCATCACCGAAGCTGTTCTGTTACAATTTCTTTTCCCCAAAAGACGATTGTTTCATCATAAACAAAAGTTCTTTCTGCGAGTTTAAGTAAAATCCATATGCTCTTACAGTGATCGTCTCTTTTTAATCCCTGAAGTTCCTCAGCAGAGATGTCTCAGGCAGATGGTTGGTTTCAGTTCTCCAACCGACCTGCTAACTGGTTTTCTGATTACTGGTATGGCTGGTATCGGCCCGCTTGATGAACAGCCACCTGACGTTTCATCTCTGCGCTCCTTGAGGGTTTTATATTTATGTGTGCGTGTTTGTGTGAATGTGCACGTGTTAGGGTTAGGGTTAGGGTTAGGGTTAGGGTTTTGACGTCTGGCAGGTCCTTTCGTCCCCGTGGAAATCAGACTCCTACTCGTATATAAACTATACAGCGGTTGATTCACTCCCACGCTCGCTGCTGACAGATGAGCGCTCAGCTCGTGTTTCAGGACTGATTATATTTCAAAGAAAGTCTCCGCCGTGCTTCAAACTCCTTCTTGACAAATCAATCCACAAACAGGATCAAAAGAACAAAATATGTCTTGTCACATTTCCATTTTAAATGAAGTTAACGGAGGTTTTGTCGCGTATCTGTGCTGTTTGTTTGACTGAAAGAATGAATGAATGAATGAATGAATGAATGAATGAATGAATGAATGAATGAATGAGCACCGGGCTGAGTGAATTACTTCTGTAGGTCTATTCAGACGGTTCATTTGAGACTCAGAAGGCCCATATCTGATCAAGGCCGTCAGTGGCCCGTTATATTGCTCTTTCAACCTCATTACTATTAACAGTGAGAAAGATAAGAGAGCAAGAATCATCTTTCATTCATGGCTTAATTAATTATTTGGAACTAATTCTCGTATCGGTCCAGCCACTGTGCTCTGCTTCTTCCTCTCCATTTAGTTCTCATTAATATTTCTCTTGCTGCTGGAGCCTCGTCTTCCATCCGAGTCTAAGCTCCAGAGGCTTTTCTGTTGGTTTTCAACCCACGGAACTAAAAAGGCAGCTTAATTGTTGAAATCCTTTCATTTGATCCCCCCCCACCCCCACCCCCACCCTCGTCACTTTCCTTTACAAACTCTCTTAGCCAAGAGTTATTTTTCTTTGCATCTTTTTTATATTTTCAAAGCATAAAGGGCTGAAGGATATAACTTTGCAGACGTAAAACCGCTGCCTCATCCTATTGCATCCTTACATTATTCTGGTTGATGGTTAAATAGTGATGAAAGAATCTTTATGCAGCTCTTTCCCATCACACGGCGAACACCATCACCTGCTGCACCTCTGCAGTCTCTTCCATCTGACTGTTGGTCAGGACCGGGCGATTTTATCGATTCTGCGATACATATCGATATTTTATTTCCCCAGAGAGTATCGATTTTTTAGCCACGGGTAGAATAATAATAATAACAATAATACATTTTATTTAGAGGCGCCTTTCATGACACTCAAGGTCACCGTACAAAGATCCATAAAATAATTAGTAAAAACAAGAAAGTTAAAAATATAAATGCAGTACAAAACAAAACAAGAAAATGTAATAGATTATTAGTCCAATGTTAAATCAGTCCGCAGATATGCTTGTCTGAAGAGGTGAGTTTTAAGGCGTGATTTGAATGTGGTGACAGAGTCCGAGTGTTGAATGTCCAGTGGCAGTGCGTTCCAGAGGCGCGGGGGCGGGGGGGGGGACCTGAGAGTGCGGGTTGGTATTTTGATGTGGAGGAGCTCACCAATATAGTGGGGAGCGAGGTTATTGATAGCCTTGAAAGTGAGGAGAAGGATTTTATAGATAATACGGAATCTGATTGGAAGCCAATGGAGCTCCTGTAGAACTGGTGTTATATGACTGGAAGAGGGTGTTCTGGAAATGATTCTGGCAGCAGAGTTTTGAACCAGTTGCAGTTTATGGATGGATTTGTCTGGTAAACCGTAGAGCAGGGAGTTACAGTAGTCCAGGCGGGATGCAACCAGAGTGTGAACCAGGATAGCTGTACTGTTGGGCGAGAGAGATGGGCGGAGACGAGAGATGCTCTGTAGGTGGAAATAAGCTGAGCGGGTGACATTATTAATGTGGGACTGATATGAAAGTGTACTGTCAAGGATGACACCCAGACTCTTAACCTGAGGGGAGGGGGAAACTGAGGAGTTGTCAAGAGAGATGGATAAACTGTCTGTTTTTGAAAGGGTGGATTTGGTGCCAATGAGGAGGAGCTCAGTTTTGTCACTGTTAAGCTTGAGGAAATTGTAAGAGAACCAGGAACTGATTTCCTGTAGGCAGTCGGTGAGGGAGGTCGGTGGGAGGGAAGAGGTGGGTTTGGTGGACAGGTAGAGCTGGGTGTCATCCGCGTAGCAATGAAAATGTATATTATATTTATGGAAGATACTACCAAGGGGGAGAAGGTAGATGATGAATAGGAGAGGTCCAAGCACTGAGCCTTGGGGTACACCAGAGGAAAGGGGGCCAGGTTGTGATGTAAATGTTTTCAGTTGAACCTGTTGAGTGCGTCCAGAAAGATATGACTTAAACCAGTGTGTCGGATAGTCCAATGGTGGCCAATCTGTCAATGAGGATGGTGTGGGAGATTGTGTCAAAGGCCGCACTCAGGTCAAGGAGGATGAGAATGGTGATGAGTCCAGTGTCTGCAGCGATTAGGAGGTCATTGGTGATCTTGAGAAATCGATATCCTAAGCTCCCTTCAAAACCCCCGTGTCCCGCACGGGTGCTCTTCCTGAGCCATTAAGTCCTCCAGCCGCTAGTGTCGCTGTAGAGCATTTCTAACAGGTTATCCAGAAGCTTCTTTCTGAGCCCACCTGAAACGTCACCACCCGGACAAGCTAATGCTAATTGAGCTAGCCCAAGAAGTTGCGGTGCGATCCGAAACAAACCACGCTGGACAGTGACGGCCACTGTTGCCACCAGTTTCCATCTACTTCACCAAGGTCGCAGAAAATTGCCGACTTTATTTGTCAGGATTTGAGACCGTATTCAGTGGTGGAAAACGCCGGCTTTAAGGGCTGTGTTTACTCTCGCGGCAATGTGTCGCAGTTATCTTGTCACCAGTATGCTGCAGTTACTTTTGATTTGTGCTGAATTTTGAAGCGCGTCTGCACTATGTTATTCCACGCCACAACGCAAGAGCGACAATCACGAACTAGCTAAACTTACTAAACGTATCTCTTGCATTTTTCCACTTCCTCACCGTCTCGGCCGTATCCAGAACCACATTCATCGCTATCTAGAATATACTAGAATATGTGCTGTATTTGTTGTGTGGAGAACCAGAATCGTACAGATGTGGGTACTTCCTCATTTCTTCAATGACGGGCTCTGTTCTACGTGGATGTGGAATTGACCAATCAGAGGCCTCCTTTCTCTCATCTCTGTGACACTCTCTGCAGCACTGTCTGCCTCTCAGTTCAATTAATTCAAACAAAGTCATTGGAACACTCACAAGATGTCACCAAAATTAATTTGTCCAGTTAAAATCTCTCAGAAAATGATGTAAATGTATCTTAAGACGAATATCGATATATATTGTATTGTGAGCCGAGTATCGTGTATCGTATCGTATCGTGAGATTAGTGTATCGCTACAGCCCTACTGTTGGTAGAGTCAGACGATAGAAGCCTTAGCAGACAAATCAAGTTCTGTAAAAGTACATGCACCTGAAAGACTCGCTGATGTGTTGAGGCTGCTTGAAAAAAGGGGAAATATTTAAAGGATGAAGGAAACGTCTGTCGAAGCCCGAACTGACCGATCAGATGAACCGGGCAGAACCACTTGGAACCAGCTAACCTGAAGCTGCTGTAGTTGGCTGTTGTGTCCTGATCTTCTGGTATGTGACATTTTTGTGTTTTGTGTCTTTGAGAGGGAAACTTCCCTGGAGACAACAGCTGAATTACATAAAAAAACATTAACGGGAGGAAACTGTCTGGGAACCTCTAAGGGTTCCCCAAGGCCAACAAAACAGAAAGGAGCAGCCCGGTGTATCATGGCTTCAGGCGAGGTCAAAAACCAAGATGATAAGAAAAGGATTTAAAGAAATGGCACAATACTGCAGCTGCTGTTGCATTATTTAAAGTCTAAATTTCACCTGTCAGCACTCGATCGTTGTAGGTGATTAACTCAAGACTCAGTCATCATACCGCAAGAGATTTTGACGTGCTTGCCCAGCCGTTCTCACTCTTTTAGACCCTTCAACGGTCTCTGCACGACCTCGACTCTAAGGGTGAATTCCAGTTCCTCCCTTAACCCTCAATCGCAACCCTCAACCTCAAAAATGTGCGCTCCCGCTAAGTGCCAGTGCTGTCCCGATTCTAAGAACGTCAAGTTGAGGGACAAGTTTGAGGGCCGTATCGCCCTCAAACTTGAGATTCTCCAGCACCACCGTTGGGAGTAAGGGCTACCCAGAAGGGTAGCCCTTCGAAATCTTGGAAAAGGATGGCGACAAAAAAAGCTAGCTACAAACTTAAGTATCTTCGTAGTTCTTAAAGATATAAATGTTCCGAAACCATCTTATTGTCTTTGTTTCAGACTTTTTTCATGGATTAACATCGTTGTTGCGTAACATTTATTCTTTTACTTTACGATGTTAGCTGCCGGACCGGCGGTCCCGGCCAGCTTCACGTTACTTGTACACCTTGTTGCGTAGCGACAGAGGACTGAATAATGTATCCTCTATTGTGTTATTTGGTAATATTATTTAGAGAATATACAGCGCTCTTTTCAATGTTATCCCTGTGTCATTTCAGGAAATACAGAGACAACACGGCTCTGATACATTTCAGTCTGAAGACGTAACTGCACTCAAGGGGTGTCCCATAAGACACAAGATAGCCCTGACACATACTTTGGAGGGTTTAGATTGATGGTTGAGAGAGGAATTGGAATTGACCCTAAATATGCTGCTTATGTCTGATGTGCCTGCAAATTATGCCGTCAGCGTTGCATGGCAATGCTTAAATGTACGACATTGTTTGGCCAAAACTTGCACCAAGAACACACTCTCAAAAGCACATGTTTTGTTGCAGACTGGACATAATTTTCTCTTTAATAATATTTGCAGTCTGAATCGTTGGTCAGGTTCAACGGGTGAGTTCAGGTCAGAGCGGGGATTTGTGCATTCGTAATGACGGGCTATCGTACCACTTGGCGGGTCGCTGGGCAGTTGTCAGACTGAGCGTTTGGAATAAAGGGGTGTCAGGACAATGACATGGCACCCATGAAGGAATACAGTGATCCCTTAGTTTTTGCAGTTAATGGGACCCCCCCCCGCGAAAATCAAAATCCATGATCTGGAGCTGGAGCCCCCCGAGCTGAAAAAAAGTAGCGAGGCACCGCAGCGAAACAAGACAACGGCTCAACTGTGGTCTTTCCGTTACCTTCACAGCCTCTGGTCTCTGAACTGCAGTAAACAAACAGGTATTTTTCGCTTGTAATTAGCAGCTAGCACGCTAACAGCAATAAAAGAAAAAGTCCGGTTTTCTCTGCATGGAACTGCCAATAGTTGTGCAAACAGCGTCAAAGCTGGTTTCCTCTCAAAGCTAGTCCTGATATGACTAATTTACTGCATTAAAAAGGTGGTTTGGAGGTCAGTTGGCTGGTCATGTGACCGTCAGTCTGCTAGTGTGAACACTGAGTTTGAGACTCCCAATACACGAGCCACACAGAAATCTGCTGGCTCTGAATGCCAGGTCTTCTCAAACTGGGTTTACTGGGAATTCAGAGCAGGCTTGAGTAGAGGAGGTGTGGATAGCCAACGTTAATTAACGGGGGAAAATAAAAAAGGCTAATTTATGACTAAGCTGTTCTCTGCTGTATGAGTCATTGTTTTGCCTCTGGGATCGTTTCTTTGAGACGGACATGTTGAAAGCTTGAAATTTCCTCTTCTATGGTTTTGACAAAAATCTTTCCACACACACACACACATGCACATATTTGTATCCAAGACACACACCACGATGTAATACACAGATATGAAGAGCTGGCATTCAATCCCCCAAAAAACAAACACATTCCTAATTCAGAATTCTCCAGTGTTCATCTCTCCAGGGTTCCTTTGTCTTCCTTACCCTCGTTAGTCATAACGAGGCGGACGCCACAATGGGATTATAATTAGCTGAATCTCACAGCGCTGGCTGAATCGCCGGGGCTTGAGCCAGCAGTTAAAGCGGTGAATATTTCATTTTTTTAGAAATACAGAAAGAGTACTTGAAGGATGGGGGGGGGGAGGGGGGTAGAGGCTTGGGAGTGTTTGAAACAACTGTAGGAAGCAAAGTAAAAGAAGTGGAGGGGAGGAAGGAGAGAGAGTAAGGAGGGAGGTGAAGAATGCAACGGCGTGAAAGCATAAATGACATCTGAGAGTCAAGAAGAAGCGATCAGGTGAGAAAAGAAACAAAAACTATCAAAACTGTTGGGGTCACTTAAAGTGCAACTTGAACTTTAAGCAAACAGGGTTCATCAAAGTGTAGGAATATGTAGCGAAATCAAAGTTTTTGACCAAAAAAAGTCTACGTATGCACCACGGTAACATTTAGAGGTTAACCCTAACCCTTCAACATGCTAATGTTCAGGTCTATTTGGACGACATACTGGTGAGCCGTTTAGACGAGACGGACCATCTCCAGAACTTTGGTGCCATTTTAGCAGGACTGGCAAGAGCCGGTTTGTGCTTAAGAAGGAACAAGTGCAGCTTTCTACAAGGAATGTAACGATATGGAAAATTTGATATCTCAATTATAGTGACCAAATTATCACGGTTTACGATATTATCGCGATATTCTTCATTGCTGTACAAATGTCTAAAAAAAACACACATATTTATAATTTCACAAATTCTTGTGATTTTCATGTCATATTGAAACATCAGAAGCCAAAATCTTATCAAAATGAAACTTTCACATTAAAAGGTCAAACAACTGGCACAGAAAGAGGTTTTATTTTAAATGAACAAAATAAGTAACTGGAACAAAGCTGATTTGTGTGGTGCAAATTTAAATAAACACTTCAACAAGCATAGTAGGTCAAAATATGCAAACAATTATCAGGAACAAAAATTATAGTGAAAGTTCAAATGAAATAAACTTTGGACTTTAAGCTGAACCTTAAATACGTATAAATGTTCAAATAAAGAAACAGTTGTTTAGGAGCCAAATATGTTGTTCTGAATTGTAGTTCACTCTGTGTGTCTGTGGGTGTCGCTGTGTTGTTACCTGAGGGTCAGGTATAAAGGTAGCTGCCTGTTACTGGTTAGCTGTTGGAACCGGAAGGGTAAAAGGTTTTTGACCACTGTGGCGCTAACTACTAGCGTTATGGTTGTCGGATCAGTTAATGGAATAAATAAATATTTTAACTGCATCAGAAGAACATCGTTCCGGCCCTTTTTCAATGTCATTTTTCAACGTCCTGTGTGCTATCACCACTTTTGCCATGCTTACTTTACGATGCCGATGTTACAAGCTACATAATCACGCGAAACACAGTCGCGAGTCGCTTGCAGACTTGAATGAGTCTGATATTACACATCCAGGTAATCGACCGCGATAATGAGATGAAGTCAAACATAAACGGTAATCGTTGTCACGTAAAATTTTACCGCGCTTTACCGTAATACCGGTAACCGTTCCGTCCCTAGTTTCTACAAGATGAAGTTGAGTATCTGGGACATAGAGTGGATGGTCAGAGGGCTTCACCCCGTAGACCACTGCATGACCTCATAAGGTAAGAAGTTTCCTGGACCTGGCAAAAAAAGAACAGGAAAAATCTTTCATAAAAGCCAGAGTTGTTGAACTCTCGAGCTAATCCTCTCCTGGGATGTTTCGCCATAAGGCGTGCTTATTTTATAACACAGAATGGAGGATGGACATCCGTCACACATCACCAGGAATAAAGAGGCTTCACAGGTACCCGTAAGACACCACCTTCGCCATCTTTACTGACCACAAGCCACTGATCTCACTGTTTAATGAAAAGAAACCCATTCTCCTGATGGTTTGTCCAAGAGTTCAAAGATGGTCTGTGCATCTCAGTGCTTATTAGTGCAACATTGTCTACAGGCCACGAAAGCAACACCCTGATGCCGATGTTCTGCGCCTGAAACGGTTACAGAGATTCAACCCACTGCACTCTTTCATTCCTGGGAATGGCCAGAGATGCCATGGTTGAATCCATTTTGACCACGCTGGCCCTTTGCTTGGTGAGATGTTTTTACTGAATGTAGATGCTCTTTCAAAATGGATGGACACCCAATGAAAACAACCGCATCACAGGCAACCGTGGAGAAACCGAGGCAGAGTTTCAGTGTTTTCTGGCCTGCCAAAAACTTGTCAGAAGGCGATTCTCTCTCTGGAGCACATGTAGGGCCATGTAGGTTGCTCGCCAGCAGGGGGCAGAATGAGTGTGTTCTGATTTCTGATTATGCCGACGTCACTTGAACATAACATTTACTGTCGGTCATTCAAGGCTCAGAGGGATCACATCACTGCTGTGTTGACAAATATATTTATGTTATCGGGGCTATTCGTCGTGATATCGGACTTATTGGAATGACGTCATAATTTCCTGGTATCGCCCGATAATTATCGTGCACCCCTAGTTATTCCTGATCTTCCTCTGCCCCTGCGAACCCTGACAGTTTTGGAGGACAAATTTAAAAAAAAAATTAGTCGGAGCACCTGCTCTAATTGTTTTATTTGGAAAAAAAAACCCTCGCTACATACATTTCCTCAGGAACAGAATGGATATTCATGAGGAACAACAGGATCAACATGTTGCACTTTTGAAATGAAAAGAAAACAGGAAGAAATTAAAACAAGTTACTTTAAAAGAGAAAGATGTCTGACAAGAAGAGAGCAGAACAAACAGTGAAGGAGCATTAACATCCCTGAGGGAGAGAGCTTGGCGTTACATTTCATTAAAGAAAAGTTCTTGATGAATATTTACATTTTCAAGCACAAGCCAGAAGAGGAGGAAACACAGAGATAAAGGAGTGAGGAAACTAAAATGTTAAAAGAAGCAAAACTAATCTCTTCTATTCAAAAGACATTTAATATTTCATAGACGGAAGGAAAGAAGAAGAAGCAGCAGAGACAAAGTGAAACAGAAAACTGATTTAAAAAATTAAAAAGAAACAGTTGTGGCAATAATTTTGAGTGTGAGCGTGATTTTTCACTGTACGAAGACCAGCTCCAGTACGAAGACCAGCTCCAGTACGAAGACCAGCTCCAGTATGAAGACCAGCTCCAGTAAGAAGACCAGCTCCAGTATGAAGACCAGCTCCATTACGAAGACCAGCTCCAGTATGAAGACCAGCTCCAGTACGAAGACCAGCTCCAGTAAGAAGACCAGCTCCAGTACGAAGACCAGCTCCAGTAAGAAGACCAGTTCCAGTATGAAGACCAGCTCCAATACAAAGACCAGCTCCAGTACGAAGACCAGCTCCAGTAAGAAGACCAGTTCCAGTATGAAGACCAGTTCAAGTAAAAAGATCAGCTCCAGTACGAAGACCAGCTCCAATACGAAGACCAGCTCCAGTACGAAGACCAGCTCCAGTAAGAAGACCAGTTCCAGTATGAAGACCAGTTCCAGTAAGAAGACCAGTTCCAGTAAGAAGACCAGCTCCAGTACGAAGACCAGCTCCAGTAAGAAGACCAGTTCCAGTATGAAGACCAGTTCCAGTACAAAGACCAGCTCCAGTACGAAGACCAGCTCCAGTAAGAAGACCAGCTCCAGTACGAAGACCAGCTCCAGTACAAAGACCAGCTCCAGCACAAAGACCAGCTACAGCACGAAGAGCAGCTCCAGTACAAAGACCAGCTCCAGTACGAAGACCAGCTCCAGTACGAAGACCAGTTCCAGTACGAAGACCAGCTCCAGTACAAAGACCAGCTCCAGTAAGAAGACCAGCTCCAGTACAAAGACCAGCTCCAGTACAAAGACCAGCTCCAGTACAAAGACCAGCAACAGTACAAAGACCAGTTCCAGTACAAAGACCAGCTCCAGTACGAAGACCAGCTCCAGCACGAAGACCAGTTCCAGTACGAAGACCAGTTCCAGTACGAAGACCAGCTCCAGCACGAAGACCAGCTCCAGCACGAAGACCAGTTCCAGTACGAAGACCAGTTCCAGTACGAAGACCAGCTCCAGTACGAAGACCAGCTCCAGTACGAAGACCAGTTCCAGTACGAAGACCAGCTCCAGTACAAAGACCAGCTCCAGTATGAAGACCAGCTCCAGTACAAAGACCAGCTCCAGTGCTAAGACCAGCTCCAGTGCGAAGACCAGCTCCAGTGCGAAGACCAGCAACAGTACAAAGACCAGTTCCAGTAAGAAGACCAGCTCCAGTACGAAGACCAGCTCCAGTACAAAGACCAGCTCCAGTACAAAGACTATTTCCAGTACGAAGACCAGCTCCAGTACAAAGACCAGCTCCAGTACAAAGACCAGCAACAGTACAAAGACCAGTTCCAGTACAAAGACCAGCTCCAGTACGAAGACCAGTTCCAGTACAAAGACCAGCTCCAGTACGAAGACCAGTTCCAGTACAAAGACCAGCTCCAGTACGAAGACCAGTTCCAGTACGAAGACCAGCTCCAGTACGAAGACCAGCTCCAGTACGAAGACCAGCTCCAGTGCGAAGACCAGCTCCAGTGCGAAGACCAGCAACAGTACAAAGACCAGTTCCAGTAAGAAGACCAGCTCCAGTACGAAGACCAGCTCCAGTACAAAGACCAGCTCCAGTACGAAGACTATTTCCAGTACGAAGACCAGCTCCAGTAAGAAGACCAGCTACAGCACGAAGACCAGTTACAGCACGAAGACCAGCTCCAGTACGAAGACCAGCTCCAGTAAGAAGACCAGCTCCAGTACAAAGACCAGCTCCAGCACGAAGACCAGCTCCAGTACGAAGACCAGCTCCAGTACGAAGACCAGCTCCAGTACGAAGACCAGTTCCAGTACGAAGACCAGCTCCAGTACAAAGACCAGCTCCAGTATGAAGACCAGCTCCAGTACAAAGACCAGCTCCAGTGCTAAGACCAGCTCCAGTGCGAAGACCAGCTCCAGTGCGAAGACCAGCAACAGTACAAAGACCAGTTCCAGTAAGAAGACCAGCTCCAGTACGAAGACCAGCTCCAGTACAAAGACCAGCTCCAGTACAAAGACTATTTCCAGTACGAAGACCAGCTCCAGTACAAAGACCAGCTCCAGTACAAAGACCAGCAACAGTACAAAGACCAGTTCCAGTACAAAGACCAGCTCCAGTACGAAGACCAGTTCCAGTACAAAGACCAGCTCCAGTACGAAGACCAGTTCCAGTACAAAGACCAGCTCCAGTACGAAGACCAGTTCCAGTACGAAGACCAGCTCCAGTACGAAGACCAGCTCCAGTACGAAGACCAGCTCCAGTGCGAAGACCAGCTCCAGTGCGAAGACCAGCAACAGTACAAAGACCAGTTCCAGTAAGAAGACCAGCTCCAGTACGAAGACCAGCTCCAGTACAAAGACCAGCTCCAGTACGAAGACTATTTCCAGTACGAAGACCAGCTCCAGTAAGAAGACCAGCTACAGCACGAAGACCAGCTACAGCACGAAGACCAGCTCCAGTACGAAGACCAGCTCCAGTAAGAAGACCAGCTCCAGTACACGAAGACCAGCTCCAGTACGAAGACCAGCTCCAGTACGAAGACCAGCTCCAGTACGAAGACCAGTTCCAGTACGAAGACCAGCTCCAGTACAAAGACCAGCTCCAGTGCGAAGACCAGCTCCAGTACAAAGACCAGCTCCAGTACAAAGACCAGCTCCAGTACAAAGACCAGCAACAGTACAAAGACCAGCTCCAGTACAAAGACCAGCTCCAGTACGAAGACCAGCTCCAGCACGAAGACCAGTTCCAGTACGAAGACCAGTTCCAGTACGAAGACCAGCTCCAGCACGAAGACCAGCTCCAGTACGAAGACCAGCTCCAGTACGAAGACCAGTTCCAGTACGAAGACTATTTCCAGTACGAAGACCAGCTCCAGTACAAAGACCAGCTCCAGTACGAAGACCAGCAACAGTACAAAGACCAGTTCCAGTACAAAGACCAGCTCCAGTACGAAGACCAGTTCCAGTACAAAGACCAGCTCCAGTACGAAGACCAGTTCCAGTACGAAGACCAGCTCCAGTACGAAGACCAGCTCCAGTACGAAGACCAGTTCCAGTAAGAAGACCAGCTCCAGTACGAAGACCAGCTCCAGTACAAAGACCAGCTCCAGTACGAAGACTATTTCCAGTACGAAGACCAGCTCCAGTACAAAGACCAGCTCCAGTACAAAGACCAGCTACAGCACGAAGACCAGCTCCAGTGCGAAGACCAGCTACAGCACGAAGTCCAGCTACAGTACGAAGACCAGCTACAGCACGAAGACCAGCTACAGTACGAAGACCAGCTCCAGTACGAAGACCAGCTACAGCACGAAGACCAGCTCCAGTACGAAGACCAGTTTTTCTGGAGTGGAGACTTGCTGCTGGCTTGCTCACGTTAGCTCACATTAGCTCACGTTAGCGCGATTTCAAAACTCCATGGAAGCGATGGTTGTTTCAGGTGGCTGATCAGGTTTGACGTATTAAAGCTTGTGCTATTTTTCCCTCCTTCGCTTGGAGCATTTGTCACAAATAACCAGCGAACTATCTTCTTCTGACACTTTAACGAAGTTACAATTGCTGCCATGTTTTTTTTTTAATCAGTGCACTGTGCCGCAATGCTGCATTCAAGGTGTAACGTAAATTCCTCGATCCCTCATTTGCAAGTCGTTTTTTCAGCCTTGTGGGAAAATACTGTGAATATCAATTCAAGTCAGCAACTACTAAAATGATGACTGAGTTAACTAGTTGTTTTCTGGCATGAGGGGGTATTCTTGATTTTCCTGATTGAGTAATCGTTTTTCTGATTATGCCGACGTTACTTGAACATAACATTCACTGCTGGTCATTCAAGACTCAGAGGGAGCGAGATACTGCTGTGTTGACAGAAATATAAATGTTATCGGGGCTATTCGTCGTGATATCGGACTTATCGGGATGACATCATAATTTCCTGTTATCAGCCCGATAGTTATAGGGTCGATAATTATTGTGCATCTCTATTTTTCTCAGCGATACAACACATTAGTTGGTATTGATCTTCATGTTAGTTTCGGCTTTGGCTTTTCATGATCGTGTGTTCACCATTACCATGTCAGAACGTGTCTTTTTTAAAAATATTTCAGCTTGAGACACGTTTGTAAGATGCTCCGACTACATACGGGTTAAAAACACACCATTTACATCACATTTAAATGATGCAGGAAGAACGTAACACGTGAATTCTCTTTGGTCACATGTTGTATCGCAGCTTTTCTGGAGCGCTGGTTTGACCACAGATACAGAAACAGAGTGAGACAGACGATCAGGAGGAGAGGCTGTAAAACACTCCCAACCGTTTAATTCTCCAACAGAAATGAGAATCATTACACTCCTGCTGGTATTAATTGCCCGGGGAAACAGTCATCTAAATTCAACCAGAACCGCAGAACTGCCCACAGAACGTTTGGCTGCCTCACTCATCTAAACCGCCGCCGTAATTCGCATAATTCAGCGGCTTCCATTCATCACGTTATCGCCGAGAGTGCAGAGGGACGTTAAGTCAAACCGTGACATTTTATTCCAGCTAAAATACATGTGAACCCAGACGAGAGAAGAATTGATTATTATGGGTTTTGATTCCATACTGAAAAGATGCATCTTAAGGAAGTTTTTTTTTTTTTTCCTTTTCTTCCACTGAAAGTAATGTATAGAATAAATGCTGAACATTTTATTATACAGGGCTGGTCCTTCTAAATGCAATCAAAGAGCGCTTTTATTTGTGCTTTAGTGTAACACTGGGCCGGTTTCAGTACCGACGGCACTGATCCAAAGAAGCCTGAGCGCCTCTGTTCTCCAGTTTTAAGTTGATATTAACGGCAGAGAAGCAGTTCTGCATGCAGATTAAACCTTTTTTTTTGGTCTTTGAAAAGTGACAAATACAAATATGAACCTTGTATTGACATTAATAATCAATAATCCCGAAAGAAATGATCAGATTAGTGCTGGGCGATATGGAAAAAATCATATATCACGATATGGACTATTTTATATCACGATAACGATATATATCACGATATACCGTAATAAAGTATGTTTTCAGTTATTCTCTGAAAAGTTTGACAAAAATTTCATTGCTTACTTCTCAACTTTATTTTGAAAGGACATTTAGCTGAACTGTCACAAACATACATTTTAGTGCAGCAAAAACAGGTAGGTACAGAGGTACAGTAGCTTTCACATTTTTTTTAAAGTGCACAACAGTTTCTGAGAGGAAAAACACATTTTTGCTCTGAAGTTCAGCTATAAAAAATAAACACAAATTAATTTTCAACTTTCTGAAATCTGTAAACTTGTAGTGCAAAGTTTGCAAACCAATATAAAGTGTCTAAACATCAGGGTTGAAGAGAACTCTGTTTAAGGCATTAACCATGAATAAAAGTGCAAACATAAAAGGATACTTTGTAGAAGTAGATATGATTCTATCAAATTTATCGTTGCAGGTTATTTAATTACATATTTGCTGTAATAATTGATAAAATTAGGTTAGAAACGATAGAAACGATAGAAGAGAAATGGCACGATACACACTTTTATATCGTCCCCACGATATGTATCGTAATATTGCCCAGAACTAGATCAGATGGTCCAAAACAAAAGCCAGTGAGAGTTTGCACGATTGAACTCGTTAGGTAAACAAGTGTAACAGAGTTGGAAAAATGTAACTTGGTTAATTCTATGTTCAGAGTATATGTGGGTATTTTGTTTAATAATTTGTTTATTTTGGTGTATAATTGTGAATTTTATCTTAATGTGTTATTATATTTCATTAATATTTTTATTTGCTCTCACTTCTTCATGCCCCTCCTGAGCTTCCGTACTGCAGCGCGTAAAGTCGTGTAGCTAGATGCTGCTCTGATTTATAATGTTTTTTTGGTAGAAACACGATCTATTTAACTATCTGTTGGCGCTAATTAATTATATTTAAGTAGTAAGAAGACTAAGAGGCTGTTTTGTGTTGTTTATAGTTGTTACCCTACAGTTTTATTGATGTTTTATTTTCCGCGCTCATAATTCGGTAACTGGCTAGGTGGCTAGTGAAGGAAGCTAATGTGTTGCTGCCCGACTTTATGTTTTAATTTTCCTTACTTAGGTGAGCAGTGAGCTAAACACAGAAGATGTGAATGTTTGTTTTTATCTTCTGCAGGTATGTTTTAAATGTTAAATTTGATTATTGTTGTTACTTTTATTTGCTTAGTCTCACCCCACATGTACGTTCCTATTTGTCCAGTAGGCGTCACTATTTACCCTGTTTAATGTTCTCTGAGTTGGAATTGTTTAATATCTGTTTTTCTGGTATTTTAAATTAAATTTTAAAGTATGGACTGAACTCGTCCCCGTCCTTACTGAACTCGTCCCAGTCCTTACTGAACTCGTCCCCATCCTTACTGAACTCGTCCCGGTCCTTAATGAACTCGTCCCAGTCCTTACTGAACTCGTCCCAGTCCTTACTGAACTCGTCCCCATCCTTACTGAACTCGTCCCAGTCCTTACTGAACTCGTCCCAGTCCTTACTGAACTCGTCCCCAGTCCTTACTGAACTCGTCCCCATCCTTACTGAACTCGTCCCCATCCTTACTGAACTCGTCCCAGTCCTTACTGAACTCGTCCCAGTCCTTACTGAACTCGTCCCCGTCCTTACAGAACTCGTCCCCGTCCTTACTGAACTCGTCCCCGTCCTTACTGAACTCGTCCCGGTCCTTACTGAACTCGTCCCCATCCTTACTGAACTCGTCCCCGTCCTTACTGAACTCGTCCCAGTCCTTACTGAACTTGTCCCCGTCCTTACTGAACTCGTCCCCGTCCTTACTGAACTCGTCCCCGTCCTTACTGAACTCGTCCCCGTCCCTACTGAACTCGTCCCCGTCCCTACTGAACTCGTCCCAGTACTTACTGAACTCATCCCCGTCCCTACTGAACTCGTCCCAGTCCTTACTGAACTGGTCCCCGTCCTTACTGAACTCGTCCCGTCCTTACTGAACTCGTCCCCGTCCTTACTGAACTCGTCCCAGTCCTTACTGAACTCGTCCCAGTCCTTACTGAACTCGTCCCCGTCCTTACTGAACTCGTCCCCGTCCTTACTGAACTCGTCCCAGTCCTTACTGAACTCGTCCCCGTCCTTACTGAACTCGTCCCAGTCCTTACTGAACTCGTCCCCGTCCTTACTGAACTCGTCCCAGTCCTTACTGAACTCGTCCCCGTCCTTACTGAACTCGTCCCCGTCCTTACTGAACTCGTCCCAGTCCTTACAGAACTCGTCCCCGTCCTTACTGAACTCGTCCCCGTCCTTACTGAACTCGTCCCGGTCCTTACTGAACTCGTCCCCATCCTTACTGAACTCGTCCCAGTCCTTACTGAACTCGTCCCAGTCCTTACTGAACTCGTCCCCGTCCTTACTGAACTCGTCCCCGTCCTTACTGAACTCGTCCCCGTCCTTACTGAACTCGTCCCCGTCCCTACTGAACTCCTCCCCGTCCCTACTGAACTCGTCCCAGTCCTTACTGAACTCGTCCCCGTCCCTACTGAACTCGTCCCGTCCTTACTGAACTCGTCCCCGTCCTACTGAACTCGTCCCGTCCTTACTGAACTCGTCCCCGTCCCCGTCCTTACTGAAACTCGTCCCAGTCCTTACTGAACTCGTCCCGTCCTTTACTGAACTCCCGTCAGTCCCAGTCCTACTGAACTCGTCCCGTCCTTACTGAACTCGTCCCAGTCCTTACTGAACTCGTCCCAAGTCCTTACTCGTCCTTACTGAAGTCCTTACTGAAACTCGTCCCCCTCCCCCGTCCACTTACTGAAATCCCCGTCCTTCGAACTCTCCCGTCCTACTACTGACTACGTCCCGTCCTCTCCCTGAACTCGTCCCCGTCCTTACTGAACTCCCCGTCCTACCTCCCGTCCCAGTCCTCCTGAACTCGTCCCAGTCCTTACTGAACTCGTCCCGTCCTACTGAAGTTACTGAACTGAACCGTCCCAGTCCTTACTGAACTGGTCCCGTCCTTACTGAACTTGTCCCCGTCCTTACTGAACTGTCCCGTCCCTGAACTCGTCCTTACTGAACTCGTCCCAGTCCTTCCTGAACTCGTCACCGTCCTTACTGAACTCGTCCCAGTCCTTACTGAACTCGTCCCAGTCCTTACTGAACTCGTCCCTGTCCTTACTGAACTCATCCCGTCCTTACTGAACTTGTCCACGTCCTTACTGAACTCGTCCCCGTCCTCACTGAACTCGTCCCCGTCCTTACTGAACTCGTCCCAGTCCTTACTGAACGTCCCCGTCCTGAACTCGTCCCGTCCTTACTGAACTCGTCCCCGTCCTAACTGAACTCGTCCCCGTCCTACTGAACTCGTCCCGTCCTTACTGAACTCGTCCCCGTCCTTACTGAACTCGTCCCGGTCCTTACTGAACTCGTCCCCGTCCTTACTGAACTCGTCCCCGTCCTTACTGAACTTGTCCCGGTCCTTACTGAACTCGTCCCAGTCCTTACTGAACTCGTCCCCGTCCGGGTCTTTACTGAACTCGTCCCAGTCCTTACTGAACGTCCCCGTCCTTACTGAACTCGTCCCCGTCCTTACTGAACTCGTCCCCGTCCTTACTGAACTCGTCTGCACATCTGGCTCCTGAATATTTGAAGCCTTCCTGTCTCTCCGTCCTCCTTTCCCATCAGATATTTTCTTCTGATTGAGCTGCTCATCTTCAGCTGCCAGGCTGCAGCGGAGCAGGAGGCCGACCCGACCGACCCGACCGACCCGACCGACCCGACCGGCGGGAGACGTTGACCGCTTTATGACAATTCCTAAAAGAGTTCATGCATGTGTTTATCAAAAAGGTAAATTATTTACGTACAGGACGTTGTTGCAGCCTCACCGTTAAAGGTGTTACTGCAGAAATGAGAGAGACAGAGAGAGGAAGAGAGAGAGGCAGGGAAAGGGAGAGGGAGGAGGGAGAGAAAGGGAGAGAGGGAGAGAAAGGGAGAGGGAGAGAGACAGAGAGAGAAAGGGAGAGGGAGAGAGAGACAGAAACAGAGAGAGGAAGAGCGAGAGGGAGAGAAAGGGAGAGGGAAAGAGAGAGAGGGAAAGAGAGAGACACAGAGACAGAGAGAGAAAGGGAGAGAGGGAGAGAAAGGGAGAGAGAGAGATAGAGAGAGAAAGGGAGAGGGAGAGAGACAGAGACAGAGAGAGGAAGAGCGAGAGGGAGAGAAAGGGAGAGAGAAAGAGAGAGAGGGAAAGAGAGAGAGACAGAGACAGAGAGAGAAAGGGAGAGAGGGAGAGAAAGAGAGAGAGACAGAGACAGAGAGAGAAAGGGAGAGAGGGAGAGAAAGGGAGAGAGAGAGAGAGAGAGAGAGAAAGGGAGAGGGAGAGAGAGACTGAGAGAGAGAGGGAGAGAAAGGGAGAGGGAAAGAGAGAGAGGGAAAGAGAGAGAGACAGAGACAGAGAGAGACAGACAGAGAGAGAGGGAGAGAGAGAAAGGGAGAGGAGGGGAGAGAGAGAGAGGGAGAGAGAGAGAGATAGGGAGAAGAGAGAGAGAGACAGAGAGAGAGAGAGGAGGAGAGAGAGAGAGACAGAGAGAGAGAGGGAGAGAGAGAGAGAGAGACAGAGACAGACAGAGAGAGGAGGGGAGAGAGAAAGACAGAATGCGAAGAGAAAGAGAGGGACAGAGAATGGGAAGGAGAGGGGGGGGAGACAGAGACAGAGAGGGAGAGATGCAGAGAAAGACAGAGAGATAGAGAAAGAGAGGGAGAGAGAGACACAGAGAGAGAGAATGGGAGAGAGAGGAGGAGAGAGAGAGAGAGACAGAGAGATAGAGAAAGGGGAGGGAGACAGAGAGAGAGAGAGAGAAGGGGAGAGAGAGTGAGAGAGAGCCAGAGAGAGAGAGGCAGAGAATGGGAGAGAGAGAGAGAGAGAGAGAGAGAGAGAGAGACAGAGAATGGGAGAGAGAGAGAGAGAGAGAGAGACAGAGTGGGAGGGAGGGGGAGTGAGAGAGACAGAGAGAGGGAGAGAGAGAGTAATAATACAGCTGTTTAATATAATAATAAAACATGTTTAAAGTTCTGCTGCCACTTTCTTCTATGATCAAATGAATTCCCTGAAATGATCAAAGTTACGTCCTGAGAACACCAGATCAGAAAAGGTTTGAATGAAACACAAAATACAAACCAAAAAAACAATTAGTTTCAGTTTTATTTCTTTACAGATGGTATGAACCAAAGATTCATCCGTTAATTTAATATTTACCATTTTTGCATTTCTGTAAAGTTATTTCAAACAGACTAAGCAGGTGATTATAATGACAGTTTGGTATATAAATAAAGAGCGGCGGCTGTGAGAAAATCATTGAAATGCTTAAAATCAATGTCCCTAAAAGAAACACTGGAAGAGATTCACACATATTTAACTCTGCAGAGCCTCATATTATTAAATGATTCAGAGAAGCTGGTGGGATTTCAGTGCTTAAAGAGCAGGAAGAACCGTCACTGATCAAGATGATTGATCACCTGGATGATGGAGACTGTGGAGAAGATGAATCCACAAGCGCCAGCGGTGAAGTTTTATCTCAGCCGGTTTCCAGAGGTGACGCTCATGTCTCTGGGCTGCGAGTTGCCGGGACCTGGCCTTCATGAACGGGAACGTCTGTGATCAAAGAGATCAGTAATAAAAGACCCGGATCAGAGCCGTGCAGGTGACAACAAGCTGGTTACTAAAACCCGATAAAAAGTTCCCAAAAGTGAGGCCTTGAAACCAGGATCCAGCAGTGAGGAAACGTCAGGTGTGTTCTCATCAAATGTTATAGAAAACTGATCCTCATCACAGTATACGCTCCGTAGCAGTGTTATAATTAGTAGGGATGTCCCGATCACGTTTTTTGGGTCCCGATCTGATTTCGATCTTTTAATTTTGATGATCGGCCGATTTCCGATTTTTCCCGATCCGATTTCACTTTTTTTGAGTGGGCAAACAGAGTTTAATTTCTCATGCATTTTATTTCCTGTGTACATTAATAAATAGGCCTGCATCCAAGCTGAGATTAATAGCTTTTATCATCTCATAAAATAAACAATAACTTATTTAAACACTCTTCTTTCTTTCTTTTTTGTTTGGTAGAATTATTATAAAACACATTTAGTTACAGAACAGTGACTGTTCAACAGTCTCAGTACTAAAGAACAAAGCACTTCATTTAAATAGCAGCAGGTGAACTTGGCTAGCAGTTTAAGGCAATGAAAACACTAGCAGAAGTCTTTGCAATCAATGAAATCACATCAGAATAAAAATAACATAAAATATTAACTTCTTTCAAGACCCGCTGCACATGTTGGCGCACCTTTCTCTTCCTGCTCTCGGCGAAGGCGGACGCATCTCTTCTGAGCTCCCTTATCTATCTGCTCCTGCAACTGCTCTCTGTCTCGTCTGTGCTTCTGAAGCGTTTTTTCTGCAGAGTATCCGAATCAATCATGGATTTAGTAAGCTGGTCTCTGAATGCAATTGATCAAATTTTTTCAACAACAAGACAAGGCAAAGGAGAGCCTTCGTGCCCGGGGGGTACGCACGCAGCGGGGTACGTGATGGACTCCTGGGGCAAATGGAAACTTCATTGTCTCGGCCCACTGCACGTGGAGGATGTCGAAGACGCATTCATCTTTGGATTTATGATCACAGGATTTCTACTGATCGGAGCGGGTGGATTCTTGGTGTATCGGAAAATTAAACGCACGGAGGCTGCAAATTCGGATTCGAGGAAAACTTCCACCCCGCCGGACGTGTGTGAGAAAGTTGACAACGTGATTAAAAGACTAGAAGACATGGATCGGAAATTGGGAGCGATTCAGAACTTGAATCAAACCCAAGGGATGATTCTGGACTTCCTTGGGCGAATGGATAACAATCTTGGAAGGATTCACGCGTTGATCAGGGAGAATGGCCAATAAATTCGGAATATTGAAGTATTCCCACCAGAGAAATCCAGCAGAACTTCAAGGCTAGACGGAGAGTGTGTCTCAGCCTGCCCCAAACAATTCTTTTCTGTTTTGGCTCCCTGGAAGCGCAGCCTTCAAGGCCGCTCCCTTATCTATTCTCCTGGATGCTGTGTGGCTTGGACGCTTCTACCCCTCCCATTCCCCCCCTCTGCACCTGGAGACCAGGATCTACATGACTGCACTCCCACTACACTGATCAACACGCACTCCCTCCCCCTTCAACGTCATCGCTGGCCCCCCCTCCCGCCCTGCGCACCTCCCCCCTCTCCCCCGTGTGGCGATGGACTGACTGCGCGATGCGCCCTGCGCGCGCACAGACTGTCAAAACTGGGTTATCCGCCATCATGTTTCTATCAATGTCCTGTGTTAAGTCTGTACAATGCTTAATTAAATGTGCTGAGGTGTTTTTTTTTTTTCCCCTCTCACGACGTGTCCATCTGACACGTAGTGGGAGATGTTCTTTTTTTTAACCTCCACCCTCCTACCCTCAATGTTATCTTTTTCAATCTAAGTTAGCGCGGAGCGACAGTAGTTGCTTAGCCTCAGTCATCATCGACATCCATGTCCTAAATGTTGTTGTTGTTTTATATGTTTCTTGGATGATGTACTGGAATGAAATTTCGTTGTACTGGGACGCTGGTTCAATGACAATAAATAAATGCTTCCTCCTCCTTTGTGTTCTTTGTCGTTCATGTAATGACGGGAACGAGGCTCGAGGTAATTAATGAGCCGGTTAAATGCCTTGTAAATGTGCTGGTCGTCCTCAGTAATACATTCAGCGATTAGCTCGGTGATTTTTCTGTATTTCTCCGAGTCTTTCGGGAGTTTCTTTCTTTTAAAAGTTTCACAGAGCGTTTGCTGCTGTAGTTCATCCAGCTTCAAAGCTGCTGCCGACGCCTGACAGAAGGTTCCTGCTCGCTGGGATGGTGATTTTTTAAAGTGTCTGATTAAATTGGTGGTATTATAAACTCTCTTCTTACTTACCCCATCATGATATATCAGCCTTCCACACGTTTCAAGTCACAGTCGAAGCGTCGGTCTTTGTAATTTTATAGCGCTGCCACACTGCTGACATTTTTGCTAAAGTTTAGCCTGACGCTGCCGGTCTAAAAACTTTTAAGGTGGATACAAGACAGCGCTGCTGGGAAACCTCATTTCAGTGTAAATTATTAAATGTATATAGTTTAAAAAATATTTTTGTTTGTGTAATATGATAACTTTATTAATTTGTGTTAATCAGGATCACTTTTTGAGGAAAAAAATAATTAAAAAAAGGTCGGCGTGTTATAATAAGTTTGATTGGCCGATCCGATCCACCTAATAATTATGATCTGATACCTTCTGATACCGTTATTCTGCGGTTTTATTGTCCTGTACTGTGCTGTTTCCCCACAGGGCTTCGTGACATACTGCACCATCTGTTGAGCCCACGCCAGCTCAAACTGAGAAACTGGAGCAGACAGTCGCTCTGGAGGTCTGCCATCCGCTAAAATGTGCTAAAACATGCTAAAACATGCTAAAATGTGTTAAAATGTGCTAAAATATGCTAAAACGTGCTAAAACAGTGTTGCTCAATCCTGGTCCTCAAGTACCACTGCCCTGCATGTTTTGGGTGTTTCCTTGTGCCAACACACCTGTTTCAAATGGATGGACCACCTCCTTCACTTGGCACCAAGGTCTGAACAAGTCTGTCCATGACCCCTGAATTTGAAACAGGTGTGTTGGCACAGGGAAACACCCAAAACATGCAGGGCAGTGGTACTTGAGACCAGGATTGAGATACACTGTGCTAAAATTGCTAAAATGTGCTAAAACATGCTCTAACGTGCTAAATTGTGCTAAAACATGCTGAAATGTGCTAAAACATTTTAAAATGTGCTAAAACATTCTAAAATGTACTAAAATGTACTAAAACATACTAAAATGTGCTAAAATGTGCTAAAATGTACTAAAATGTGCTAAAACATTCTAAAATATGCTAAAACATGCTAAAATGGGCTGAAATGTGCTAAAACACGCTAAAATGTGCTACAATGTGCTAAAACATGCTAAAATGTACTAAAATGATTGATGAAATCATTGATGAAATCTGGTGGGTCCAGAACCAACCAGAAGATCCTGAATGTATTTTGGCCCTAAACCATTCAGTGCTTTGTAGACTAACAGCAGGATCTTGGAGTCAGGAAGTCAGTGTAAAGATCTGAGGACTGGAGTTATATGATCCAGTTTCCTGGTGTCAGTGAGGACTGGAGTTATATGATCCAGTTTCCTGGTGTCAGTGAGGACTGGAGTTATATGATCCAGTTTCCTGGTGTTAGTGAGGACTGGAGTTATATGATCCAGTTTACTGGTGTCAGTGAGGACTGGAGTTCTATGATCCAGTTTCCTGGTGTTAGTGAGGACTGGAGTTATATGATCCAGTTTCCTGGTGTCAGTGAGGACTGGAGTTATATGATCCAGTTTCCTGGTGTTAGTGAGGACTGGAGTTATATGATCCAGTTTCCTGGTGTCAGTGAGGACTGGAGTTATATGATCCAGTTTCCTGGTGTCAGTGAGGACTGGAGTTATATGATCCAGTTTCCTGGTGTCAGTGAGGACTGGAGTTCTATGATCCAGTTTCCTGGTGTTAGTGAGGACTGGAGTTATATGATCCAGTTTCCTGGTGTCAGTGAGGACTGGAGTTATATGATCCAGTTTCCTGGTGTTAGTGAGGACTGGAGTTATATGATCCAGTTTCCTGGTGTTAGTGAGGACTGGAGTTATATGATCCAGTTTCCTGGTGTGAGGACTGGAGTTATATGATCCAGTTTCCTGGTGTAGTGAGGACTGGAGGAGTTATATGATCCAGTTTCCTGGTGTTAGTGAGGACTGGAGTTATATGATCCAGTTTCCTGGTGTTAGTGAGGACTGGAGTTTATATGATCCAGTTTCCTGGTGTCAGTGAGGACTGGAGTTATATGATCCAGTTTCCTGGTGTTAGTGAGGACTGGAGTTATATGATCCAGTTTCCTGGTGTTCAGTGAGGACTGGAGTTATATGATCCAGTTTCCTGGTGTTAGTGAGGACTGGAGTTATATGATCCAGTTTCCTGGTGTCAGTGAGGACTGGAGTTATATGATCCAGTTTCCTGGTGTCAGTGAGGACTGGAGTTATATGATCCAGTTTCCTGGTGTTCAGTGAGGACTGGAGTTCTATGATCCAGTTTCCTGGTGTTAGTGAGGACTGGAGTTATATGATCCAGTTTCCTGGTGTTAGTGAGGACTGGAGTTATATGATCCAGTTTCCTGGTGTCAGTGAGGACTGGAGTTATATGATCCAGTTTCCTGGTGTCAGTGAGGACTGGAGTTATATGATCCAGTTTCCTGGTGTTAGTGAGGACTGGAGTTATATGATCCAGTTTCCTGGTGTTAGTGAGGACTGGAGTTATATGATCCAGTTTCCTGGTGTTAGTGAGGACTGGAGTTATATGATCCAGTTTCCTGGTGTTAGTGAGGACTGGAGTTATATGATCCAGTTTCCTGGTGTCAGTGAGGACTGGAGTTATATGATCCAGTTTCCTGGTGTTAGTGAGGACTGGAGTTATATGATCCAGTTTACTGGTGTTCAGTGAGGACTGGATTTCTATGATCCAGTTTCCTGGTGTTAGTGAGGACTGGAGTTATATGATCCAGTTTCCTGGTGTTAGTGAGGACTGGAGTTATATGATCCAGTTTCCTGGTGTTAGTGAGGACTGGAGTTATATGATCCAGTTTCCTGGTGTTAGTGAGGACTGGAGTTATATGATCCAGTTTCCTGGTGTTAGTGAGGACTGGAGTTATCTGATCCAGTTTCCTGGTGTTAGCTAGGACTGGAGTTCTATGATCCAGTTTCCTGGTGTTAGTGAGGACTGGAGTTATATGATCCAGTTTCCTGGTGTTAGCGAGGACTGGAGTTATATGATCCAGTTTACTGGTGTCAGTGAGGACTGGAGTTATATGATCCAGTTTCCTGGTGTTAGTGAGGACTGGAGTTATATGATCCAGTTTCCTGGTGTTAGCTAGGACTGGAGCAGCAGCGTTCTGGCGTTTCTCTAAGGGGAAAAACAAGACCTGGATGCTAAAGCGTACATATATTAATAAACTGTATTGTTAAAGCAGCTGTATGTTTTCAGCTTTAATGAGTTTTCGTTTGTTGGACGACACGATGCTGAAGACACCATTAGGAATGATCGTCCCCCCCCCCCCGTGTCTGAATAAAGTAACATTATATTTCAACATCACGTGCGGTTGTTGTTAATCGTTTTCTTCTCTGATACAGGGAGCGAAGGTCTAAATTCGTGCCGCAGCTGTGAACTCTGCGTAACGACGGCGTTCAATCTCTTTGCATAGCGTTTACATTGATGGATTTTGTTATTAAGGCATATTTTGTAAAGCTTTAATGAGATTTGTAACCAAATGAGCCCTGGCCTTATTTAACCGGCTCCACATCAATAATTTATCACCTGAACATCAAACAGCTCTTTGAGCTGTCGTTGCTAATTCAAACCTCCGCTCCTCCTTCATCTTGGCCTTTCCCCCTCCCCCTTCCTTCCTTCTTTAAAGCCTTGTCACGACCGTTTATTTCCCCCTCCGAACATGAACAATAACAGCAGCCATGTTTTCCTACGCGGTGATCCAGTGGAGTTTCATTTCGTTGTTCTCAGACGAAGGCGTCTGCCCGTTGTTCCAGCTCAGAATAAGTCCGTGAAGAAGTTTAAGGTCTCTGATGGGTCTCGTCTTCACATGTGCCAAAGTATCACACTTCCAGAACCTTTGATGACTTGCGGAAGAGTGAGTTGTAAAACGCTCAGTATGATTTACGCATCAGGACATATTGAAACAGTAGCGACCTGTCGAGGGTGTAACCATCCCTTACTGACAAACGGTGATGTTAAAGGTGTTTGAACAACAAATGTTATGACACTTTAGTTCATATGGCAGCAGAACATTTCAATAAAAGTGGCCTTTACACTACTTTTGAATTCATTATTTGATTTTGCCTATACGATGCGATTCATTGTGATTAATCAGGGAAATCATGCGATTAATCGCGATTAAACATTTTAATCGTTGCCCAGCCCTAAGAAAAACATCAGGCAAGAGTCTTATTGTCCAGATCAATGGCATGTGGCAGGAAAGATTTCCTGAATCTGTCCTGAATCAGACTGTTACAGCGTAGCTTTTACATAATAATGACATTTTGCCAGTGGGCGGGACCAGTGGTTGACCTGCATGCTCATTGGCTGATCCTTCTCCATTCTACGCTCTGACATCGACTAGTTGGTGGGGGACTCGCATCGAGCCTGTTGGCTACCTCTCGGAGTAAGTCAGAAAAGGATCTTTCTCCTGTCGCCATGCCGTCAAAATCAAGTTTTCCCTACATTTCGCGCTACGTTTCTTAGTCGATGTCAACTTTTAATCATAAACTGAGGTGCATTCTGCCACCTACTGGCCTGGAGTATATACATTGCACCTCTCGCCCACTATCGATATTCACTGTTCTGTTGCTTATGCCTGAATGAAAGAGCAGCCAATCAGATAAATGGCTCCGCCCTCTCTGTTGTGATTGACACACAAATCATTCTTATGAAAAACAAAGCCATTATTATGTAAAAACTCATTCTTATAAAAAAAGATCCATTATCATAATAATAAGAAATACTATACCACCTCCCCACTGATCTGTAGAGGCAGTGAAGGCGTCTTCTTCCTCCTGAAGTCCATCACCATCTCTCTGGTCTTGTTGAAGTTCAGCCTCAGGTGATTCTGCTCCGTCCACTCTACAAAGTTGTCCACCAGTGTCCTGTACTCACTCCACCCCCCCCCCCCCCCCCCCCCCCCTTATACACCCAACAACTGCTGAGTCATCAGAAAACTTCTGCAGGTGACATGACTCAGAGTTGTACTGAAAATCAGTGGTGTAGAAGGTGAAGAAGAAGGGAGAGAAGGGTTCACATTAGCATCGAAGGAACAGCCTGTAAAACTGTAATTTCCCTTTCAGTTTCTCTCTACAGCAGCCGTTCCCAAACTACAGAATACCAAGGACCAATCTGAAATGTGAAAAATCTCCTCAGCCCACCGAAACCTTTAATCACAACTGTGATCAACATACAGGACCAGGAACCATGATCCGATATTAATGTGAGGGGTCAACAAATAAGGTGACACTTGTCATATCAAGTTAAGATGTAGTAGAATAACACTTAACTGCTTTGTTTTATTACTTCTTAATGTTTTTTGATCATGTCATGAATATTTTACAGTAATTAAAAACATATTTAAAAAAGATCAAGGATTTAAAGCACATTTGTTTAATTTTAATGACCTCTCACGGCCCACTTGCAGTACCACGACGGCCCACCAGGGGGAATCACTGCTCTACAGTAGATTAAAAATATGAGTAAAAAGCTGCTTCAAATGGTTTTTATTATGAGACAAAAACAGGTCCTTAAGGTGGAAATGTATTTTACCCCCATTTCAATATTTCAATCCCCCCCCCAGCAGTCGGGGGTCTCCTCCAGCTCAGTGTAACTGCAGCTCTCATCTTCCTTCATGATCGTTTTAAACGTTTGATGACGTAATTGTTAGCGTGACAGCAGCGACAGCCATGTTGCCATGTTAGCGTGACAGCAGCGACAGCCGTGTTGCCATGTTTGATTGGTTTCCTCAGATACATATCAGGCTCGTTTGTGGTGGATTTTAAATGGGGTTCTCTGGAAACCTGGAACGGTTTTGACCGTGTTTGAACTTTGAAAGAGCGTCGTTCACAACTGAACAAATGAACTCGTTCACGCCCTCCACTGGTGGAGGAGGAAGAGAGCGCGCTCAGTTCACGTTCACACTAAATATGAACTAGTTCGTGAACTTTCATTCAATGAACGCGTTCAGGTACGACACTGACCATCACCTGCAGCTCCTCCCCCATCACCTGCAGCTCCTCCCCCATCACCTGCAGCTCCTCCCCCAGCAGCAGAGGCTGGACGGTGTTCAAAGCACTGGAGAAATCAAAGAACGTGATTGTCACAGTGTCTCCTCCCCCATGCAGATGCAGATGAGCTCGTTACAGCAGGTAGATGACGGTATCATCTAGGTAGGGGTAGGGGTCCTCACCTGTGGCCTCAGCTGAGGTCCCCTTGCACGTTTGACGTTTGAATCACCAGACGGGCTGATTGTTTGGCAAAATAAAATCCCCCCACGACCGGCGGTTTAATCGCCCTTCACGCGCCAGCTGCTCGGTTTTATCGGGCCAGTCAGAACCGTGTGAAGCCCGTTCAGCTGCGTGTGACGGGCTCACGGCGCTGTGCAGGAAGTCCGTGTTCCCCGCGTTTCGGTGCAGATGTTACTTAGCGGCGGTTTCTTCTAATAAGCGTCTGTCTTTGAAGCAGCTGTCTGTGTAATAGAGCAGCTAATGGACAGAGGCCATTACTGCAGAATCAGCCCCATCAGGACCCGGTTTAAGCTCTGAATTAAACCTGCAGGCCTCATTTAACCGTAATCAATAACATACTGAACATTTCCCAGCTGATATTACGGGGGAGACGTGTTTTTTACCCGAGCCCGGCTGTGGCGCCGACAACAGTAAGAGACATTTTATGCGTTTCAATATTTTTCAATTAATGTAAAAACGATGACATTTGGAAGCGGCAGGAAGCCTTGAAAATAAATAAACTGTGATGAACACCTGGCCTGAAGACACATTTAACTTTCAATAGCTTTTTTTAAAGCGAGAGATGTGAGATATTTGGCTCATCTCTGCAGTAACATCACAGACGTTATCAGCTGATGTCAAATCCACAGCGCTCCTCAGTTTCAACCCCACCAGAGGGGGGTTTTTCTGATATGCTGGTGTAAGAGAAAAGTAATGGGAGGATGATCACACTTTACTGCACTTCCAGAACATTCTACCATGTCAAAAATCAACTCAAACTTTTTTCTTTTCCTCAGATGTACCCGAGAGTGTAAATTGCTCAATTTGAATCAGCTTTCAGTTTACATGCTGGTTCCAGATGTCACTCATCATCCACCTTTAAGAACCGCTCCTCATTTCTGCAGGTGAGGAAGATCACAGCTGCAGAACATCTGGTACACAGACACATCAGCCAAACCGAACTGAGATAGGACGACGGCGACGTGACTCCCTCCTGTGGGTTTCCACCCGACGTCGATTTTTCTAGATCATCAACTGTGACCACCTTGGGTACATTTTGTAACCGAGCTTTTGAGGTGGTAAATAACATAAGCTTTGTCTTATCTGCATTTAAAACCAGTTTCAGCTCATGCAGTTTATCCTGAACAACCACAAAAGCATTTTGCAAGTGCTCAACAGCCAGTGAAAGAGATGCTGCACAGCAGTATAAAACAGTGTCATCAGCGTAGAAATGGAAAGTAGCATTTGACACATTTTGACCCAGATTATTCACATAAATAGTGAACAAGAGTGGACCTAACACAGAGCCTTGTGGTACACCTTTGTGGATCGATACAATACCTGAGCATAGACCATCACACCTAATGCACTGAGACCGATTACTAAGAGAGTTTGCAAACCAAGAAACCGCTTCTTCTGAGAGACCTGAGTTCAGAAGTCTAAGTTTTAAAACATCATGGTCGACTGTGTCGAAAGCTTTGGACAAGTCAAGAAAAAGAGCTGCACAATGTTGCTTCTTATCAAGACCTACAGAAATGTCATCTACCACCTTCAGTGCAGCCGTAATAGTGCTATGCTTTTTTCTATAACCTGATTGATATGTTGATAAAATATTATAGGAGTATAAAAACTCCTTTAGCTGAGCACTCACAAGAGATTCAAGAACTTTAACCAATACTGACAAATAAGATATTGGAGACAGATATGTCTTCTTTTTAAAGCTGACTTTATAGAGCTACAATTCTTTTTGTTTTTTTTTTGTATTGTACTTAACTTTATTTTTCTATTGATTTCATTGTGTAATTTTGTTTTGGCTTTTGTGGAGAATCTCAGAAACGGCTGTGAACCAAAGTGCATTACTAATGTGGTTAAGCTTTCATTAATAGAGATCTTGACTTCAGGAATCGTCTTTAGTGACTGACATGTCCCATCTCGTCCCTTCACATTTATATTCTCATGAATTTAATGCTCAAAAAAGCAAACTTGCACAGAAAGTCTTGATAATTGCATCGCTGTCATGTCTCAACAGCTGCCCTTTTGTTTCAGGCTGTCAGGTCGAAATCAAAGGGGTAATTAATCTGACATTGATAAGCTTCTGTTAGAGGAGTGGGAAACATAAACATGCCCCCCCCCCTCCCGACAGCACATACCCACACTTACATATTCTTTCACTAATGCATATGAAACACTTTATGCAAAAAAAAAGGTTTTCTGTCTGTTAGCTAATTTAAATATGTGATGTGCACGTCATCATAACACCTTATTAACAAATTCCAGGGTCATGTTTGTCCTCAGCTCAGATCTTCTGCTTCCGTTCAGCAGGTACGTCCGTTGTAGCGACAACCAGGACCCTGAAATAAACGCCGGGCACCGACTGAGGCGCCCGCCGGCCGTTAATACAGGATCACAGCAGCTGACTGGGGAGCAACTGAGTCGACGCACGAGTCCTCCAAGAAGGAAGGAGATACCATCTAGGTCCCGGGGTTATAATAGTTTTGGATTTTCCATTAGTTCTAGTTTTTATTTAGTTTTAAGTTCAGTTTTTCCAAATTCAGTTAGTTTTAATTTGTTTTTAGAGCAGTTTTGCTCGTTTTTATTCGTTTTCTTTAGTTTTATTTTAGTTTTTATTAGTTTCAGTGTTAGTTTTAGTTTTATTTTGTAAATTAGGGTTGTAATTTTGGTTGGAGTGAAGCACTGAACCTTTTGAAGGTTATTGAATCATAGTCGTGTTTACATTCTGGTCTCAATAAACATATTTATCAATGCATCTTCCCTCTTATTTTTTAACCTGGGTGGCGTCTCTATCTGCTAAACCTCCTTCATTTAATCTGGCCGCTACAACTTTGAAAAGCTCACAATTTTTATGTTTCCTGCCATCTGTTCTTTTAATTATTTCCAGTTCCTCCAAGCTATTTATTAAATAAATCGTCTCTGCTCTTGACCACCGTTTACTGCGTGCTGCCATCTTGAAACTTTGTTTCGAAAACAAGCCCAGCGCGGAATATAAGCGTCATCGACGGGCAAGAGAACTAGCATGCGCAGAAAGACCGGAATTAATTTAAAGTGGAATGAGTGTAAACATGACCGCGGAATTATTTTATTCGGAATTAAAATCAGAATAAACCAGCCACTTACTTCGGAATTAAGTTTAATTCGGAATTGAAATTTTCATATGGAATTAGGTTTTTATATGGTAACTTTTGTTCGGATTTAACTTTAATTCTGAATTAAAGAGGAATTAAACTTCCCATGTAAACGCACTGATTGATCTAAGAGATGCAGGGATGCGGTTCTCCAGGCTAGTTCGCCCCGTTTTAGAGCTTTAAAAGCGGTAATAGGTCGTGTCGTATAAACTTGATGCAGCTAAACTGCCCCGATGCGTTTGTGGGAACAAGCGGTCATTTCTGGACTCATACCTGTGGTCCTGCATCCTGGATGAGGATGTTACGCTTCTGTTTGCATTGACACTCCAGCAGCAGGAACATCCTCCTTTCACTGGGAGCTCTGTGGCAAAAAAGGCGAATAAACCTCAGCTTCTTCACTTCATGCAGGGAGACAAACCTGCCGCTTCCTGGGAGGACGCCACGTCCAAATGCATCCTTCAGCATTACTGAATTCAAGCACATATGCATTAAACTTATGCTCATTTATGTTAATGCATGCATTTGTGCTTATTTATAGCTCTTGTTTTCACAGCTGCAGATAAGCAGAATGTCAGCCCTTTTAAATGTGTATGCCGCGTCCTTTCGTCAGTGTTTCACGCTGATATTTGTGCAGCTCCTCCTCTGCAGAGGCCAGACTCTGGTTCCTAGTGTGATTTGTGTGCATCCTTCTCCCAACAGGAGGGATTTCAGTGCTCACAATGAAATGTCAGTTTATCCATAAATCCTCTATGTGTTGCTGGTACGTCTGCTGATGTTCGACCCAATGGGATTTTTATGTTCCGGGGAAAAGTCTTGAGTTTTTCCATTGACAGTAAAATCTATAACGCTGATTCAGGAGTCATCACAAGCACATCAGACAAATGCCAAATAGATAAATACCCTGCAAGATCGACATTTTTTCCTTTTCAAGCAGGTTTTAGCTGGGGACAGGCTCCAGCAGGTCTCCGTGACCATGAATAGGAATAAGCAGGTAAAATAATGGATGGATTTTACCTTTATATTTTACTCTAAAAACACTTTAGTACGGAGAAGTTCCTGGTCATGGCTTAATGACTTGAAGGTGCCCAGTTCCTGCACCACCATGCCTGACAGCTGGTTCCTGCTGCTCGAGGTTCCAGATGTCTCATAATTTATTCAGATGTGAATCTGCAAACCTAAACCGCGCTGCAATGTTCTGAGAGAAGGAGAGGCCTGTCAAGTCTTCCAAACAAGCCGTAACGTTCAGTCGTTTCCAATCCTGTCATCCCGAACGCTAACATTTAGCATGCTAAATGAGGCCGGCGGAAACTGACACGTGTCTTGTGAACTAGCTGAGCCGTCTATATCTGGGGGGGGGGGGGGGGGGGGGGGGGGTCGCCAGCCGCCTTCAATGCTCTGAATAATCTCTTTTTTTTTTATTCACATTTTTATTGATATTTAAGAGCAATTTTGACAAAAAATATCAATTTTCAATATCAATAACCATACATTAGCCTGAATATCTCTTTTTCAGTTAAGAAAAAAAAATCAAGAAAATAAAACAAAGCCTCATGGACGGACATGAACACCAAAAAGAGGTCATGAATATGAACAAGTAAGCAGTGGGGAATGCAGTTTTTTTTTCTTTACCATTGCATAATCTTTCATACAGAATTGGAAAAATCAAAGTCTGGTCTATATAGTGTGACATAGTCCATCCGTTTCTTCCAGCGCAAAGCGAACAGGTCCTTCTTACAGTTCACATGTGCGGTTAGTTTTTCCATTTTATATATGTCCATTGTAATGTCCATCGTCAAAGAGGGTGTACTTTCTTTTCTATTCCCCGAGGCCGCACACCGGACTGTTGTATTAAAGATGACAGAAGCTTTGCCTTCACCTTTTAATCACAGCTTTAATTTGAGCGAACACCTGGTTATCAGGTGTTCAGCGCTAGGGCTGTTGCGATACACTAATCTCACGATACGACACTTGATATTCGGCTCATGATACGATATATATCGATATTTATCTTACAATACATTTACATCATTTTCTGAAAGATTTAAAAGGGACAAAGTGATTTTGGTGACATCTTGTGAGTGTTCCAATGACTTTGTTTGATTTAATTGAACTGAAAGCATCAATTAAACATTATATGGCTGACAAGCAGCCATATAATGAAAAATCAATACTAGATACTCGATAAAATATCGATATATATATATATATCGCAGAATCTATAAAATCGCTCAGCTCCATTCAGCGCGTCGCCAATCCAGTCTCACAGAAAAATGTGGAATGAAAAGAAAATCATTGTTTTCATCCCAGTGGACTCAAATTAAGATCATTCCTCAAACGGGGACTGAAGGCTGAAGTGGATTATCTCGGGTTCACCGACTGACTCCCGGGTCCCAGCATGCACCGCGGCCCAGATTATTATCATTAAGTACCGCCAGAAGTGAAGAGGTGGATTTCAGAAGCAGCAGAAGTGGAGGGAGCTGGCAGGAAGTTGAACACCTTTTCAAAATAAAACACAGTGATCGCTGATAAATAAGTTAGAGGGCCTCAGATGAGATTTTATCCATAGATGAGGAGAGTAGAGAAGTTCAAAGGCAACGTATTATTCCACACCACCCAGGCTTTTTACGAGGACGTTTCATGGCAGAATCAATAACGTATGCGAGACGGTGTCATTTCTGTCTCTGCACCACAAAGTGTCCGTGACTGGACACGTGGCAGTTAAATTGATCGGGGAGGCTTTTGGGACGTACTGAAGAAAGGAAAACTGCAGATGAAAGCCCTCCAGAAGCCCAGCTGACATGTTTCCTCGGAGCGTTGGGACCGTGGAGCTGCTCAGAGAAGCAGTCTGGAGGACGGACTTCAGTTTGACGGCTACACGGACGACTGTGATCTGGACTCACGTCGGACAAATGGACGGACGAAGAACCAGCAAAAATCATTCTGTGTCTGATGTTGTGATGGACAGCCCAGCAGAGGACGTTAGCATCGTCCGCTGCAGAGCGGCTCTGCTTTGATGTGAGCGAACTCCTCTTCATCGGCTGTGCAGCCGAGTTGAAATGACGTCTTGTCTCTGCTCATGTCTCCGGAGCCTCGTCAAATCAAAGCGGGAGAAGCGAGAACTGCCCGTGTAATCTTCCTGAAGACAACGTGAGCTCAGGTTTCTTTGCGCTCGCTAATCTTGCTCTCTGAAACTGGGTTGCTTTGTGAAAAACTGTCCAGTCTTTATGATCGTTACCAATCACTTTAACTCCTCTCTCCATCCACTAATCTCTCATTTCCTTCCATTCATTACTCCGTCCATTACTCCTTTATCTTCCCCATTTCTTTCGCCCATTCTTTGTTTTCTTCGGTTCGCCACCCGTCTCTGCTTTCTTCTCTTTTACGATCCTTCACGTCTTAATTTGCAGCCATTAACATCCCCATTCAGCACAGTTTTCTCCATTACTTTAGTTCCAATGCGTTTCCATGTCCTGGATGGCTGCAGGACTGTTAAATCTGTGCTTTGTGCCAAACTTTTGCAAGCAGAAGTTAATGTGAAAGATATTCTGGGATTTAAAAAAAAAACAAAAAAAACCAGAACACGCATGGCACGGAGGACGGGATATTTCTAGCGCCCGATGGAATATTTTCACATTACAGCTTCATCAAAAATGAAAAGCATAATGCACGTTATTCACCACATATGGGGTCGCGCTTCTAAAAGCATTTTTTTAAGAGAAGGAGGCGGCAAAGAGGCAGAACAAACTCATATACTTCTGAAGTACCTCCTGAATTTAATGCCTCATAAAACATTTAAATATATACTTTATAGAGCTGGGCAAGCTAACGCATTATTATCGCGTTAACTCATTAATTTTTTAATGCCGACATTTATTTTATGGCACGTTAACGCGTGTTGCTCACATGCTTTTGTTTTGAAAAGTCTGTTTCTGGCTGCTGTGGAACTGCAAGAGAACTAGCAGATAAACATGCGGTAAAACTAAAACAGACATGGAGAACGGTAAAAATCCGTGAACTTTACAGTTCAGGTAGCAACTCAGGTAGAAATATTAACAATTCTGTCAGAAAAAAAAATTCTGTACTGCAACAAAACTTTGGTGTCATTCCTCCATGTTCCATCAGATCTGCTCCATGTGTTCACTGTCCTGCTGTTCTCAGGCATTTTTTCGTATTTTTTTGTGTTAGATTAAAAAAAATGAAAAATGTAATAAAATGTCACCTTTTTTTTTTTTTTTTTTGATTGATAATTGAAAATGGAAAGAATGAATGATACACGGATTGATAAAGTAACTGAACTTTAACATGGACATTTTCATTTTAAAGTTCTCCCAGACGGAGGATTCAACAGAAACAAGGTTATTTGTAACAACTGACTAGTTGAACTCCCCGTTAAAAGTTTCTGCTGTTACCTCAGAACATTACCTGTTTTAATGTTCTGATTGTGGTTCAGGATATTGTTTGTAGACTTTTTTTTTTTTCATAAAAACAGGATGACATTAATGCCCTGGCAGTGGCAATAAGCTTTATTTCATTTGACATTTTTTAAGATGAGATTTACACTAAATATGTGTTACTGACAAGTGCTGATGTTAAAAGTGTTCGAACAACAAATGTTATGACACTTTAGTTCATATGGCAGCAGAACATTTAAATAAAAGTGACCTTTACAATACTTTAGAATTCATTATTTGATTTTGCGTATACAATGCGATTAATCGTGATTAATCAGGGAAATAATGCGATTAATCGCGATTAAAAATTTGAATCGTTGCCCAGCCCTAATAATTTATAACCAATCATAACTGAGAAAAAAAAATCTTGTTGTGCAGGGACTCTGGTAGACCACACCATCACTCGCGGCGCGACTTTGAAATAAAAAATGTTGGTGTTATTAACCAGATTTCACGCGTTAATAAGTGGTTATTAAGTGGTATCACCGTGTTCGGCATTTCAGATGAATATGTCAGCATTCTCCATCCATCATTGCCGTTTTTATTCTTATTCCTCTTTCCTTCTTTTCTCTTCATTCAGCTGCAGGTGGAAGCCATGCGTCACTGCGTTGGAATTCAGGTGGTGTTACGCAATACGGCCCCCCCGCCTGCATCCAGCGCCCTCCCGCCCAATTTAGATGTGCATGATGTGAGACGCACTCGGGTCGGTGAACGGCAGCGTTTGGTCTATAAGATTCTCACGAGCGAACCAGCTCTCTGGTCTCCACAGGTTTTAGTCTGAAAGCTGCCACAGTTATTCCTGCACCGCAGCAAACATCCACGGGCAGCGCTCACGGCTACCACCTGCAGCGCTCAACCCTCTCATCACGAGGCGCCATGAGAAGCTGGTTTTACAGCACAGAAAGGCCCATCTCCCTCCCACCTTTAATTCATGCCAGTTAGTCTCCTGAGCCAGCAGAACCACTGAGGATGCTTTAACCACCTCCAGTCTGCGCTGAGACCATCAGGGGAGCTACGCATGAACGCTTTTCTTAGATCGCAGCCATTCAGACATGGACTTCCTAACTCGTCCTTCACTCCTCCTTCACCTGCACACCATCAGTCAACCCCTAACCCCCAACCCCCTAACCCCCAACCCCCTAACCCCCTAACCCTTTTCTGAGCTCCAGTGACAGCAGCTCAGCAGATTCACTGGACTCACGTTTGTAGAGGACGTCGCTGTGGTCCGATTCATCTCAGGAGAGATCAGGTCCTGAGAATCTCAGCGTCGGAGATCAACAAATAACGCGCCACGTACACGACATAAATCAAAGCTGCATTTTTCTAAGTGTGAGGTTTCACGTCCTTCGGCGTGTGAACGACCCGGAGACGATGGAGGGACGAATCAGAGAGAAGCGATGACGACAGGGGAACTGCTGATGAGGCGATCGGTCACGATGCGCGACGGCGTGAAACTACAGCAGAGCTCGGCCTGAGGGTTAACATCCAATCCCCGCGGCAACCAACGTGCGCTCCCGTCTGTGCTCGTGAACCTCTGCCTGACCTCTTCTCACATGTTCGGCTGTGAGCTGAGTCACAGCTTTAATGCTGAGCAAAGACAAGTGCAGACAGCCTGGGGGGGGGGGGGGGGGTCTACAGACAGCCTGCCTAACCTACGCACGCACGCACGCACACGCACGCACAGAGCGCTACTTCCTTCGTGTACGTACCGTACAACAGTGCTGTGTTGTGTCACGGGGATGAAAACTCTCCCTGACCTGTGAGTTTTGCCGACAGATGCCTTTGGCTTCGTATTCAGTAAAAAAAATCTCTCCTCTAACGCGCACGTGTGCCTGTTAGGGATGGAACGGTTAGCGGTAGCACGGTAAAGCGCGGTAAAATTTTACGCGATAACGATTCTGTTTGACTTCATCTCAGTGTAGTGTGTAGTGTAGGGGCTAATAGTTATAACTATAGTTGTAGTAGTAAGACTAGAGTAGCTCGTCTTAATCACAGCTTCGTCATAGCTATGCTGCTATAGGCCTACGCTACAGGGGGACACCAACATGATCTGCTGAGTGGTGTCTCCACTGCTTTTCTCCTTTTCCTTCCCTTTCTTCCTCCCTTCCTCCTCCTCCAGCTCATTTATAATTATTTGGGAGCACCCTGTTACTGAAACTGTGCTCCATTTTCTTTGCTTTCCTGTGTTTGTTGTGCTGTTTCTGCCCCCTTTTCTCTTTGTGTATTTGCAGGCCAGAGTTTCCTGGGTTTCATGCTGACTTGCAGTTCCATCCTCTGTCCATCCCGGGGTTCTCCTCCACTTGTGTTTGGGTGCCAACTGGCGTGGTGATCGGCGACCTGGTCCTCTGGCCATCTCATCCCAGTGCTGCTGCCTCCATCTGTTTATGTTTATATATCGCATCCTTTTGCTTGAAATCCTACCCTTCTCTTTTCTTAAAGAAATAATAAATAAACTTTGTTCCTGTTATTTATTTAGTTCATTTAAAATAAAACCTCTTTCTGTGCCAGTTGTTTGCCCTTTTAATGTGAAAGTTTCATTTTGATAAGATTTTAGCTTCTGATGTTTCAATATGACAAGATTTTGTGAAATTATTAAAATGTATGTTTTTTTTTACACATTTTTACAGCAATTAAGAATATCGCGATAATATCGTAAACCGTGACAATTTGGTCACTGTAATCGGGATATCAGATTTTCCATGTCGTTACATCCCTAGTGCCTGTACTTCATAAAAGCAGCTCATCTTAGTCAAAAGGAAGTCGTCATGCAGATCACAGTTTCAGCCTCTGAAACAACAGCGACGATGTGTTCAGTGTCGGTTGATGCGTTTTATATTATTATTAGAAAATGTTCTGATTGTGGCGTTAACTTGAGCTGAATCTGTGGTTAAACCAAGCTGATTAATGACCCACTGCTGCACTGCAGCTGTACGTTAGCAGAGAGCCAAGCGAAAGCAGCTGCCTGTAACTGAACCGATGTGGGCGTGGCCCAGCCTGCCTAGCTCCGCCCCTCCACCCTTTTGCAATGTGGCACCGTACAAAACAGCAGTGGTCCCCAACCTTCTTTGCGCGACGGACCGATTTAATGTCAGGCAATATTTTCACGGACCGGTTGGTAAAATGTGCCGCAGAATAAACTGATAGGACCGTCATAAAAACTGTGGTATTTTCTATATTTTATAATAAACGTAAGTCAGCTGTGTGTTCACGTGCAACTTTATTAGAAGCGTCCTCGTAACAGCAGAACATCAGTAACATCCTTCAGATAGACACTTTCTGAAGATGTTTGGTTTTTACTCATTTTGCCAGCTTGGGAGTTTAAACGGATCACGTGACCCACACACGGATCTGGAAGTCCAGTCATGTCCAGTCATAGACGGATGTAACGGAGAGAATCGAGTCATTTTTCAAAATAAAACATCATTTAGACTCAGATAATGAATCAAATGGAAGTAATTATGAACATTCATTCACAATTTGAATCGGTATTCCAGGATCTTTGCTTCGCCTGCACAGGTACGATTTACAGCTTCACGGATCTTTAAAAAACATTTCAACCTCAGTGAAATGAAGAAGAAGAAATATTTTCACTTTTAGATGGTACCTTTTCATCTGGCTCATTCTTCAGGACACCGAACTCAAACAACGCACTTTATTTTCTTTAGGAATAAATGACTTTTACTGAGGTTCAATAGATGAGAAACATTAAGTTTACTAAGTTTACTGAGCTCTTAAAACGTCAGTGCTTTTATGAGATATAATAACAGAAGAATCAGAGCTTCAGTGATTACGGGCCAACAGAGTTTCTACATATATGCAGGAACCGCTGGGTGAAGCGAAGCTTCCAGGTGAAAGAACTGCTCCGGATCAGGATAAAAGGATGTGATGGGTTAAGTAATCACAGGCCCGAGAGACACAATGAGTCAAAGTGATATTTAAAGAGCAGCCAATGAGGAGTGGAGGGTGAGCAGGAGAGGCAAACAAGCACTTTCCCCAACGCCACAAGGCTCCAGCGCAATTAATTTTTCAAGAACAAGCAAATAAAGGTTAGAGAAAGTTCACTCACGAAGGCTACCTGATGCCTGCATTATTTACAGCCAACCTTTTTCTGCTCTGAAACCCTCCTCTAAGAGTCTGCAGCTTGAATCAGACTGGAATTCATTTCTGTTTTTACCACCTCTTCCGCCACCTTCACCTCCAGTTTTCTACCAGAACCAGGTCCTCGACAGTCTTCCATCAGGCTCATCAGCAGTCCTGAAGCTCCAGATCACTCCAAAACTCTATTTATTTCTTCTTTAACATTGGCAGTTGCATGGAAAAGTCTGGAGATTCAGCAGTTCCTGTGAAAAACCGCAAAAATAAAAGATCACCTGATTTTTTTTTTTTCCATCAAACTGCATAAGTTCAAGATGGGTCATTTTCCAGGTAAGTTCACGTACATGCAACCGTTACCTTTCAGATTCAAAGCTGCAAAAAACAAAAAACTAACCGAGAACACTTTCTAATGCAGAGACCTCATCCATTTGTTAGGATTTCAGAATTTGCTCAAAGGTTGAGTGCACATTAGTTGATTAAAGGCTAAACATTAGGGATGTCCAATAATATTGGCCCACCGATATCATCGGCCCGATATTGGCATAAAAATGTAATATCGGTAAATATCGGTATCGGGTTTTTTTTTTTTTTTTGCACAGACAACGTGTTAATTCCACGACATGAGATATGTGATGTTACCTAAAATTAGTTTTGAGGAAAAATAGCCCGCATATATCGGTATCGGTAGATATCGGTATCAGGTTTTTTTTCTTTGTTTTTTTTTTGCACAGACAATGTGTTAATTCCACGACAGGAGATATGTGATGTTACCTAAAATTAGTTTTGAGGAAAAATAGCCCGCATATATCGGTATCGTTAGATATCGGTATCGGTAGATATCGGTATCGGGGGTTTTTTTTGTTTTTTTTGCACAGACAATGTGTTAATTCCACGACAGGAGATATGTGATGTTACCTAAAATTAGTTTTGAGGAAAAATAGCCCGCATATATCGGTATCGGTAGATATCGGTATCGGTAGATATTGGTATCGGAAATTGAGAGTTGGACAATATCGGCACATCGGATATCGGCAAAAAAAGCCAATATCGGACATCCCTACTAAACATTTATGGTCCTCAGGATGTCCACCCTGGCGCTCTTAGAACCTTAGCTTTAGTGTTTGGATTCTTGCTTTCTGGACACCTCTGACCCCTCTGGCGCCTCAGACGGGAGGCATCTCAGACAATCATATTTGATTGACACCTCAGCTCCTGGACGGAGACAATCAACAGCATGAATTCTATCTGGCCGTCTGGACAAGATAAGAAGAAACACCAATGGAGAATTACGCTGATCTTTGTATATTAAATTGTTTATTAATCTTAGTTTTCAGTTTCTTCAATGACACCAGATAAAAGAAGACAGAAATACTTTCAAATGTATATGTAATAAAAGCAGCAGTGTTTGAAGCACTAAGTTGCATGTTGAGGAAACGTTATCATTCACTCACAGCTCACCCTTGAAATCAGGCGGTGGTGGTGGTGGTGGTGGGGGGGGGCTCCCCTGTTGCGTCGGTGGCTTCGGTCACGACGTGAAGTCCAGCAGTTTGTGGGGGCAGAGAGTTAAACTGGGCCAGTTCATACTGGTATGCAGAGACCACACACAGCAGAAGGTGTAATGTGGGTTTCACCGCCGCTGCTGACCGGCTGCAACCACCTTTAATGACATTTCTGTTTTTTTTTTTTTTTAAATCTCAGGATGAAGTGAAGCGTTTCTGCTTCTTTCCAGTTAACTGTTTCCTCTCTTTCAGCATCACCGTCTCCGGTCCCTCTGGATTTGCATTTGTTAAGCTCAGATTGTTATTCTCTCACCTGATTTGTAGAAATTTGTTTCCAACCGCGGTCTGCGTTGTAACGTTTGTCTTGTTCTTTCTTCTCCATCGAAACGCATCCCTCTGTTCTTTGAAGACAACCGCCGCGATCTGGTGTGCGTCCGACTTCAAACGCTTCTGGAAACGCAGCCGAACGACTTCTGCTGACTTGATTTGCCGCATGATTCCCGCAGACAAAATGTTCTTGGATTCTGCGTTTACTTGCTGTCCTGTAGTCAGGAGGCGTCTGAAAGCGTTAAAAAACTGTTTCTGAACAGACACTGCAACATCTGATTTGACTAATTAGATTTTTATCAAACTGGGAGGTGTCTAATTAGTGAAGTCAGCTGTTGAAAACTCAGCGCTGGAAGGGAAACTTGCGGGGGGGGGGACATGCTGCAGAGAGCACTGATCTGCTGAACTTCCCAATCCACACTGACTTACATACAGCGTCCAAAAACAAACTAAACTAAAAAAAAAAAAAAAGATACTTCAATAAAAAGGTTTGCTTCATAATCCGTATTTTTCCTTGCAGCCCTTCTCTTTATCTGTGCACTAAAACGTCAGGAGCTTTGGGGGGGCATCAGCAGATGGAAAGAGATCTGCTTTAAAGACTTTTTTGACAGTGAAAATTCAAGGATGAGTCTTCTCAAAGAAGAGCAAACAAACAAACATTTTAAAAAAACTTCTTTCTTTCTTGGGAAGCAGAGCGGTCATCTGCCACTTCAGAAAGTTTCAGATGATTTCATTTCATGCATTGCTGTTAAATAAGGTTATTCTTTCTCAGTATGAGGGCTGGAAGCAGGAAAATTAAATGATTAAAGGTGCTTAAAATGTATTTAAACTGAAAAATGGCGAAATTGTCAAGTGATTTGATGACAGCAGGAGTCACACGTTAACAGAGAGTCATACGTTAACATCAGCACTTATCAGTTACACATATTTAGTGTAAATCTCTATCTTAAAAAATATGAAATAAAATAAAGCTTATTGCCACTGCCAGGGCATTAATGTCATCCTGTTTTTATATTAAAAAAAGAAAAGTCTACAAACAAAATCCAACAAAATGATTGTGTCTCAGCACAATCAGAACATTAAAACAGGTAATTTCTGAGGTAACAGCAGAAACTTTTAACGGGGAGTTTAACTTGTCAGTTGTTACAAATAACCTTGTTTCTGTTGAATCCTCCGTCTGGGAGAACTTTAAAATGAAAATGTTCAAGTTAAAGTTCAGTAACTTTACCAATCCGTGTATCATTCATTCTTTCCATTTTCAATTGTCAATCAAAAAAAAATAATTTGTTTTTTAATCTAACACAAAAAAAAAAAAAAAAGAAAAAGAAAAAATACCAGTTTTTTTAATATTTCAAATTTTAGACTTGGATCAAAAATACGAAATGAAAAAAATGGGCCACAGAACTGAATTTGTTTTATAATGGAGGACTGGACTTTCTGTTGTCGTTACACATCTCTGCCACTAGATGGAGCCGCACTGAAGTAACCAGTAAGACAGCCATTCCCAAACTTCAGAATACCAAGGCCCACTGAAACCTTTAAACACAACTGTGATCAACATCCAGGACTAGAAGCTATGTTCTGACATTAATGTAAGGGGTCAACAAATAAGGTGACACTTGTCATATTAAGATGATGGTAGAATAACACTTAACTGGTTTGTTTTGTTACTTCTTAATGTTTTTAAATCATTTTGTTAATATTTTTACAGTAATTAAAAACATATTTAAAAAAGATCGAGGATTTAAAACATATTTGTTTAATTTTAATGACCTCTCATGGCCCACCTGCAGTACCGCGACGGCCCACACTTTGGGAATCACTGCGTAAGAGAACAGCAGGACAGTGAACACATGGAGCAGATCTGATGGAACATGGAGGAATGACGACAAAGTTTTGTTGCAGTGCATAATATTCTTTTCCAGACAGAATTGTTAATATTGCTACCTGAGTTGCTACCCGAACTGTAAAGTTTACAGATTTTTACCGTTCTCCATGTCTGTTTTAACTTTACCTGCCAATCGTCTTCCAGTTCCACAGCAGTCAGTAACAGACTTTTCAAAACAAAAGCATGTGAGCAACATGCGTTAACGCGCGATAAAATAATTGTCGGCGTTAATAAATTAATGCGTTAACGCGATAATGACCCGTTAACTTGCCCAGCCCTAATCTAAACACTAAATCTAAAGTTGTAAAATTCTGACAGCCAGGATGTCCATCCTGGAGACAAACCACTGAATCTTTAAGCTATTTCTCAAATCCTAATCATCATGAAATCATTAATTTTGGTACTGTACTGTTCTCCCTGTGCGTTAAGCACTCTTGTACGTTACCACAGTTTAACAGTCAGCCAAACTCAGGTAAGACACTACACTTGAACCAGGATTGAATCTTCTTGCTCCCTTTATTTCCTCTTTGTATGGTGAAATACCAAGAGTGAAACTGCAAAAGAACATAGTTCAACCTTAGTTATTTGTTTTTTGTTTTTTGTTTTTTTTAACAGAATGCCTCTAATTAACAGTATGAACTTTACTATTCAAACACAACAAGATTTCTCAACCGAAAATCACCAATCTAACTGAAAATGGCTCAAGCATGTATATATATATATATATATATATATATATATATATATATATATATATATATATATATATTAGGGGTGCACGATAACTATCAACACCATAGGTCCGATATCACGACGAATAGCCCCGATAACATATATATTTCTGTCAACACAGCAGTGCCTCGCTCCCTTGAGCCTTGAATGACCGGCAGTGAATGTTGTGTTCAAGTGACGTCGGCATAATCAGAAAAATTATTACTCAATAAGGAAAATCAAGAATACCCCCTCATGCCAGAAAACAACTCGTTAACTCGCGCATAATTTTGGTAGTTGCTAACTTGAATTGATATTCGCAGTATTTTCCCTCATGTTACATATAAAAAAAGAAAAAAATAGAAAACACTGAAAGAACAACTAGCAAACGAGGAAACGTCGGAATTTACGTTACACCTTGAATGCAGCATGCATTGTGCTGATCACAACAAACATGGCGGCGCGTGACTTCATTAAAGTTTCAGAAGAAGATAGTTTGGTGGTTATTTGTGACGAATCCTCCGAGTGAATTCTACAAGGAGGGAAGCACAAGCTTTAATACGTAAAACCTGATCAGCCACCTACAACATAACAATCGCTTCCATGGAGTTTTGAAATCACGCTAATGGAAGCTAATGCTAACGTGTGCAATCCACCTATCCCTCATTCCTCTCATCTAAAGCTTCCATGAGATTAAAAAAAAAAAAAAACTACTGAACCTCATTTACTTTAATTAAAGGTAGGGGTGCTCCGATCAATCGGTGACCTGATTGGATCGGCCGATATGCATATGATCGGGATCGGTCAGAATTGTCATTAAAGCCGATCAAAAGAGCCGATCAAAAACGCTCTATTCTTGTGCGCATACACTGTCTATAGACCTTTTCGGGCCAGCCCCCCCGGAAGTACCCCGTCCGCCATTGGCGTACTGCGTTTGTGCTACAGAGCGACACTTTCACCGGTTCGCAGATTAACCAGTGTTTTTCTCTTTCTACAAATATATATTTTTATAATGTCGAGTCGGTCGAGTGGGAATACATGATCCGTCATAAACTGTGCCAACAATGGCATGAAAATTCAACAATGGAAGAAGAAAGTATGTGAAATACACAAGCCTTTACTGCAGGAAGACTGCCTTGTTTGCAGAACAAGAAGTTAAGAAGACATGGGTGAAAAATATCAACAGAAAGGACTTTGTTCCAAATGAATACAGCCGGGTGAGTTTTCGTTAACATTTAATCTCGTACTACTCATAGTCTCGCTGAGAGTCCCGGATGATTCTGGCCGAAAGAACAGCAGTATGAGGCTACTGTAGCCCTCGGCACTAGCACAAGCCTATAAATCAATGAATGAATGAATGAATTAGGAGAATGATAAAATAAATTAAATATAACATTAACACATAGCCAGTAGGGCTGTCGGCTGTGTATTAACCCGACTTCTGCACAACACGACTGATGGTCCCAACCCCCTTGATAAAGCAAGAAATTCCACTAATAACCCTGATAAGACACACCTGTGAAGTGGAAACCATTTCAGGTGACTTCCTCTTAAAGCGTGCAAAGCAGTAATCAGAGCGAAGAGTGGCTATTTTGAAGAAACTAGAATATAAAACATGTTTCAGTCATTTCACCTTTTTTTGTTAAGTACATAACTTCACACGTGTTCATTCATAGTTTTGGTGACTTCAGAGAGAATCTACGATGTCCATAGTCATGAAAATAAAGAAAACGCATTGAATGAGAAGGTGTGTCAAAACGTTTGGCCATGACTGTATATATATTAGGGATGGGCATAATTAATCGATTAATCGATGATTGATCATTAAGAATTTGGTCGAAGAAATTAATTTTTGTCGATGAACCGAATGTTTTTTTTTTTTTAAACAATCTGAATGTAGGTTATCAATGCACGTCCTCAAACAATGCGATGCATTTCGCTGTGCCACCGATAGAAATTTGGCAGCAGGGGGCAACATTTCACCATCACCCTACCCTGGCTGGCCTCAGTTGTTACATGCGAGCTTCTGTAGGTCATCGCCTAATCATGAAGCGGTCGCGGCGAAGTGTAGCGTGGGACCATTTTAGTTTAGAAAATGAGCAAGTGTACTGCAATCACTGCAATGCTAATTACAAATACAATTAATCGACAACGACAATGATGTATCACTTGAACAACGCGCATCCAAGCCTTGTAAAGGACGGTGGAGGCGGTTCATCATCAGCCTAGCCTAGCCTAGCCTAGCCTGAACTCGGTGTTAGCACGGACCAGAAGGAGCTGCAGGGCACATCGAGCACACAACAAGCACATCTTTTTAAGAAACAAAAAGCCTGTAATACTGGCGCCTTGATATAAATTGTCCTTGTTACGTAGTTTCCTCGATATCTCTTCTTTTATTATCGTTGTTTTTTTTAAAGAAAAGAAACAGGAAATGTCACATTATTGTTGACCACAAACATCCGGTTCACTGAACACATCTGGGCATGCGCGGGCCATAGCAACCAGGCCATAGCAACCAGGCCAAAGGGGAAAACAAACGCCACGCCGATATCGAGAATATTTGTGATAGTTTTCAATATAAAAATGTTAATGATTAATCAATTTTTAATCATTAATTCTCCCGACGATCGACGAATAAATCTCGACCAAATGCCCATCCCTAATATATATATATATATACAGTCATGGAAAAAATTATTAGACCACCATTTTGTCTTCACTTTCTTGTTCATTTTAATACCTGGTACCACTAAACGTCATCATGTGACTAAAACAGACAGAAAAGAAAACACTGAATGCATAAAAGCAGTGTTTTTGGCAGTACAACGCCATAGCTATTGATGTAAAAACTTAAGTGATTTAGGTTATAATCAAGAAGACCATGGAAAATGGTAAGATATCAGCTCTTAAATAAAACTCTTATGAGCAATCTTTGTGGTTATCATTATGTTTGTCCAAACAAATGTATCTTTAGTTGTACCAGGCATTAAAATGAACAAGAAACTGAAGAAAACAAGGGTGGTCTAATAATTTTTTCCATGACTGTATATATATATATATATATATATATATATATATATATATATATATATATATATATATATATATATATATATATGAGATAGAGATGCGCGGATGACGTATATTTTAACCCGCAACCACTTCTTAAAATCTCTATCCGCCCGCTATCCATTTGCAGGAACGTTTTTTCACCAATTTTCAAAACCGAACCGACCCGCCATCGTTTTTAATAATATGTAAAATATTTTTTTCTTATTATTATTATTTGAGTGCTTCAAAACCGCAACCCGCCCGAATTTAATTAAACGTATTATTTTTTGACGAGTCATCCGCCCGATATGCGGATTATCCGCTCCGCCCGCGGGTGCACGGTTCATCCGCGCATCTCTAATATGAGAATGACACAAATATTACATTTTCACAAAGTCTGCTGCTTCAGAGTTTTTATATGTTTTTGTCAGGTGTTTCTATGTTATAATGAAATACAATTAAAAGCATTACATCAGTTTCAAAAGCTTTTATTCAGAATTCCACATAATTCATGCAATAAGTCAATATTTGCAGTGCTGACCCTTCTTTTTCAATTCTCCCTGGCATGGTGTTAATCAACTTCTGGACCAAATCCTGATTGATTCCAGTCCATTCTTGCATAATCAATGCTTGGAGTTTGTCAGAATTTGTGGGTTTCTGATTGTCCACCCGCCTCTTGAGGATTGACCACAAGTTCTCAATGGGATTAAGATCTGGGGAGTTTCCTGGCCAACATCTTAATGTTTTGTTCCCTGAGCCATGTCGTTATGACTTTTGCTTTATGGTGAGGTCCTCCATCATGCTGGAAAAGACATTCTTCATCACCAAACTACACTTGGATGGTTGGGAGAAGTTGCTTTTGGACTCCAGGGTGCCCAAGAAAGTCCAGCCAGCACCAGGACTGTCTCCTGAAGGTTTTTCAGCTGTGGGATCGGACCACCACCAGTGCAGAACTCAGGAATGGCAGCAGACAGGTGTGAGGGCATCTGGACCCACATTGAGGGGAAGACTTTAGGAGGAAGCCCTGGTGTCAAGGAGGGCAGCAGAGAAGCCACTTCTCCCTTGACTTTCCGTCAAGGGAGTGGGATCTCAGGGTTCTTGCACCATTTTAGAAGTCATTTTTAATGCTTTTTAAGACCTTTTTAAGACCTCAACAAATGTAATTTAAGACCCAAAAATGTCAAAACAATTTCTGTAGTAAAATACTCGATTTATTGTATTTATTTATTGTTAATACGATTAAAGTTCACAGGCATTTTCTTTCTTTTTCTTTTTTTTCCAATTTTGTTCCATTGTGATGCTGAACAAAGTCAACATAACATACACAAGTTGCACGTTGCATGTTAAATAGCACACTGCATTGCATGTAAGAACTACTGCATTGAATGCAGGACTGCATTGCATGTAGGAACACAATAATAAAACAATAACACTTAAAGCAGTCTCTTTCATTGCTCAGTAGGGGCCATGTGTTAATCCTGCAAAACAACTTTTTTTCCCCCCAAATAGGAGACAGAATACTTCCAACAGAGCAGTCTCCATTATAAGTAAGTCATCAAAACAGACTGTACCAAAGCAAAAGTGTAAGTGTTTGAAAACAACACAAATGTTAACACTTGGTCCATCCATCCAGGGAGAGCATGTTGTTCGGATTCAACTCCTTTGTCATTTCCTGAACATACAACATGGAAAAAAAGGAAATTATAAATTCAATGTGCAAAGCAATAATTAGTGTAATTATGATTAAAATATCCCTCCTCCTCCTACAACTAATAATGGTTGTACTTATAATGGAGACAGAGATTGAAAAAAACATCCATCAAAACCCCAGACAAGATATCTCTCTATATATACACGTGTGTATAATATATACACACAAGACTATATACACACAGACACATATTATATGTATATGTATACACATGGTGTGTGTGTATGAGAGTGTCTGTGTGTTCTACAAATTTAATGGTAAATTTTGCAAATTAGACTAAAATTTTTCTATAGGTTTAGTTACTAGTAAAATCATAGCTTGATTCTGCATCTCTTGTTACCGTGAGTGAATGTTTACTGTTGCTATGGCAATGGGTGACAGTCGCCATAGTAGCTCTTACCTGCCCTATCATCCAGTCAACAACCCATAAAATCACAAATTTAGACAAAACCCTACACACCAAGCACACCCTAAACTCTGACAATCTAAAAGGTAACATGTGTTGTTACCTCAAATTTATCAAAGACTGTGAGCTGAATAGAAGTATGCGATTTCACACATAATGTTACTTACACTGAAATGAGCCAACATGTCCTCGGCTCTGGAGTGACCCATTAACTCCGAGCCATAGTAGCGGGAGATGACGTGCTGTGTTCCGGTCTCATCTGTGCCCCAGAACCGCAAATGAAGGTCCATCTGTTTAGTTATTGTAGTTTTGTTCATGCTCTCATCAAGCATGACAACGTATGTCTTCTCGCTGATGCTGCGCGATAGCTCCTTCTTGATGAATGAAGCGAGACCATATTTGGCGATGTATGCCGTTTTATTTTAACCACAGGTGAATGACTTGGCTATCTGGGAGGGGAACATGGCGGTGTAACCGGTGGAATTCTGCGTTATGTGGGAAGAATAATCACGTCGTGACACCAGGGATACTTTTGGAGGCGATCTCCATTTAATCGGGACAGCAACTGGCGTGAATGAAATCAAAACAGATTCTCCGTCAGTTCAAAGTATGAAGCTAGCCCCTCTCCCACAGCATACAGCAACAAAAAGGGGCAGAGGTGAAGGCGGGAACGGCCCTTTATACGAGAGGAAGGGGTGTCCCAGAAAATGTACGTGGGGATGCAGGGGCTTAGCTACAGACGTTCCACACACAGTTAACATGTCGGGCATTATATACAGATTTTGTGTGATTATAAAAAAAATAAAAAAATAAAATATAAAAATATAAAAGTACCGTATTGTGCATAATCAACCCTGTTACAGCGGCAAATACGCCACTTACGTCTTCGTTTGATTTAAATGAATTGTGCCTCACAACAGTATAGAGAACCCACAGTACCTCTGCCTTTTGGGTCTCCGGTGGTGAAACGAAGCTTGTCATAGCCGACTGAGAAGTGACGCCTGAACTAACGTTAGGCTGCGCTGCTGGAAGCAAAGCAGCAGGAATTAGCCGGGTCCCGCTAACTGCTAACACATACCGCTGCTGTTCTTCTTCTCTCATGTGCGACTCGACGGCTTTGAGCCCCATGGTCCCTAATGAAAATGTCTTTTTGCAGAATTTGCACATGGCGTTGTTGTTTTCAGCAGGAGCCAACCACCTGTTGAATAAATCGTCTTCCATTCATTTTCATTACATTTACACTTCCCCATCTTCTTTGCATCTTTCCACTCTCCTCGATAACCACGAAATGCGCCGAACGTCGCATAGTGTTTTCCCATTGGCATTAAATGCACCGTCTTGAAATTTAATACCGACAACAAATTTACCATAAATTTAAGACAATTTAAGACCTTAATTACGCAGATTTTAATTTAAGACTTTTTAAGACTTTTTAAGGACCCGCGGGAACCCTGGATCTCTCACAATCTTGCCTAAAAGCACAGCCATGAATGAAGAACGGTACCAGAACGTCCTCCGAGAGCAACTTCTCCCAACCATCCAAGGGCAGTTTGGTGATGAAGAATGCCTTTTCCAGCATGATGGAGGACCTTACCATAAAGCAAAAGTCATAACGACATGGCTCAGGGAACAAAACATTAAGATGTTGGGCCTTTGGCCAGGAAACTCCTCGGATCTTAATCCCATTGAGAACTTGTGGTCAATCCTCAAGAGGCGGGTGGACAATCAACAACCCACAAATTCTGACAAACTCCAAGCATTGATTATGCAAGAATGGACTGGAGACAGTCAGGATTTGGTCCAGAAGTTGATTAACAGCATACCAGAGAGAACTGCAGAGGTCTTGAAAAAGAAGGGTCAGCACTGCAAATATTGACTTATTGCATGAATTATGTGTAATTCTCAATAAAAGCTTTTGAAACTGATGAAATGCATATAATTGTATTTCATTATAACATAGAAACACCTGACAAAAACATATAAAAAGCAGCAGACTTTATAGAAACTCTGATGCAGCAGACTTTGTGAAAATGTAATATTTGTGTCATTCTCAAAACTTTTGGCCACGACTGTACAATGTGGTCACGCACACTCACAGCTCTAGCATAACTTTCTAGCATAACTTTCTAGCATAACTTCCGGGTCAATAAACGTCACATCATACATAGACACATAAAATCTCACAATATAAACTTACAGCCATTGATTTCGTGAGCATGAAGGAATGAACCAACTCGCCGTGACGGTCCGGTCCACATACTGCGGGTTGTTGCGGTTATCACGCGGACGCGGAGCGGAGTTGGCTGCTACGGAGCCGCTTGCAGAAGCTGTACGGCCGCACTTCAAAATAAAAGCACAACTGTGGCCGCTCTCACGGAAGCTGCACGGCCGCACTTCAAAATAAAATATAACTACAACAAGTGCGGTTTTTTTTTCTTTCCCCTTCATATACACACAAAAACAAAGGAAAATATAACATCATTACAAATAAATGAAAAAAAAAAAAACTCTGAGGGCAGAACAGGTTTTATGAGAGAATAAGGATCAGTGGCAGGTGAGGAGGACAGTGATCACCTCTAAAGCAATGAAAATGAACAGTTGTGAAGAATCTTGTGAATTGTCATCATAGGCCGGGCTCACACTGTATGATTTTTGCAGACTTTCCTTTCACAGCTGAAATAAATATGTTTGCAGACCAATAATACAAAATGTGGTTTTAATCACTATATTTTAGATCCATGTGAACTGTACTGGGGGGGGGGGGTGGCTTTTTTTTTTTGCTGCATCACACCAGATAAATTTATATGAAACTACAAATGTATCTTTAATTATTGGCATCATCTGTTGATTGGCAGCCAGCATAGCCAAGGACTAGCTGTCATCACTTTAGCGACTTATCATTTTCCATCATACTGACCTCTGAGCTGTGAATCAAAGCATAATAAAGCATCATGATTTATATATTAAAGAGAAAACATTTTCTTGTGCTGTTAATTGTACGAACAGATCACCGTGACTGGCTGTGGGTTGTTCTGGAAGAGTCTGGGGATGAAGTGTCAGCCAAACACGTTGATGTCTGATGTCACCACTGACATTTGCAATGACAGGTGTCGTTGCTGGTTTCCAGCAGCAGCTCCACAGCTCCTCTAGCGTTGCTTTGTTTAAGGATCCAGGAGTCATGGTGGATCATTTCAGGACTCCAACGAGCCTGATATGTATCTGAGGAAATCAATCAAACATGGCAAGACGGCTGTCGCTGCTGTCACGCTAACTATTACGTCATCAAACATTTAAAACGATCATGAAGGAAGATGAAAGCTGCAGTTACCCAGAGCTGGAGGAGACCCCCGACTGCTGGGGGGGGTTGAAATATTGAAAAAACGTTTACACCTTAAGGACCTGTTTTTGTCTCATAATAAAGACCATTTGGCAGCAAGTTTTTCTTCATATTTTTAATCTACCGTAGAGCAGTGATTCTCAAAGTGTGGGCCGCGGCCCCCTGGTGGGCCGTCGTGGGACTGCAGGTGGGCCGTGAGAGGTCATTAAAATAAAAAAAATGTGTTTTAAATCCTCGATCTTTTTTAAATATGTTTTTAATTACTGTAAAATATTCATGAAATGATTTAAAAAAGCATTAAGAAGTAATAAAACAAACCAGTTAAGTGTTATTCAACTGTCATCTTAACTTAATATGACAAGTGTCACCTTATTTGTTGACCCTTTACATTAATATCGGATCATGGTTCCTTGTCCTGTATGTTTATGTAATCATTTTGACAAATAATTGCGTGCAGCAACACTTAAAAAAGAATCTTTAAAGAATGAACTAAAAATGAACTATTTAGTTCATTTTCTGAAATGGTGAACTGAACTAGTTCATTTTAATTTCTGTGAACTATGAACTGAACTAGTTCGTGTAGAAAGTGAACTTGCTTCTATCCAGACGAGGCTAAAACGATTGACCCGCAGGTTCTGATCAGGCAGGAATCTTGTTCTGGTAGCTGGATGTCACCCAAACTACTGTCAATAAATACAAAAGCAGGAGGGTTCATGGCCTCTGCATCTAACAGTTGCCTATTTTGTGATAAATATTCAAGTATTGATCAGATCACTCCTGGTAATGACCATCAACAGTAACAGAACATACAGTCACCTTATCAATAGTATTATGATGTGAAAGAAGTGAGCACTGCTGAGCTTATGGGTGTTTTGGAGCTTCTGTCTCCAGCGATGCATCATGGGAGTTATGATCATTTTAGTGGACATAAGATTTTTCAATAAATTAAATCTTTTCTGTTTTTAAAGACAACAAATTGAAACATTAACTCTGAACATTTTGACACAGGTGTGCAATATTTTGTTGAATATATTTGAAAGGGACTTGATAAAAATAATTTAAAATGATGCAATAATGGATCTGGACCCATTTCATTCATGTGAATGAAATTATATTTACATTCTATTTACCCTGAGTGTACCACTTTATTTTTAAAAAAATAAAATCACGCTAATCATTCCCTCCGCCAAGGAGATTCTGTTTTCGGTGGCGTTTATCCGTTTATCTGTCTGTCTGTGTACAAGATATCTCAAAAAGTTATGGATGGATTTTGATGAAATTTTCAGGAGTTGTCAGAGATGTGAAAAGGAAGAACTGATTTCATTTTGGGTGTGATCCGGAAGAAATCCTGGATTCTGGATCACTTTCAAATTTTCCATAACATTGCGGTCAATGGAGCCAAAAATTTTGTTTCTCAATATCTCCGTTAATTATTGCCCAAAGCTCATGAAATTTGACTCAGGGATGGACAGTGGGAACCTCTATCACATTTCAGAGGCTGATCCAGATCTGATCCAGAAGATTTTATCGCAGGTCTGCGCTCTCCGACCGCTTTTCTAGGTATTGATGTTTTAGTTTTGGAATATTTGACAGGGACAAGTTTGCTGTAGCTTCATGAGAATCATCCGGTCCATTTTCCACCGACACCCTGCAGGTCAACAGCAGCGCCGGCGGTCGTTGTTGATCCGGGTCTCCACCGGTCCTCTGTGGGGTTCATGAGTCTCGTGATTGTGATGTTTAGCCTGGCGTAGACTTTACGTCAGACCCTCTTCCTGACACAACCCTCTGCTTTTATCCGGGCTTGGGCCCGGCTCAAAGAAGTGAGGCTGCATCACTTTAATTGGTATACAAACTAAAATTTTGTTAAGTAGCCTGAAGTGAATGTTTGCTCTTCTTTTATTTATTTATTTTTTTGACTGGGAAAAAAACCGAGGCACTTGGAGAAAACCCAAACGTGGAAACTAATTAATACCATATTGGGTAACTATCTCTCATTAGTTAATTATTAGGTTGCAGTTGCTGAAAGAAGCTGTGCAGCGGGAATTTTGTTAAGTAGCCTGAAGTGAATGTTTGCTCTTCTTTTCTTCTTTTTTTTTTTTTGACTGGGAAAAAAAACCGAGACACTTGGAGAAAACCCAAACGTGGAAACGAATTAATACTATATTGGGTAACTATCTCTCATTAGTTAATTATTAGGTTGCAGTTGCTGAAAGAAGCTGTGCAGCGGGACGATGGAACGGTTAACGTATTCTAAACAAGCACGGCATCAGCGCTTCACAACGTTTACTCACTGACGAGAAAAAACGGCAAAAGATGTTCTTCTTCTTTTGTGGTCGTTTTTTGACCTTAAGTTGGTATTTCAGACTCAGGAGAAGAAATTTATCAAACGACGAATCATCTGAAAGTGCAGCCTGCAGCATTTTCTCTACGGAGCCGAACTTCTTGATTAAATCTCTAACTAAAATTTTAACCAGATCGTCCAGGTTTTGTTCCATTGTGAGGCGCTCAGGGCCTTCGATGTCCATTTCAGGCAGAACGATACCAGATATACGATTGAAGATGCTTTCTATTTCTGGCACGCTTAAGGGGGGTCTCTTTTCTTTTCTACATTTGGATACGAGGTTCTGAATGAGAGCTACGACGAGGCTGGTAGCCAGTCCCTGAGCTTGTGATGATGAGATCTCTGCCGGCTCCACCTTAGGATCTGAATGAATATATTTGGGGGAGGACGATGGAATTTCCTCGGACAGCTGGGTGTCCTCTGAGCTGACGACACCCTCAGGCAAATCTTCTGATTCAGAAGAGGTGTCTGACATTTTGGCTTCAGATTTTTCTTCGTGTGTCAACCTCTCCTCAGGTCTGGGGATGGAAAATATATTTTCTTTTGACAGTGGGGTGAATTCCTCGTCAGCCAATTCCACTTTAGAGTCTTCTTCAATCGTCAGATTCTCACTATAGCAGGTGGAACATGAAGACATGTCTCCTTGCAGTGGGACATCCTTTGAGGTGTCGATGCCGCCAGTTAATTCCTCATCTGCAGTATCTGGATGTTGAACTTCACTATCAGCATCGTCGCCTTCGTCGGTTTGTCTGCTGAGACGCTCAACATCATCCTGAGGTTCTGATCCAGGCTCTGAAGAGGATCTGGTCGGATGAAATACGTTTTCACGATGAATTTCTCTGAAAACGATGTCCGTGTCCAGCAGAGCTCCCCTCACTCTCTCGGAGACGTCTGTTGGCTTTAGCAACCAAAGCAGAATTTCCTGCAGGAACTTTCTCACAGCGTCCTCTATGATGGCGTAGGTGCCATCGGTAGAAACGTCGGCGTGACCTTCATCCGGCGCTCTCCTGAGAGTGCAGATAACAGAGTCCGATAGAGATTTCCGGATCGGACTGGAGTGGAGCTCGTATGTGGACTCGAGCATCCAGTGGCCGTAAAGTTTAAGCGTCAGATCTTTTAAAAGCATCTGGACTTGACTGGAGCAAGTGATGCTGTCGAGGCTGACGTCATCTCCAGACATACCCGACTCTTCAAATGTTTTGAAGAAGCTCTCAATGTCTGATTTAACTGCGTCAAAAGTGAGCAGAGGAAGCTCCTTCTTTGTCGAATGGACCTCTTCTGGGCTTTCAGGGACGCATCCTGGTAAAAGGAAGTCACAGGTCGGACCCCCAACTCGAAACACGTTTGACGCTAAATTTTCGGCCTTCAGTTTCAAATTCACCCCTCAGATCTGAAATCATCTTTTCAAATAGATTTTTGGAAACATTTAAAAAGCGCTGCTTCTGGGGTTTTGAAGGCACGTGAGAGTGCGCCAGGAAAAAGTTTCTAAACTCGTCAGCAACTGATCTGGACCTCAAAAAAGCTTTTAAGGTGCGTTTTCTGGGTTCTGGCCGGTTTTCTAACACGATGCTGACAATTCTGATGGCTGCTCTCTTTGCTTCTTCTCTGGAGGGGAGGGGAAGCTCGGAGGCGCTTTCACCCTCCCAATACGCGAACGTCTTCGTGGACCAGCTGAGGAGGGTTTTAGTCACAAAATCAACTAACCAGTTGTAGCTCTCGGCAGAAAGCGCTCTTCGACGCCTGACTTTGCCTTTAACTAAGCATTTTCTAATACTTCTAGCAGCTTGACACACCATGACACCGAGACGCTTTATGCTCTTGATAAAACCGGTCACGCACACGGCCGCCATAGATGGGACGGTTCTGGTTTCCGTAGCTGCGATCAGTTTGGAGTTGACCTGGTCTTCTATTTCTGCCGCTACCATTTCTGTCAACTCCTCATCGACCTCACGATCGTCCTCCGGAACGTTCAGAGCTGAAGACAAGCTCCGGGACAGCGAGTCTCCCAGATGAGGTATGACGTGGTCCAACGGTAAAGCGGCGGCGATACGTTTGCGAACCGTCGGCAGGACAACTCTCAGAATATCCGCGGTCCGCGGTCACAGACTGGATTATTTCAGCGATCATCTCAGCCAGGGTGGCCTGGATGTCCTGGTCCAGTTCTGCCACTGCGATCAGGGCCCACTGTCCCGGGGTGAATCTGTCTAAATATTTGTTTATGATGGGAATGAGCTCTCCCTCGCTAATAAGAATAAACGTTCTTGATTGTTGATTCATTTTCTTCTCTTTTGATTTTCTTCTGTTGATCTGAAAGTTCGTCTGTTAAGCGTCTCTTGAAAAATGAGCTATATATGATATATATATATATATATATATATATATATATATATATATATATATATATATGGTATTCTTCCAGTGACGTCATAAAGGATTCGATTGAATCACGTGATTCCCCGCTCGCACACATGCGCGCGCACACAATCATCGCGGGAACGCCCCCCTCGCACGCAAACGCGGCGCTGCGTTCCATAAGCGCGCACGCTGAGAAGTGGAATCTTAATTATGTGCATGCAAACTTCAGAACACCACGGTCCAGTTTGAAATGTGAAACATCTCTGCAGCCCACCAGAACCTTTAATCAGAACTGTGATCAGCAGACGGGACTCAGAGCCATGTCCCAATATTAATGTAAGGTGACACGTGTATTAAATTAAGATGACAGTAGAATCACACTCAACTGGTTTGTTTTATTACTTATAATTTAAAAAAAAAAAAATATATATAGCACATCATAAATATTTTTGCAGTAATTAAAAACATAGGGAGGAAAGTCCAAGACCGTTTTTTTAGTCCCAGTCTGTCCCTGATTGTAAACAGGCGTCCAACCGCAGCTGGACATTTCTTTCTTTTTTTTTTTTAAGGAACTTTATTGAGATTTAAACAGAACATATAATACAACAAAGAAAGACAAAGTTACGCCAGGGGGTCATAAACAAGAAATAATTCAAAGAAAAACATCAAGTACATGACATAGATCCACCAAAGCAATAAAAACTGTGGATCTATGTCATGTACCTAGGAGGCGGCGCTAGGGGGTAGCTTGCAGTTGCTATAGCAACCCCAAAATATGGCCTAGCAACCTCAAAGCAACCCCAAGAATGGAGACTATTAAAAATGGAAAAAATCTTAATTGTGTTAAATAAAATAAAAATTGTGACAATTTAATTTAAAATTAATTTCATGTGTTTTTGTTTTAAATTAAAATAAAAGGAAGACGATTAAAAACGATGAGCGAGAGACTCGTCTCGCGAGAGCTGGCCTGCAGGGGTCATGCGAAGTCAGCTTGGGAAAAAAAACCGGGCCGTTAGAAAAATTACATCAAAATGGAGGCTATCTGCTGAAGCGTAAGTCTGCCAGATCTCTTCTGATGTGTACTTACGTGAATATTAACTGGTTAAAAATGTGATGAACAGGTAATTGTTAAATGATTTGTAGTCTGGGCTGTTAATGTACATTTCTCACTGCTGTGAAAAGCGGCATGACTATATGGTAAAATTATAATAACGAACTTCAAATTGATTTTTTTTTATCTGTTTCATGGCATCCGCGCTAGTTTCAGATAGCGCTGATTAGAATGAGGAGGCCGGTAATGACATACATATCCATATTTATGCTATTTAATTGGTATTGCAATTAAATTGTCCAGCAACTCCATACAATTGTTTAGCAACCCCTAAGCAACTGCAATGAAAATGTTCTGGCGCCGCCACTGTTCTGAAAAAAGAAAAAGAAAACAAGGAGTTTTGTTGATATATCTACATTTATGGATATGAAATTTGGCTAATAAAATAATAAGATTAATTATATGGTACTGTATTATTTTAGATGGAGTGAAGGTAGTGAAACCAAAGAGTACATTCTCAAAACAGAAAGGTGTTATCGATAGAAGTTGAAATGAAATGACAGACATCTTTCCAGAACCTGTTTGTAAATGTGCAGGACCAAAACAGACGCAGCTGGACATGTGGAGACCTTGCAGGAGACGTCCCTGATGACGACTGGGTCCATCTACGGAGCCCCGTTTGGGTCATAATTCAATGAATAAATGAGTTTATTATTATCAAATGCAGGCGTTTATTTTTATTATGAAATGTTTCCCATTATTAGAAAATATATTTTTATGACTATTTAATCTTAGTTTAATGCATAATAGTTTATTTCAGAATGGCTTTTTTTTTTTAAATCTAAGAATGAGTTTTTACATAATAATGACATTTTGCCAGTGGGCGGGGCCAGTGGTTGACCTGCACGCTCATTGGCTGATCCTTCTCCATTCTACGCTCTGACATCGGCTAGTTTTGGCCGTGAGGTCCCGTCAGCAGCGGGCCGTGGCGTCATCAAGGTGCGCTCCTAGTCCGATTGTAGCTATGCTAGCTTGGACTGAGCTATGGGAAACCTTGACCAGGTTCACTGTTCTGTTGCTTATGCCTGAATGAAAGAGCAGCCAATCACATAAATGGCTCCGCCCCCTCTGCTGTGATTGACACACAAATCATTCTTATGAAAAACGAAACCATTATCATAATAATGGGAAATATTTCATAATAATAAACGCCTGTATTTTATAATAATAGACTCATTTATTCATTGAATTATGACCCAAACGGGGCTCCATGTCCATCAACAGGACAACGCTGCAGTTCACTGTCTGTCCAACAAAGAGGAATAATGTCCCTCTTCTGGACCAACCTGCGCGTTCCCCTGATTTAAATCTAGCTGAGAACATTTGGGGACGGATGGCGATGGAAGAGAACAAAAATGGACATCAGTTCCAGACAGCGGATGACCTCCAGGAAGCCATCTTCAACACCTGGAGCAACGCTCCCACCATCCACTGAGTCAAACGTGCTGAAACTGTGGAGCTACTCATTAGTGAGTACTATTTTGAAACGTTTATATCTATTTTAGGGGGCTTTCTGGGGTTTTGATCTGCTGATAAACAGCCTGTTTCAGTTTAACTGTTGTTTGCAATAGATTGCTTACTCAAATGTTTTTTTTTTGTTTCACTCCCATTTCTTCTTTTTGCATTTCTAAAACTCTATTTAGAGCCTTTTTTTTTCCAGTTGTGTATATGCTATTGGAACCACAGTGGTGCATAAATAAACACAGAAGAAATATACGCTTTACTTCTAATGTGATGAATGCAGGTGCCTTCCAGGTGTGACAGCTGGTGTCCTTTTCAAAGGTTGTGAATGTATCTGGGAGAGGAACTCCTTGTTCATACTCAAAAGTTCTCTGATAGGTCTTTCTTTCTCTCTTTCTTCCTTCGTTTCCATTCGCAGGTCTTTTTTGATAATTTACTCCTCAGGGCAGAGAAACAACTTACATTTTCATAAATACCAACAAATGAGCATTTCAAAGAATCAGTCCTACGTTTAAAGCTCGTGGCGAAGCAGATCCCCAGCGAGCTTCGCTTGATTCAAGATGGTTTCCTCCAGCGCAGAGCGGCAGCGCAGAGCGGCAGCGCAGCGGGGCGCTTTCACGCCAAACAGCCACCTTAAAACACTTCTCTTCAAATGAAACGAATTCAAATCTGAGGGATGAAGTGGAAGTGAAACTCCAGGACATCATTTTAACCCAGCGTGGGCCCGGATCTTCCATCTCTGCTGCCTCCAGGAAAACTGCCCCGACTTCTGAAGGGACCGGTTGGTGTTTTTAATGATTAGAGAAACCGTAACTAAACGTTCGGGCAGATCAAGTCTTAATGAGAGCCTCTGATGATATATATATACAGTCATGGAAAAAATTATTAAGCCACCATTTTTTCTTCACTTTCTTGTTCATTTTAATACCTGGTACCACTAAACGTCATCATGTGACTAAAACAGACAGAAAAGAAAACACTGAATGCATAAAAGCAGTGTTTTTGGCAGTACAACGCCATAGCTATTGATGTAAAACAGGGGTCTTCAACCTTTTTTAGCCCAGGGACCCCTGCTTGTAATTCTTATTTTTCCCCCCCTTTTTTTTATGTGTCACATTTTAAGCCTGGCTTATAATTACTTTTAGATGTATTTTATTCTGCTTATTTCATCTTATTAACCAATTCCTGACTGGGTTATTAGCCTACATGTGTTTATGGTTGATAAAACTGTCATGCATATCATTGTTATTATTATTATTATTATTATTATTATTATTATTATTATTATTAGTTGGTATGAGACAATACTTTCTATTATTTTTATTTTCCAACAATGAAACGTTTAACTTTGGGCAGTTATATATTTAGAACTGCCTGTGTATATATATATATATATATATATATATATATATATATATATATATATATATATATATTATATTTTTTTTTTTTTAATTTATTTATTTTATTTTTTTTATTTATTGATTTATTTTTTAACTCTCAAATTATTTTGGTTAAAATTGCCTTTATTTCTTTTTAAGTTGGAGGACCCCCTGCAGTACCTCCGCGGCCCCCCTAGGGGTCACGGACCCCTGGTTGAAGACCACTGATGTAAAAACTGTGATTTAGGTTATAATCAAGAAAACCATGGAAAATGGTAAGATATCAGCTCTTAAATAAAACTTTTATGAGCAATCTTTGTGGTTATCGTTATGTTTGTCCAAACAAATGTACCTTTAGTTGTACCAGGCATTAAAATGAACAAGAAACTGAAGAAAACAAGGTGGTCTAATCATTTTTTTCATGACTGTAAATAGATATAGCCACTTTGTAATGTTATTCCCTCTTACAACAGAGATATCAATTGCAAAATGTTGTTTTACCCCATTTTTTCCTGCAAACACACCTGAAAAGGTGTTCAGTGGTGCAGTCACTCTTCATCTTCAGTATTCGTCACTCGTCTTCCACTGGGGGAAGGTCAGCTGTGCCTCCGTATTCTTTTAAATCGCCTTGTTAAAAAATGCACTAACATTCCTCCATCATGTTGTTTTGAAGGAAATATGTTTCTCGAAAACCTGAATTGTACTTATTATTATTATTATTTTATTTTCTTATTTGCATCAATGCTGCCAAACAGGTTTGTAGAAATTCAGGAGTTGAAATGCTGTTGTTGGGATCAGGCAAACTGAAAGTTTGGCCTGTTCTTGCTGAGGACCGTCTATCTGCTCGTCCCCGGTGGCCGTCGTCAGCTGATCAGATACACATTTGTGGAATCTCCGTAAATCTGCGCATAAATCACCTCCTGACCAAAAGCCTGCTCTGGACTCACAAATGTTGAGGAATGTCAGCCAGTCACAAGCTTTGCTGCTCCTCCACATTTAAATATGCTAAACGCCCATCAGTCATGATAAATGTGGCGTATTTTTTAAATGAATCTCCTCCTTAAAGCGTGTTTTAAAGATGCGCATCGTCATAATGAAACACATTATCAATATAAAGCGTGTTGGTCTCAAGCAGTATCTATGGGTGTAAATGGGAGTCCATATTTGTTTTCATCTTCATGAATGCAAAAAACACGTACATTTCTCTCAACAGTTTAGATGCTAATTCTTTCTGCTGACGTTTGAGAGGTTTAAATGTTTCATCTGCTCTGCCCTGGATCTTGTTGAGATGACTAATGGCGCCATGTGACACCTAAACAAAGCTCGTGCATAAAGACAAATGTGACGAGGGGAATAAAAAAATCATGATGGCTCATGAAATAAACAGGCTGGATTAATGGACTCCGCTGTGATGCTGGAGGGACGAAGAAACTAAGAAAGACTCTAAAATGTCAGCACTGGTTTGTCATCTGAAGGTGTTAGTGGCTGATTTTTTTTTTTTTTTTTTTTTTTTTTCCATAAGTTTTGCTGTTTGCTACGTTTTCAAAGAAGCTGGTGCATCAAACTTTGATCTGGTGTCAGATAGGGGTGAGTATTGGCAAGGACCTCGCAATACGATGTATTGTGATATTCTGCCCAGTTAATATCAAAATTAAAAGTAGAGATGAAAAATCAAGTTGCTGTATATGTTCATCAGATGATATTGATCATTCAGAGGAAGAATTGAGTCAAAACTATTTGCTTCAAAACAACCTATTTATTGTTTATTATTAGTGTTTTTTTTTTTTTTTTTTAATCATACTTTTTATTATTGTTTCCTTTTCAGGCAGACACAGATCAACTCAACTGGTTATAAGCATTGTGCATTTCTCAAATTGTAACAAAAGGATGTAGTAAAATGGTAGGAGAAAGAAAAAATAAAAACGAACATAAAAAAGACAAACGCAGATAAACCAAAAACAGTAAATTAAATGAGTAGATAATAGTAATAATAATAGCTACAATAATGGTGATAGTAGTAATCATAGTTAAAAAAAAACAAAACAAAACAAAACAAAACAAAAAAAAACAGGTAAAATGTAACCAAAATGTAAAGCAGAAATGTACACATAAATAATTAGATGAATAGAATAAAATAAGATAAAAAAAAATAGTAATAGTAATTATAATCGCAATAATAATAAATACAGAAAGGAAAAAAAAAAACAACAAAAAAAAACTAGTATGAGCTATGTACAAAATGCAGCAGAGATAAAAGGATACAGTGTTTAACAATAAACCCTGACCCACCCACACCCTCCCCCACCCTAACCTGAGTCATTTCCATCTGTCTGAACTGTTGGGTTCCAACTTAATATGATGGCTTTGAGAAAATAGAAGAAAAAAAAATTGAATGAAATAAAATAAATTTAGCTAAGTGCTAATTTATATTCGTTTCCTTGGAATGTGTCAGGAATGGCTCCCAGATTTCTGAGAAAGTATCCAAGTTGTTGTTTATCTTGTATATGAGACGTTCATAAGAAGCTGTTTCTGCCATAGTGTTGAGCCATTCTTGGTAAGATGGAGGTTCATTATCTTTCCAATGTCTCAGTATCACCCTTTTAGCGGTAGTAATGGCAACTTCTAGCCACTTCAGATGTTTGACCCTAACATCTTTGATATTTTTGGTGATATTCAGGAGACAAAAGCTTGCATTAATGGTTATCGAAGTTCCGAGGCTGCTGCTGATTTTCTCCATAATCTTTTGCCAAAAGGCAGTCAGCAAGGAGCAGCTGAAAAACATGTGCACTATGTCGCCTAGACTGGAGTTACATCTCCAACAAGCCCCTGATGGTATCAGAGCCATTGCTTTTAACTTTGCTGGGGTAAAATAGATCCTATTAAAGATTTTATATTGAGTCAGTTTCGATCTGGCATCTCTCATAGGGAGGAGCATCTTTTCAACTAGTGTGTCCCAGTCATTATCGTTAAAGGTAGTCCCCAGATCTCTTTCCCACGCTGCTTTTAATCCTCTGGTGTTTAAACTGTACTTGCCAATCAGGTATGTGTACATTAAGCTTGCCGTGCGTGGTACGACACTATGTTTTGCTAGCTGTTCATCTATATCTGAGTGTAAGGGGGGTTTTGACTCACATTTACTGATTTTGAATAAGCAGTCTTTGAGTTGGAAATATCTCCACCAATCATTCCTCTGTAAATTAAATTGTTCCTTCAGAGTCATAAAGGATTTTAGGGCGTGTCCTTCATAGAGGCATCCAATGCTGGTAACGCCCACGTTGTGCCAATCTTTCCAGTAAAACGACTTCCCTTCTATCCTCAATAAAGGGTTGTTCCAGGGGGATGCTGATTTACTTAGGAAGGCAGAGGATTTCTCTCTTTTGTGTACTTTATGCCATATGGTTTTGGTGTGTAGCATAATCGGGTTGTCTGTCTGACTATTCTGGCTCAGGTAATCGGCAGCATCAAACGGTTTATTCAACTCCTCCTCTATCTGAACCCACAGCGGTCTGTTGTTGCTTTCCAGTTTGAGTGAGCATATTTGAGTCATTAGAAATGCTTCTTGATAGAATTGCATGTTGGGGTATTATTAGTGTTTTTGAAAAAATTGATATATATCTTTTAATACTTGTGTAATTTTGTTTGCACTGTGTGAACTTTCCTGCACTGCAAATTATTTGGTTCTTACCAAGAAAAAAAAAATTACATTTAGAAGCGTTAGATATTTTTTTTCTTGTTTTAATAATTACTTTCTTATTTTAAGTCTTCAATTTATCAGTATAATCTTATATCAAGTAAAACTTTACTTTTTTGTCTCAAACAGGCAGGGAATCCTAAAATGAGACAATTAACACTTAAGATGTATTACGTTTTTTTTCCTCCTCCTCATCTCCTCACCTCATCAAAATAAATCTTGTTTTAAGATTCAATAACAAACTATACCTTTCTTAAATCTAGAAACAAGTGTTCCTACAATCTTAATTTAAGAAATCTTACTAAGTGAAATTATCTTGCTGCATGGACAGATTATTTTCACTTGTTTTGAGAACCTTTTTCCTTAGTTGTAGTGTTTTTATCTTGTTTGAAGATCCCCTTTTTTTTTGCAGTGTGTTGCTTTAACTCTAAAAATTTCCCCGTCGTGGAATAAAGGATTATCTAATGTTATTTTATCTTAGATAACACCTTTCAATGGGATACATGACATGCACTGGGTTATTTCAAGGTCTTAATTATATCTTATTGAGTTGGCTCCAGTAACATATGACTTAAGTAATATGTACTTTGAAAGTTAATATGAGTTGATGCTGAAGATGACCACTCTGATCTACCTGGATACTCTGTTGGAAAGAAAAAAAAAAGAAAAGAAAAAAAGCTTGAGTATCGATCTTTTTACATGAGTATCGTTCGATATCGACACCAGTGTTGGTATCGATATTATCGATATTTGGATGGATCCGCCCACCTCTAAGTGGAGCAGCTACTCCACTCAAAGCTCGTCTCGCTGTTCCTTCAGGATGAGTCCAGACACCTCAGCCAGGTCATTTTGGCTGTTTGTATTTCCACTGTTCATGTCCGGAGGTCAGTTCTGGACTGTAAATTACCTGACAGGTCAAATGAAAGCTTCACATTTCAGCTCGCGTCTTGTTTAATCGCAGCAGACCAGTAAAGGGTTTGCGTCCCTGCGTCCCGTCAGTGTCTTTTTATGCTCCACTCCCTCTCACTAATAACACCCAGAGATACTTAGAACTTTTTCAGGGGATGTACCAGCTCATTCTCAACATCGAGGGAAATACACCCTTTTTCTGAAAAAGAGTGGGTTTCCAGCGAACCCCATTTAAAATCCACCACAAACGAGCCTGATATGTATCTGAGGAAATCAATCAAGCATGGCAACACGGCTGTCGCTGCTGTCACGCTAACAATTACGTCATCAAACGTTTAAAACGATCATGAAGGAAGATGAGAGCTACAATTACCCAGAGCTGGAGGAGACCCCCGACTTGAAATGGGGGGAAAAAACATTTGCACCTTAAGAACCTGTTTTTGTCTTATAATAAAGACCATTTGGCAGCAAGTTTTTCCTCATATTTTTAATCTACTGTAGAGCAGTGATTCTCAAAGTGTGGGCCGCGGCCCCCTGGTGGGCCGTCGAGGTACTGCAGGTGGGCCGTGAGAGGTCATTAAAATTAATATCTTTTAAATCCTCAATCTTTTTTAAATATGTTTTTAATTACTGTAAAATATTCATGACATGATTAAAAAAAACATTAAGAAGTAATAAAACAAACCAGTTTAGTGTTATTCTACTGTCATCTTAACTTAATATGACAAGTGTCACCTTATTTGTTGTCCCCTCACATTAATATCGGATCATGGTTCCTGGTCCTGTATGTTGATCACAGTTGTGATTAAAGGTTTCGGTGGGCTGAGGAAATTTTTCACATTTCAAATTGGTCCTTGGTGTTCTGTAGTTTGGGAACGGCTGCTGTAGAGAGAAACTGAAAGGGAAATTACAGTTTTACATGGACTGTCCCTTCAATGCTAATGCTAATGCTAATGTGAACCCTGGTTGGTTCAGGATTCAGAATTGGACCAATAGTTTTCGACAGTTAAAATGGATGAAATAATTGCTGTTTGTGGTGGTGTAGTTTATGGGTAGTGGTAATCATTTTGACAAATAATTTCTTGCAGCAACATTAAAAAATAATTTAAAAAATGAACTAAAAATGAACTATTTAGTTCATGGCCCTGGCCCTCTCCAGGTCCATAAACAAAACTTTACTTGTAGTTGCTGTTTCATTCTGTTTAATAAGGTTTAGGCGCTACATCATAATGGTTGGGTTTAGATTGAGATCATGGTAAAGTATTTAATATAACCCTTCATCAACAGCCTCGTCTGCTGGATGCTGACGCAGAAATAAACTGTTTCATCGTGACCACCCGGTGAGACGCACCAGCACTCCTGGTGAAGCAAGAGTCCGTCATGATGTTTCAGATGGACTCCACGGTGCCTCCTGCTCCCACTCTTATTTTGAAATTGTCAGCAGTATGTTGATCTCAGTCCTGTCAGCATAAAAGTGGTTGGCAAAATTACTTCTGAGTCAGAGAGGCAGCTCCTCCACCAACAATACAACTCCACACAGACCAGTACAGACCCGAGATTAAAACCCTAGATTTTAGTCCAAGAGGATCTGGTGGAAGAGGAGATGAATGTTCAGCATGAATGTTCAGCAGATAAATATACTAACCCCCCCCCCCGCCCGATGTCGTCTGTCGTCCGATGTCGTCTGTTATGTCGTCAGCATTTTTGTGAAACATCCAGTGCTTTAACACATCACGAAGATAAGGGGGGTTAGACAGGTCAAGTAAAAAAAAAAATAAAAAATAAATAAATAAATAAATATGTATATATATATATATATATATATATATATATTATATATATATATATATATATAATATATATATATATATATATATATATATATATATATGTATGTATATATACAGTTGTGTTCAAAATAATAGCAGTCTGTTCAAAAAATTGAGTAAAGCCCAAAATCCTCATAATGGTTTTTATTTCCATGCATTGGGAACACTGCACATTATATTCTAAATCAAAACATGAAGAAAAAAGCAGAAATTCTTTACTCACTTTACAGAAAATGAAGAAAAATGAACACTGGGCTGTTCAAAAAAATAGCAGTGTCTGCATTTTACTTTACAAACTCAAATATTTACTGTATAAACTGAAAAATATCCAGGATTCAGCATTCCTATGAATCACTAAACTAATATTTAGTTGTATAGCCACTGTTTCTGAGAACCGCTTCACATCTGTGTTGCATGGAGTCGACCAACTTCTGGCATCTGTGAACAGGTATTAACAGGTATTAATTTAATAATGCAGACATTTATTTTATCGCGCGCTTTAACACATGTTGCTCACGTGCTTTTGTTTTGTAAAGTCAGTTACTGGCTGCTGCGGAACTGGAAGACAACTGGCAGGAAAAACATGCGGGAAAGCTAAAACAGACATGGAGAACGGTAAAAATCTGTGAACTTTACAGTTCAGGTAGCAACTCAGGTAGCAATATTAACAATTCTGTCTGAAAAATAATTCTGGACTGCAACAAAACTTTGGCTGTCAGAATTTTACAACTTTAGATTTAGTGTTTAGAATAAGGCTGGGCAAGTTAAAGCGTTATTATTGCTTTAACACATTAATTTATTAACGCCGACATTTTTTTTTATCACGCGTTAACGCATGTTGCTCTCATGCTTTTGTTTTGAAAAGTCTGTTACTGGCTGGCTGCTGTGGAACTGGAAGGCAATTGGCAGGTAAAGTTAAAACAGACATGGAGAACGGTAAAAATCTGTAAACTTTACAGTTCAGGTAGAAACTCAGGTAGCAATATTAACAATTCTGTCCGGAAAAAAAAATTATGCACTGCAACAAAACTTTGTGGTCATTCCTCCATGTTCCATCAGATCTGCTCCATGTGTTCACTGTCCTGCTGTTCTCTAGCTGGTTACTGCAGTGCGGCTCCATCTAGTGGCACAGATGTGTAATGACAACAGAAAGTCCAGTCCTCTATTATAAAAGGTACCCACCCCATTTTTGAGAATATGACTTCTAGATTAAAATATCTAGTAAAAATATTGAATCAAAGCCATTTCTTTCTGGGTCACTTAAACCAGATAATTAAATATTAAAAACAAATTCTGTCCTGTGGCCTGTTTTCTATAATTGAAATATAAAATAACAGGCATTTTTTTGTGTGTAAGATTAAAAAATGAAAAACAAAATAAAAAGTCACTTTTTTATTTTTTTTAATTTTTGATCGACAATTGAAAATGGAAAGAATGAATAATACACAGATTGATAGTTACTGAACTTTAACATGGACATTTTCATTTTAAAGTTCTCCCAGACGGAGGATTCAACAGAAACAAGGTTATTTGTAACAACTGACAAGTTGAACTCCCCGTTAAAAGTTTCTGCTGTTACCTCAGAAATTACCTGTTTTAATGTTCTGGTTGTGGCCTCTAGATTGTTAGGATTTTGTAGGTAGACTTTTTTATTTTTTATAAAAACAGGATGACATTAATGCCCTGGCAGTGGCAATAAGCTTTATTTTATTTGACATTTTTTAAGATGAGATTTACACTAAATATGTGTTACTGACAAGTGCTGATGTTAAAAGTGTTTGAACAACAAATGTTATGGCACTTTAGTTCATATGGCAGCAGATCATTTAAATAAAAGTGACCTTTACACTACTTTTGAATTCATTATTTGATTTTGCGCATACAATGCGATCAATCGTGATTAATCATAGAAATCATGTGATTAATCATTGCCTAGCCCTAATGTGTGTATATATATATATATATATATATATATATATATATATATATATATATATATATATAGTTGTCATATGTATAGTATATAACCTGAATAAAAACCAGTCAACTTTAAATTTACCACTGATTTAATAACAATGAACAGGCTACATGGCCTGCAAAAATTCAACTACACAACTTCAACAATAATAAATGCTACATATGTGTTAAATAGACTATTAGAAACAATGACAAAATCTTTCAACACGACATGACAGACAGCAGATCAGTTCTCAAAGAAAACCTGAAACTGACTTTACATTCACCGCTGATTTAGCGACTAACAGTGAAGCGGCCATAGGGCCTGCAGTAATTTAAATTTCCACAAAAATAGAAGCCATATGCATTACATGTTATCAGAAACAAAAATAAAATGTTGTAACACAACATGAGACATCACATCAGTTCTCAATGAAAACTCGAAATAAACTTTAAATTCACCGCTGATTAATCGAATGATTAATAATGATGAACCGGCCACAAAGCACTCGGAGAGCGCAGACCTCAACCAAGCGCACTAATTATCGAAAATTTGAAAGTGGATCACACCCAAAATGAAATCAGTTCTTCCTTTTCACATTTCCGACAACTCCTGAAAATTTCATCAAAATCCATCCATAACTTTTTGAGTTATCCTGAACACAGACAGACAGATAAACGCCAGCAAAAACATGACCTCATTGGCGGAGGAAATGAAACAGCAACAATGTGCCACAGAGCCAGTGTAACTGTCCATGGTGCTGATCTGACATTAGTTTGGCTCAGCTGAGCTGTCCATGTAGCTGTGGTGCTGAACACCGTGTGTAAAGGCGCAATGCACAAAGAAAAGTGTCTTACCGCCTGCATTTACAAGACTTGGAGTTATCTCATCTCAGCTGGTTCTCTTGTTTTAATTTCAATGGTATTCACTCTCAATACCATATGCTTTTCATAATTAATCATTAGTAGGCTAATTAATGAATAAACAGTGATGCGTAATCTTTAAATTACGCAGTGGCCTCTTCTTGTTATACTGCATTTTTTGTATTGGTGGCTTGTATAATTATAACGTCATGGTGGATTAAGTAGTTAAACTCACATTATTACTGTAATAAACATTAAACCAGACCACTAGAATTTTTAGTAAATTTAAATTTTTTTTAAATTTTTTTCCTCCTGCATCTTTTCCCCTTTTTCCAATTTTTTTTTTTTTTTTTTTTTTTTTTACATTTTTGAGGTGTTGCAACCCCACCAACAGGGAGGGCTGGAGCACCCCCAGCACCCCCACTTCCCGGGGTACGATACGAGAGTCCTGAGTGCTTTTTTATCTCTTCCTCCTCATCAATCAAGGACTCACAGTTTAACCAGTCATGCCCCTGTCAATGCACAGCATTTTATCCGGTAGATACAGGCCAACCACTCGGTTAATGTGCACCTTCAAACAGGAAAAAAGGAATCTTAATGAGTGTGACCGTGTTAAAGCTGCTTCTGTGGAGAATGTCCATCTCTGTCCCTGAACACCAGACAGTCGTGGAATAAATCTATGGCGCGGGATCGGGGCCAAAATTAAGACTATTGCGCAGCCGGCGGTGTCTACATCCTTGTCGCAGGAGGCTATGTCCAATCCGAAACCGGCTATTGATCTGATCACTGATAGGCCTGCATCAACAACTGAGTGGCCGGCGCCGGCAACTGAGCAGGCGACTAGTCACGTTACTTGGTCGGTAACCTTCGTGTCGAACCCAGCAACTCATTGGATCGCCTACTGTCGCTGACGTGCGTTATCATTGGAGAGGCTAACGACTAGCATGCCTAGGTTGGTCACCCACCGGATTGTCTAATCCCTCTGTTATCCATTAGCATGGATAGGCTGGCGTTAGCATTGGAGAGGCTGGCGACTAGCATTCCGAGGCTAGTCACCCACCGGATTGTCTACTCCCTTTGTTATCCATTAGCATGGATAGGCTGGCGTTAGCATTGGAGAGGCTGGCGACTAGCATTCCTAACTGCGGTCAAGCCAGCCGTCTCTCCTTTTTGCGAAGTCAAGCGAGCCGCTCCAACATTTCAAGTGCTCATGTGTTACAGGCTTTACGGTAAATGGACGGCTGCGGGTGAGAAAGTCAGCGCTAGGAGGCCACAGCGTGTATTAATATCCGGTTTTCAAAATAAAATGTGAGTTATTGAAAGGCGTGTAAGTGTGATCTTTACTAGTTTTGAATCATTATGTCACATGACCTAGAGGCTATTGAAATAAATTGATGATTAGGAATGTTTAAATGGAATAAAAAGAGGTGTATCTCAACCAGCCAGTGTAGTACTGTGATCATGCACTGATTTTGAGTCATTAGGTCACATGACCTGGAAGCTATTGAGCTAAAATGCTAATATTTATTTTAAAAAATTAACATAAAATATTAGAAATGTTAAAAAAGAATAAAAAGAGGTGTATCTCAACCAGCCAGTGTAGTACTGTGATCCTGCACTGATTTTGAGTCATTAGGTCACATGACTCAAAATCAGTGCAGGATCACAGTACTACACTGGCTGGTTGAGATACACCTCTTTTTATTCCATTTAAACATTCCTAATCATCAATTTATTTCAATAGCCTCTAGGTCATGTGACATAATGATTCAAAACTAGTAAAGATCACACTTACACGCCTTTCAATAACTCACATTTTATTTTGAAAACCGGATATTAATACACGCTGTGGCCTCCTAGCGCTGACTTTCTCACCCGCAGCCGTCCATTTACCGTAAAGCCTGTAACACATGAGCACTTGAAATGTTGGAGCGGCTCGCTTGACTTCGCAAAAAGGAGAGACGGCTGGCTTGACCGCAGTTAGGAATGCTAGTCGCCAGCCTCTCCAATGCTAACGCCAGCCTATCCATGCTAATGGATAACAAAGGGAGTAGACAATCCGGTGGGTGACTAGCCTCGGAATGCTAGTCGCCAGCCTCTCCAATGCTAACGCCAGCCTATCCATGCTAATGGATAACAGAGGGATTAGACAATCCGGTGGGTGACCAGCCTAGGCATGCTAGTCGTTAGCCTCTCCAATGATAACGCACGTCAGCGACAGTAGGCGATCCAATGAGTTGCTGGGTTCGACACGAAGGTTACCGACCAAGTAACGTGACTAGTCGCCTGCTCAGTTGCCGGCGCCGGCCACTCAGTTGTTGATGCAGGCCTATCAGTGATCAGATCAATAGCCGGTTTCGGATTGGACATAGCCTCCTGCGACAAGGATGTAGACACCGCCGGCTGCGCAATAGTCTTAATTTTGGCCCCGATCCCGCGCCATATAAATCTGCTGCATGTGCATCCTGTTTGTGCAGGAGGTGTCTTTTGTATCAGCTCATAGCGTAAAGACGTTCCCAGCCAACGTCGGCTCACGACTCTTTGTGAGGCAACAACAAAGACGGCGAAGGCGTCTGTGAAGGTGATCTCCTCTGAGTTCCTGACAGATGGCCGCCGCTGAGACAGAGATGCTGGCGTGAGCTGCAGCAGGTGAGGCGGGAAGACAGCACGAGCAAATCCAGGTCTAAGAGAGGCAGAAAACAGGGGCGGTATGAAACTAATTTGACATTAATACCATGCAGATGTAACCGGTGGATTTCTGCGTTGTGTGGGAAGAATAATCACGTCGTGACACCAGGGATACTTTTGGAGGCGATCTCCATTTAATCGGGACAGCAACTGGCGTGAATGAAATCAAAACAGATTCTCCGTCAGTTCAAAGTATGAAGCTAGCCCCTCTCCCACAGCATACAGCAACAAAAAGGGGCGAAAATACCCGACACAATAAAATACATACCTGGCGTGAATGAAATCAAAACAGATTCTCCGTCAGTTCAAAGTATGAAGCTAGCCCCTAAACAAATCAAACATAAATATATTGACCCAATATGCAATATAAACTGTACAGCAACAGTACAATTCTCCAACCACAGTACAGCCTACCTCTCCCACAGCATACAGCAACAAAAAGGGGCAGAGGTAAAGGCGGGAACGGCCCTTTATACGAGAGGAAGGGGTGTCCCAGAAAATGTACGTGGGGATGCAGGGGCTTAGCTACAGACGTTCCACACACAGTTAACATGTCGGGCATTATATACAGATTTTGTGTGATTATAAAAAAAATAAAAAATAAAATATAAAAATATAAAAGTACTGTATTGTGCATAATCAACCCTGTTACACAGATGGAGAAGTTCACCAAACACACAGTCCCACTGGGGTCCAAAGGGGACCATGGTTTCCAAGAAGAACTCCAAATTCTGAATCTTCTGATCTCAGGACAGTTTTCCGTTAGACCAGTGGTTCTGAACTGGTCTGGCTTCAGGACCCACCATCACCCTTAATGACAAGCCGTGACCCAAATCAAGGAAAACTTCCAACTTCTCTAATTTATTGAATGAAAAGATCTTGCAGTTTGAATCTGAGATAGTCACAGAATGCCAACACAAAAAAATAAGTTTACTTGTGAAACAAAATGGCAAAAACCAAAATGGCTTCAAGTGGGAAATATTCCCTTTGATGCTCAATTAGCTGCATTTTAATCAAATCCAAAACACTTCACTTCAGTAACTTCAGCCTTTTTTAACAGACTCAACATGCACAAACATGAAATAAAACAGTGCAACCACTGAGCAGTAGTTTCAAAAAGAACTCAAATATGTAGCGTTTGCTGAGTATCCACTTCTGAATATATAACAGTTTCCTATTAAAACTATCTAGTCACTTATTTAAGCATTAATCATAAAGCTGACGTAACAATCAGAACATTTCAGTAACAGCCATTTTCAAGACTCAACAGTGTTTTCATGCACAAACATGAAATAAAACAGTACAACCACTGAGCAGTAGTTTCAAAAAGAACTCAAAATATATAGTTTTATCTGAATAACCACTCACTGACCTTTGTCTTCAAGATAAGAAAATCCATATCTCATATATTCTTCGTTGTATCTGTGTTTCACCTGCTCAACATATGGAAACAAACGCTGCAGGTCTTCTTCTATGGTGTGAACTGGTGGGTGTCAACTCGCATTACATGGTATTATCGCCATCTACTGTTAAGGAGTATGAATGACACACATTTTTTTTTTTTTTTTTAGCATTTCCTTCCCCAGACAAAGGCCCACGACCCACTTTTGGGTCACGACCCACCAGTTGAGAACCACTGCGTTAGAGGATCACGGCTGTTTTCAGTGCATGGCCACCAGAGGACCCAAAGACTACGGGCATCCGGTACTGAGTTTCAGTTTTCTCTGGTCCGCTCTGAGGTTTTTAACGATGTTATCTGCTGTGGATATTATCCGTGCCAACGTCTTTGCAGTCTTAAGGGTCAATCTGAGATTATTACACAATTTGAAAACAGTTTTTCTCAGGTCGATGACCCTCTGGCCATCTTTACTTCTGAGACGCTGCGTCTTTAAGCTGCTCTTTTCATACCCGGTTAGGACCTGTTGTCACTTAAACCAATTATGCCGAGTCCTGTAAGTTTCCCTCCGTGTTCTTTTTATCTGGTGCCTAAATGACAAGTCTAGAAACAAAGATCAATCAAAGAGTTTAATACAATCATGAATACAAAGAACTATTATGCCATGCAGAATATTTTAATCGGCTGATGGTACACTTGTCCACAACATCACCGAGATGCTGCCATGAACAAATGCACGCTGCAAGTCAGATTGTGTCCATCTTTTAAGGATCCAGAGGAAGGCAGATCCTTCCTTTGTCTCCGAAAATCCAGATGGTCCAGTCTCACAGTCCGAGTTAATAAACGAACTGTTTTTCCGGGGGTTGCAAACTGTTGGTGGGGGTTTGGAGGATGTTACAGTCATTAAGTCGTAAACCTGAGCTGAGAAACTCACAGCGTTCCTTCATGCCAAGTTTCAGTTATAACAAGTTAAAATCTACATGGTTAACCCTCATACCACCGACTGGTACCTCTCGGACCCCAGAGGTGTACTTTTTGTCATATCTCAAAGGTGCTTTATTCTATAACTCCAATTTTTCATGACTTTGTCAATCAATTTGTTCCTAATGATGTCCTATGATTTTTTTCTGTTTCTGTCTTTATCTGTGCTTTTTAAAAATTCCAATGCATTGGGGTCCAAGACCCCAGTCAAAATCTCTAATTCCGCCGATGTATTTTTAATAGATGGAACCATTTATTGAGTTAATGTTTGCCATGGGTCCTAATTTATTGTATCTTTGTATTTTTGACGTTTGTATTAAAATTCAAATAAAATTAAAATGTAGTGACATTGAAATGATTGTAGGTTTATTTAAGTTTTTTATATATATTGGGTTTAAAATGACCTTGGTTGGTTTCACCATATAAATACAACACAAATAATGTTTACTTGAAATTACTGAACACTAAATTATATCAGAATCAAGTCTAACGTGACTACCATAGAGATGGTAATAGAGAGGGAAAAGCTGCGCTGTAGCCTCATTCTTTAACTGATTTGAAAAATTTCAATGGATTTGTGCTTAGCTCAGATAGGATCTTAATTTCTGTAAAGGAGATCATAAAATTCCACTGTTGACATTTTTGGGTTAAAGAAAAGTATATTTTCGTTTTATAAAATATGCAAATTAACTATAACTTTCTTAAAATAATAATAATAACCTGTTGTAGTTTTTTTCCTCAGATGACATTTAATACATCAGTAATAATATTCTGAGAAGAAAAAAGTTGTAATTTTTCTTTGATGGTTGTTTATTACAGTATTTATTCTTGGGGTCCGCACGGAGCCCAGTTGGTAATCCATGTATGCGAAATATGTCGGTAGAATGAGGGATAATCCTAAATCCTAACAGTCCTTTTGCCTCTCTCGTCTATAGGTGAGGAAAACGTGGCTGTCAGAAAATCTACATCTGCATACGACCACAAATGAGCCAAACGACGGCATAAACACGGCAGGAGGTAGAACCGGGCCAGCTGGACTGAAGCAGGGAGAGATGGCAGCAACAGGAGAAGGTTAATAACAACGCTTCTATCCTCTCTGCTCCTCTGCACTTTGCTGCCGTTGCCTGTTTTTCTTCTTGGATAACCGTTTTTTAGTGAGGAATATGAGTCCTACCTGATTGCTCAAAGGCAAAGTCTCTCAACCAGTTTCCATCGTCCTCGTTCAAAGCACTGAGCGATCAACCTTCCGTACGCCAGATTACTCAAGGCCACTGATGACCCGGTAGTGAGGTTGCCATGGTTATCATGTTTTCATCACACAGAATACGTTTGTAGATACAATAACTGCACACAGCGGTGGGAACAAACACGTCTCTGAGCTACAGTTGAGTTGTGAAGGGCGGAAACTTGAAAGCATCCATCTAAGATGGACAGCTGGCTGCAAGGACGAAGCAACCTTTTAGGTTTGAGCGCCTCCAGACGATTTAAGACCAAACAGTCATGTTGAGACTTCAGAGTCCGGCGGAGCACCGAGAATATCCTCGTTTCACTGGTCGAAGACGGACCAGCGACCTGACAGCATGCATTACTGAAACACTGCACACGATGAATGATAATGACTTACGTCTGAAAGGTTTAGAGCCAAAGTCGTTTATAGACTGAGTCAGGTAGAGGTGACCTAAATCCCAATTTTCCTGTTTTTTTTTCTTTTCTTTTTTTGTGGCTGGGTCACTTCTTTCATGTTTGGTGTCCAACGTTTCCAGGACTTCAGTGTGAACTGACATCTCATCCAGCTTTGACGTCACCGTTACGTTTTTGCTCTCCTTTTCTTCGGTCTGAAACTCTCATCTTGTTTTATAGATAGTTTTATTTTCATGCAAATTTTACTGCTTGTAAATTGAACCTTGTTTCTTTGTATGTCTTTGTCTGCAACTTTGTGTTTTGCTGCTGCTGCCTGTCTTGGCCAGGTCTCCCTTGAAAAAGAGATTTTTAATCTCAAAGGGACTAACCAGGTTAAATAAAGGTTAAATTAAAAAAAAAAGTCTTCTTATTATAACCTGTTCATGAATTTTTCAGCTTCCGCTGCACACAAACTTCAAAAAGCAACGATACAGGATCACGTTTGCCTCAGTTCGCCCTGAGCTGCCACGTCTGACGTCACTTCATCTTTCTGCGCGTTCTGTTCAAGGTTATTATCGTTAACGAAAACGAACAAAATAACGAAAACTAGAATTAAAAATACATTTAACTGAAATAAAATAAAAACGTGAGTTTAAAAAAAAAACGATAACTAACTGAAACTGTTTTATGTGTTTATAAAACGAACTAAAATTAACTATAATAATATCAATATTATATTGAAATTTATTAACTTCGCTCCGCCGTACAACAACAACCGCAAAAAAAAAACTAAAGTGATCAGCAGTGATGGCTGCGACAAAAGTTGGGAGAAAGCGTCTCAGTCCTATTTGGGATTTCTTTGACTATGACTGTGTTAACGATAAAAATAAGTGTCTTGTTGTAGAAGCAGGTGATACAATGTGTGGAATACTTCTGAAGGAGAAAAAAACCCACGAATCTGAAAGTCCATTTGAAAAGCTCACACAAGAAGGCTAACCAAGACTAGCTGGATAAGCTAGCCTAAGCTAGCCCCCTGGAAAGAAGGCTAACCAAGACTAGCTGGATAAGCTAGACTAAGCTAGCCCCCTGGAAAGAAGGCTAACCAAGACTACCTGGATAAGCTAGCCTAAGCTAGCCCCCTGGAAAGAAGGCTAACCAAGACTAGCTGGATAAGCTAGCCTAAACTAGCCCCCTGGAAAGAAGGCTAACCAAGACTACCTGGATAAGCTATCCTAAGCTAGCCCCCTGGAAAGAAGGATAATCAAGACTACCTGGATAAGCTAGCCTAAGCTAGCCCCCTGGAAAGAAGACTAACCAAGACTAGCTGGATAAGCTAGCCTAAGCTAGCCCCCTGGAAAGAAGGCTAACCAAGACTAGCTGGATAAGCAAGCCTAAGCTAGCCCCCTGGAAAGAAGGTTAACCAAGACTAGCTGGATAAGCTAGCCTAAGCTAGCCCCCTGGAAAGAAGTTTAACCAAGACTAGCTGGATAAGCAAGCCTAAGCTAGCCCCGTGGAAAGAAGGTTAACCAAGACTAGCTGGATAAGCTAGCCTAAGCTAGCCCCCTGGAAAGAGAAGCTACAGCTGCAGGCCAGTCAGCGTTGGGAAGGAACGGGAGAAAACAGCAACTATAATGGACTGTTTCCATGGAGACCAGATAGCTGCTGGTCAGTAAATACGCAGGAACACCACAAGAGGGAAGACGCATTGATAAATATGTTTATTGAGACCAGAATGTAAACACGACTATGTGATTCGATAGCCTTCAAAAAGTTCAGTGCTTCATTCGAACCAAAATTACAACCCTAATTTACAAAATAAAACTAAAACTAACACTGAAACTAATAAAAACTAAAACTAAGTATTTCAAAACAAAAATGAATAAAAACTAGCAAAACTGCTCTAAAAACGAATTAAAACTACCTGAATTTGAAAAAAACTAAACTAAAAACTAAATAAAAACTAAAACTAATAAAAAATCCAAAACTATTATAACCCTGGTTTGGTTCACAGTGAAGTCTGACCGGTCACATTTGAAATACTGATGTGTACAACCACAAAGCAGAAATAAGCGTTAAGACCTGCGGCGTGAACGTGACCCGCAGGACGTGGAAAGGCTCGTACAGTTCTGAAGAGGCTTTGCTCCGCCCTCCAGTCCAACAGGCAGTAGTGAGAACAGCAAGCGCCACCTGTTGGCCTGGATTCGTAAGAGATAACGAACTCACTCGAAGGTTTCGAGAGCACGTGACCGTTGCGCAGCAGTCTGCTCGTTAAAGGGCTTATACCTCGCCATGCCGTGATCTTTCTGGAATTATACATCTAAAAAGGATGAGTTCTGTCAAATAAAAAGGGTTTTTCCTCTTATAAACTGACTCTTTTCCTCATATGCGGTTCAAATGTCTTCTGAAACTCTGAATTGTTTACACGGAGTCTCCTCGGGTTGACGTAATGTCAACGCACGAGTCTGAGCCTGCCGGTGGTGAGGGTTAGGGTTAGGTTTCACTTCCTGTCAGCTCAATAATCTGTGTGTAAAGCAACACGGTCGACCAGCAGCCTGGCGCCAAAGTAGACTTGATCCTGTATTTCTGGCGGCGAAGACTTCACGGGTGTTTTTGGTGCAACTGCTCCAATGAAAGGCTGCAGTTCAAAAACGCTTCCGTTCCACTTCCTGTGGCACTCGACCTTAAGAGGCCCTTAAAAAGTTGGATATTTTTCTGCTGCAACTTCAACTGGTCCGCTGTCTACCACCATGAAGAACCAGTTTCACTGGTATCCGACCCTTGGATCGGGCAGCCGAGTCAGAACACAATTAAATTACATTTCTCTGCATCCATTGATGAGACCCTCTTGTTCCCGCTAAAGCTGCTTTCACGCCACCTGATGTTAAACCTGATCTGCTACAACCGGATGATCTAACTCAGTGGTTCTCAACTGGTGGGTCGTGACCCAAAAGTGGGTCGCAGACCCGTTTTCAGTGGGTCGTGGGCCTTTGCCTGGGGAAGGAAATGCTAAAAAAAAAAAAAAGAAAAAAAAATGCATGTCATTCATACTCCTTAACAGTAGATGGCGATAATGTCCTGTAATGCGAGTTGACACCTGCCAGTTTAAACCATAGAAGAAGACCTGCGACGTTTGTTTCCATATGTTGAGCAGGTGAAACACAGATACAACGAAGAATATATGAGATATGGATTTTCTTATCTTGAAGACAAAGGTCAGTGAGTGGTTATTCAGATAAAACTATATATTTTGAGTTCTTTTTGAAACTACTGCTCAGTGGTTGCACTGTTTTATTTCATGTTTGTGCATAAAAGCACTGTTGAGTCTTAAAAATGGCTGTTACTGAAATGTTCTGATTGTTATGTCAGCTTTATGATTAATGCTTAAATAAGTGACTAGATAGTTTTAATAGGAAACTGTTATATATTCAGGAAGTGGGAACTCAGCAAATGCTACATATTTGAGTTATTTTTGAAACTACTGCTCAGTGGTTGCACTGTTTTATTTCATGTTTGTGCATGTTGAGTCTGTTAAAAAAGGCTTAAGTTACTAAAGTGAAGTGTTTTGGATTTAATTAAAATGCAGCTAATTGAGCATCAAAGGGAATATTTCCCACTTGAAGACATCTTGGTTTTTGCCATTTTGGTTCACCAATAATTTTTTTTTTTTGTGTGTTGGCATTCTGTGATATTCTATTCTACTATCCCCGATTCAAACTGCACGATCTTTTCATTCAATAAATTAGAGAAGTTGGAAATGTTCCTTGATTTGGGTCGCGGCTTGTCATTAAGGGTGATGGTGGGTCCTGAAGCCGGACCAGTTCAGAACCACTGATCTAACTGATCCGGGACAAAGTCGTGGACGGTCAGCGGCCGTGAGTCAGGACTGAACTGTTACGTGTGAAAAATGGCGTGAATAACATGCTGCTGGAGTAGCGGCGTAATAGTTCTGGTTATTGTGATGCCACTGGCAATTTTTGGCCGTTGTTCAACTGTTATTCTACTACATGGTAGAAACAGGTAGAAAAGGGATTTTGTAAAGAGTAAAAACCCCATCACTGTTACCCGTGTGAGATCCCTCGCCATACGCTCTGCTAAAATGTGCAAATAACCATAAATGCATTAGTCCCTCATCGTAAGTATCTGCAAATGCAATAGTGGGACATTATTACCGTTGTTTGGTTAATTAAGTTCACCGTGTGCAGACTAGCTGTAAGAATGTGTTTCATGCTGAAAGTCGTCCCCGTGTAAACATGCACATGGTTGCATTTTCCTGTTCTTCACAGTTACAGCTGCGTCCACAAACAAATGGCAAGTAGAGCCGAAGAGAGACAGAGAGAGAGAAAGGCGGAAATGTTACAGAACAAGCACTTTATTACCCCAGGAGAAAAAAAAATCTTTCTAAATATGTGACAGAAATTTAAAAAAAAAATCATTTTAAAAAGGTGTATTTGTGTCAGTCGGCATCTTTAAACTAACAATACGTACAAGGAATCCAAAAGTACCACGTTACAAGTGTCAGAACACTTCCAAGAGTGGAAAGAAAACAACAGACAACTCTGAAAGAAAAGGAGAGATTACTCCACATGTGGTGAGGGAAGAGGAAAGTAGAAGAATTAGTAGCGTCGGAGGTTTGGGCCAGCTAATTAATTTCCCAGCGGTGGAGCACATTTGCTGCAGGCCATGTAAACACTCTCCTCCTTTCTGTAACATGGCTCTTAAAGGGATCAGCTGACTGTTTAGCTACAGATTAGCGCTCTGTGGGTTTATCTTCCACCCCGAGAGCAGAGGATAAGGAAGATGATGGCGCAGAGGGAAAAGGGAAGATATTAATAGGGTAAAAACTAAATGAGAGTGAGGAGGGGGCGGTCGAAAGGTGAGAAAGCAGAGGCAACGTGAAAGACGGGTGAGGTGAAGGGATCATTCAATAATTATGTTCAGTGTTTGGTCGACCACCTCCCTAACCCGAACCCCTAACCCCTAACCCCTAACCCCTAACCCTACAGGCTCATCTGGGCTGAACCCTGACGAGACCTTCCCCATGTCCTGGATCCAGGGTGGAGCTCCAGACTCACCCCCTTGAAGTCTGACCCATCCCCCATGACCAGTTTGTCCTGGGAGAGCCTACCAGGTGGGCCTGTCTCAACCAACACAGCTCTTTGGATCATTTGGACGCTGTCCTTCGGAGAGACAGTGGGACGTTTGGTCTTCTGAGAGGGACTGGGAGTAGAGCTGGTGCTGCCCCACATCAGGAGGATCCAGCTGAGGGGGTCATCTGGTTAGATCATCTGGTTAGATCATCTGGTTAGATCATCTGTTTAGATCATCTGGTTAGATCATCTGTTTAGATCATCTGGTTAGATCACCTGGTTAGAACTGGTCCAACTGAGAGGAAGCCGTGAAGCAGATCTGGAACACGCTGGAGAGATTTTAATTCTCGACTGAACCTGAATCGAGTTAACTCGAGTTTATTGTGGATAATAGTAACTCTGAGCTAAAGATATTCTTTCCTTCATTCAAGGTCAGTGTTGGATTCTCTTTTAATTATTGTTGGTAAATCAGTATATGGTCTTCTCTAACGTCAGGTCACTCTGTTTAACGAGCAGCTCATTAATTCTGGTGTCAGGAATAAATCACATGTTATCTGCCTGATCAGCTCATGAGGTTCTTCTGACTGATTATCTCATGACGACAAGGCAAGTTTATTTCTGCAGCACAATTCATACAGAAGGCAGCCGTAGAGAAATATGTGATGAAAGTCACTGTAAGAGCTCTTATCACGATATTAATTATGGCTTTTCATAGTCCTGGTGTTTACTGAACAAACTCTAAACCCTCAACTGAAACTTGAAACTGAGTTTCCCGTCTCAGTTTGTCAATGCTGCGTTCACATTTTAACACGGATTATTGAACTTCCTTTCTTTAATATCAACCTGATGTTGTTGCTGATGTCATCGTCCCACAGCCTCCGAGAAGTCCTCATCATTTCAGAACAAAATGTTTTGTTAAACAGATTTCATGTCGGCTGGAAACTGAAATTTAGCCATTTATGCTCACAAACTGTTAACGCTTCACAACCTTGATTTCCTTTTATTGCCATAAAACTCTTCACAGCAGAGAGATTAAACTGCTAACAAAGACAGCAGCAGCGGAGAGGTGGAGGCTGGAGCAGATGTGTTGTCATCAAAGCGTCGCCGTACAACAGGAAGTGAAAAATAATAATAATAAACAAAGACACACGGCAGAGATCCTCTCATCCGTGCATCCCTCCATCAGCTCATCTCTCCATCACAGCTCCTTCACCGGCTCTGGTGTCGTGGAGGGTCACGCTCGCCTCAGGTATCCTCAGGTATCAAGACCTTTACGACAGCAACAGCTTTATCTCCGCAAAACCAGCAGAGGAAAAGGTGCAGGGCGGCTGCAGTGGACTTAGTTATTTCAAAACCATCAAACAACGAATATTTCTGAGCTTGAAAAAGTCCAGCAGGGACGTACGTACCTGGGGCAGGTGTCAGTCCTCAGCTGTGGTTAATAACAGATGCCCAGTCCCTGCAGAAAAGAGTCTTCTATCCTCATGATGCCATCCCCTCTCTGAAGTCCACCTGTCCCTCCTGCTGCTAAACAGCCCCACATCATGATGCCGCCACCGCCGTGCTTCACAGCTGGGAAGGTGTCCTCAGACCTGCAAGCTTCCTCCTCCTTCTTCTTCTAAATGCAACAGAGGTAATTTCCTTGGACGAGATCATCGTAGATGATTTTATGTTTATTCTGTCCATCGTGGGATATGGAGTGGGCCGGTGTAAAATACTCCTCTCACTGTGGCTGTTACCTTAGCAACCCTCCTCAGACGGCTCGCCGTCACCTACAGACGTGACTGTGTAGTCTGCTTTATTTCTTTATTTCTCCCAAAAACTGGAGCCACTTCTCTGTTAAAACTTGACTGCATCTTTTCTTCGCGTCCTCGTCTCCGCCTTCATGCCTGATCGATCTGCTGTGTGTAAATCGATGGAACTGTCCAGATACTCGTCTTTTCTAAATGCTTTTTGTTCCTCACAGCTACGTCACGTTTCCATTTCCGGCCCTCCGGTTATCCAAAGGGAGGTCTGAAGCTCATCATTCGTGCAGGTTATCGATGCCACGCACTGATATTACTGCACGGAAACGATCTCCAGTCCTCGCTGGTCAACAGTTGACTTCAGTTTTTTTGTTGCTTCTTCTTCAGAATACCAAGGCCCAATATGAAATATGAAAAATCTCCACGGCCCACCAGAACCTTTAATCACATCTGTGATCAACATACAGGACCAGAAGCTACGTTCTGATATTAATGTGAGGAGTCAACAAATAAGGTGACACTTGTTAATTAAGTTAAGATGACAGTAGAATAACACTTAACTGGTTTGTTTTGTTACTTCTTAATGTTTTTAAATCATGTCATGAATATTTTACAGTAATTAAAAACATATTTAAAAAAGATCGAGGATTTAAAACATGTTTGTTTAATTATAATGACGTCTCACAGCCCACCTGCAGTACTGTGACGGCCCACCAGGGGGCCGCGGCCCACACTTTGGGAATCACTGGGTTATTTGGTTTTCCGTTCCAGCTTGTGACAACGGAAATGTCTTTAAAAGAGAGAGAGAGAGACTGCACCTATGGAGCCCCGTTTGGGTCATAATCCAATGAATAAATGAGTCTATTATTATGAAATACAGGCATTTATTATTGAAATATTTCCCATTATTATGATAATGGTTTTGTTTTTCATAAGAATGAGCTTTTACATAATAATAGCTTTGTTTTTCATAAGAATGATTTGTGTGTCAATCACAGCAGAGAGGGCGGAGCCATTTATGTGATTGGCTGCTCTTTCATTCAGACATAAGCAACAGAACAGTGAATATCGATAGTGGGCGAGAGGTGCAATGTATATACTCCAGGCCAGTAGGTGGCAGAATGCACCTCAGTTTACGGTTAAAAGTTGACATCGACTAAGAAACATAGCGAGAAATGTAGGGAAAACTTGATTTTGACGGCATGGCGACAGGAGAAAGATCCTTTTCTGACTTACTCCGAGAGGTAGCCAACAGGCTCGATGCTAGTCCCCCACCAGCTAGGAGAAGGATCAGCCAATGAGCATGCAGGTCAACCACTGGTCCCGCCCAGTGGCAAAATGTCAATATTATGTAAAAACTCATTCTTATGAAAAAGGAAGCCATTATGTAAAAACTCATTCTTAAATAAAAAAGCCATTCTGAAATAAATTATTATACATTAAACTAAGATTAAATAATAATACAAATATATTTCATAATAATTAAATTTTTTCATAATAATGGGAAATATTTCATAATAATAAATGTCTATATTTTATAAAAATACACTAATTTATTAATTGAATTATGACCCAACGGGGCTCCATATGTACCACCTGAACTAGGTAGAAATACAGCTTTATTGTTTCGTCTCTTCCTGACTTTCACTCTCTTCTTGTCTTTCCTCACCGACTTACCTCTGAATTTATTTATTTCATTTATTTATTTGTTTTGCACATCATAGCAAAAAAAAAAAAAAAAACATTATAATGTTAAAAAATACAATAGTACAAGTGTAGGGAGAGGCAGAAAACCCAACCGGGCTTATAACTGCGCCTCCACCTATCCATCAGCGTTAAAACTGTACAGTCTAAAATAAAAAATGAATTATATATCTGTATATATACATATACACATACATACACACATATACACACATTTACATTCATACATGAAGAAAAAAATACATATAAAAATATACAGTACTCAAAGTAAGAATTAAAAACAAAGGTAGAACTAAGACAACTCAATCAAAACATTCAAAGAGACCCTTAGTTATTTTTAAAAAGACATCAAAGATGTTCCCTTTACAAGGTAAGAAAACTGACTCCACAACTTCCAACCTCTGAACTCCACGATAACCTTCATTTTTATTTCATCGCCTCGCTCTTTCAGGCCCCCTCCATTGTGCATCTCTGTCTGTTTTCCTCCTTTCCCTTCGCTCCTCTCCCAGCTGCTGAATCCCTTCTTTCGTTCAGACCCGTTTTCCTCCACGTTCACGTCGGTGCAGACCGTCACGGTGGAAACCCGGGGATTAACCCGGACCACAGAGGTTCCCCGTATCTCCTCAGAGGAGGGATACAATCTCTGCTGCTTAGGGCAGATAACAACCGGCAGGAGTGCGTGCACGTGTGCATGCATGTGTGTGTGGTTCAGGTTAAGGGCTATGTTTCTGTATTTCTCATTGCTGAGATTTTTTTTTTTTTTTGAGCCAGACAGACCAAAAAAAAGTTGTGATGATGCTGCAGGAAAGTATTTAACCCCGCCGCCCCTCGCTGTGACAGGATCACCGTATCAGAGACATCTTAGTCTCCTCTCACCAGGCGAGTGATGAAGGAGCCGCATCCTCCCTCCTACGCTTCTTTCTGCGCCTGAAAGCTTATAAAGTCACATTCGGCAAGTGTGGCAATAAAGTGATCCTTTCTTTAAGTTCATGCCTCGATGAAAAATGTCACCGAGCTGCAGAGCAGCAGAGCCGGGCTGCATATATCAACCTGTACAAGCGATGCATTTACAACAGAGTAGGGATGGAACGGTTAGCGGTAGCACGGTAAAGCGTGGTAAAATTTTACGCAATAACGATTACCGTTTATGTTTGATTTCATCTCGTTATTGTGGTCGATTACCAGGATGTGTAATATCAGCCTCATTCAAGTCTGCGAGAGACTCACGCATCGACATCGTAACGTTAGCATGGCGGAAAGTGGTGATAGCACGCAGGACATTTACCAACACACTGAAATGACAAAATCCAAGGTCTGGGAATATTTTGTTTTTTCTTTTTAAGAATCCAGAGGGACAACTGGTGGAGGACAGTTATCTGTCTGCAGAGCACTTGTTTACATTTTATTGTAATTTGTAGAAGCAACTTGAAGGCGCTAAGGCTAATGCTTCAAGCTACTGAGATGTTTGACCAAGAGTAACCTGGTCGACGCGCTTTGCTAACTCGCATTTCGTAAACGTTACCGTTGTATGTTGATCGAAAAATGACCGGAACGATGTTCTTCTGATGCAGTTAAAATATTAATTTATTCCATTAACTGATCCGACAACCATAACGCCGGCAGTTAGCGCCACAGCGGTCAAAAATACCTAACCAATAACAGGCAGCTACCTTTATACCTGACCCTCAGGTAACAACACAGCGACACCCACAGACACACAGAGTGAACTACAATTCAGAACAACATATTTGGCTCCTAAACAACTGTTTCTTTATTTGCACATTTATACTTATTTAATGTTCAGCTTAAAGTCCAAAGTTCATTTAATTTGAACTTCACTATAATTTTTGTTCCTGATAACTGTTTGTATATTTTCACCTACTATGGTTGTTAAAGTGTTTATTTAAATTTGCACCAGACAAATAAGCTTTGTTCCTGTTATTTATTTTGTTTATTTAAAATAAAACCTCTTTCTGTGCCAGTTGTTTGCCCTTTTAATGTGAAAGTTTCATTTTGATAAAATTTTGGCTTCTGATGTTTTATTATGACAAGAAAATCACAAGATTTTGTGAAATTATTTAAATGTATGTGTTTTTTGGACATTTGTACAGCAATTAAGAATACCGCGATAATATCGTAAACCGTGATATTTTGGTCACGATAATCGAGATATCAGCTTTTCCATATCGTTACATCCCTACAACAGAATACGTTTTGTTCGGTGTTTTTGTGAGGATCAAGGCTTGGGAATAAGTCATCTGAATATTTCTGGAAAGGTTGAGAACCACGGGGCTCTGGTTGAAAAGTATTTTTTACTTTAAAAGGTTTCTAACTGAATGAAATGACCTGGAAGTGTCCTAAGTGGCATTTTTGATAAGAGATGAGCACATTTTCTTCAGTTTTAAAGGAGTTTCAGTCCTTCGTTCTCCATCTCCTTCCCTTATTGTTTCCTTATTTTCCTCCAATAGTAAGAGACTGATAGCCAGAAGGGAAATAAAGAGGAATAAGCAGACGGTGGTCTCTCTGTTTCATTCTTAGCGATGCTTCTTTTGTCTCTGTGTGTTGTGAATGTTCCAGAAAGCTCTGGAACGGGACGTCTGTTGGTGCGACCGCCCATCTGAATTAACATGTAACTCAAAGTTGTCGTGTATTTATTAACATGCTATAATTAATCGTAAAGCAGAGATTCATCACCAAACCCTCTGAGCAGAAGCGTCTCAACACGTTTCTGCTTCATCACAGATGGATAAGTGTGTTAATAACGTGTTGTTGTGATATTCTTCTAACAAGTCTATTAATTTGCACCTCACCAAAAGTACAGGAAGAGGAGTCTTACTTCCATCTTTTCAGGTGAGACCCCCCCGGGTGCTTTTAATTAATTCAAACATTCAGTGCGTTTACATGGGAAGTTTAATTCCTCTTTAAATCAGAATCCGATTAAAAATGATTAAAAATTACCATGTAAACATCTAATTCCGAATAAAAATGTCCATTCACAGTTAAACTTAATTCCGAAGTAAGTGTCTGGTTTATTCTGATTTTAAAACTGAATAGAATAATTCCGCGGTCATGTATACACTCATTCCTGTTTAAATTAATTCCCGTCTTTCTGAGCATGCTAGTTCTCTTGCCCGTCTGTCGCGATGACGCTTATATTCCGCGCTGGGCTTGTTTTCAAAACAAAGTTTCAAGATGGCAAGCACGCAGTAAACGGTGGTCAAGAGCAGAGACGACAATTGTCTCTAGGCGCTTTACAGAGACCCAGAGCATGACCCCCGAGCAAATATCATCAACTAAGATTATATCATTAAATCCAATCAATGATAATGGCAGGTAAAAAACTCCCACGTAGGGAGAAAAAAAACCTTTATACCAAACAGTGGCAAGGAAAAACTCCACTTTAAGAGGAAGAAACCTTGAGCAGGACCTGGATCATATGGAGGGACCTTCCTGCCGAAGGCCAGCCGGGTAGAGAAAGAAAAGAGGGGAGACAGGACAGAGAGAGGATGTAGGACAGAGAGGATGGAGGACAGAGAGAAGATGGAGGACAGAAAGAGGATGTAGGACAGAAAAAGTAAAAAATAATAATAAAGAAGTAGTGGAATTGTTGTAGGGTGAATGCAAGCGGGCTATGGAGGGCCCTTGGGCGTGGAGCTAGGCCATTAAGGGCCTTATATGCGAGAAGCAGAATTTTAAACTCAATTCCAAATTTCACGGGAAGCCAATGGAGGGAGGCTAACACGGGAGAGATGTGATCTCGCTTGCGGGTTCCTGTCAGCACCCTCGCTGCTGCGTTCTGGATCAATTGAAGGCTATTTAGTGAGCTTTTCGGACATCCTGCTAACAACGCATTACAGTAATCCAGTCTAGAGCTAACAAACGCGTGGATTAATTTTTCGGCATCACCCTGGGAGAGGATGCTCCTAATCTTGGCAATATTTCGGAGATGAAAAAAGGCAGTCTTACAAACCTGATTAATATGCTGCTTAAATGACATATCCTGATCAAAAATAACTCCAAGGTTTTTCACAACTGTGCTGGAAGCCAGCGTAAATCCAGTCAATCCATTCCTCAGGTGTTTGGGACCAAAGACAATAACCTCTGTTTTATCCGAGTTTAGAAGCAAAAAGTTAGAGGACATCCAGGACTTAATGTCATTAAGACACCCTTGAAATTTAGCCAAAGGTTTTGTTTCCTCTGGTTTCATAGATAAGTACAGCTGCGTATCATCAGCGTAGCAATGAAAGTTTATGCCATGGCTCTGGATAATTTTTCCCAAGGGCTGCATGTATAAAGTGAAAAGGCCAATCAAACATGTTTTCCATGTAAACCTCCATTCGGAATTACTATTTCCATGTAAACTCAAAGGAAAACAGTTTAATTCAGAATTATTTAACTCGGAATAATTAATTCAGAATTAAAAAACATCATGTAACCGTGGCCAGTGTGTGTTTGTGCGTTCATGTTCTGCTGAATGTGGGTTCATAAAAGTGGAAAAGATCTTCTGTCAAAAAAAAATGAAAATAAATAAAAATAAAAATGGCAAATTGTGATAATCATAAATTGCAGCCAGGGATTTAATGAGAAGCTGCACTTTATTTCATGAGTCTAGTTTACTAACTTTGCAGAAACGTTGTGGTATTTGGACAGTCTTGTTACAGTTCAGTCGCTGAGTCCTGACACTCAGTGGTCCCCAACCTCCGGGCCGCGGACCGGTACCGGGCCGTGGATCAATCGGTATCAGGCCGCGCAAGAAAAAAAATAGCTATTTAAGTTTTATTTATTATATGAGTCTGAACAGGCTTTTATTTTGAAAAATGACCAGATTCTCTCGGCTACATCTCAGTCACTTGATTGCGGAAATTTAACCCAGCTAGCAAAATGAGTCAGAAACAGACATCGTTGGAGAGTTTCCTTGTGAAGGGGAAAATGCACGATGAAGAGAAAGAAGAACAACCTGCGACTTCCAAGAAAAAGAAAAGCTTTTAACAGACAACACCAGGAGTCCTACTGAAATATGGATTTATCACGACAGGTGATTCCCACGTACTGAGCCCTCTCTGCGTGAGTTGCTGCTCTCTGACGCTGAAGCAGAAGAAACTCCGTTCTTCGTGTCGTTTCTATCTCGACTGGTCCAGCGGGGGGCGCTGTTACCACAGCCTGACGTCGGTTTGTCTGAGCGACGTGGACTGTTTCACATGTTTGCATCGACAAGCTGCTCTGATGTTTCCAAATAAATCTGTGAGATGATGGTGAAGATGCTTATGTGGGGGAGTATTTTTACGCATGCTATTAAAAACACAACTGACCTTCATAAACGCACTGATTTAAATTGAAACCTTGAAAATATTCTCCCCACCAACCGTCTCTGCAGGAACTGCTGCATACGTGCGAGTAATGTCAGGATGCACGAACATACTGCTGCAGCCTGCTGAGAAATACCACGCTTGATTATTCCTCCTCTGTGGGGAACTTTATTTCCTTCTTCTTATTCTTTTGATGGATTTGATTTCAAAGAGTGGACCAATTTAGCATAAACACTTCACCCATGCAGATACTTCACCCATCCGTTCATCTGCTTTCTTGGCAGGTTTTCCTTACGTTTTTAGACTGTATACTGTGATATATGTTGACATGAAGTGAAGGCTAAAAGCTTCAGAAACATCAAAAGAACATGCAGAATGAGCTTTGTAAACTCAATTTAACTGTTTTTTTTTTTTATCTTTATCAGGAAGTGACTGCATCTCTTATCTTCTACTGTTTTTGAAAAGTCTGTGGAGACGCCACCTGGTACCACTGTGACTGAAAGAGAAGCAGCTTTATTTGTTTTTGCAGCAGATCTTTTCTGGAATTTGGGTTCCATCTGAGATGATTTCAGCTTCGTGACATTGTATGTTATCTCACTGGAGCTGTCGGATGGTTGGACATGATCAGGGATGATGCTCAGGTAGGGTCCTTAAATGATACTCAGCTGATACCAGCAGTGTTGGGCGAGTTCACGGTCTACACGAACTAGCTCAGTTCATAGTTCACAGAAATTAAAATGAACTAGTTCCAGTTCACCATTTCAGAAAATGAACTAAATAGTTCATTTTTAGTTCTTTTTTAAATTCCTTTTTCAATGTTGCTGTGAGCAATTATTTGTCAAAATGATTGCCACTGCCCATATACTACACCACCACAAACGGCAATTATTTTATCCATTTTAACTGTTGAAAACTATTGGTCCAATTCTGAATCCTGAACCAACCAGGGTTCACATTAGCATTAGCATTAGCATTGAAGGAACAGCCTGTAAAACTGTAATTTCCCTTTCAGCTTCTCTCTACAACAGCCATTCCCAAACTACAGAATACCAAGGACCAATTTGAAATGTGAAAAATCTCCTCAGCCCACCGAAACCTTTAATCACAACTGTGATCAACATACAGGACCAGGAACCATGATCCGATATTATTGTGAGGGGTCAACAAATAAGGTGACACTTGTCATATTAAGTTAAGATGACAGTAGAATAACACTTAACTGGTTTATTTTATTACTTCTTAATGTTTTTTAACCCTTTAGGCGCCGGAGTTTTTTCAAGAAAATATTCAATTTTGATATCAAGATTTCAAAAGGCTATAACTTGAAAGCAGTTTGAGATAGAGGTATACTGTCAATGAGAAAATTGTTCAGTATGACTCAAAGTTTGTGATAGGAGTGAAATTATTCATCTAATTTGCATATTATGACGTCACAAGGTGGCGGCCATATTGGGAAATGTTCAATTTTGATATCAAGGTTTCAAAAGGCTATAACTTTAAAGTGGTTTGAGATAAAGGCATACTGTAAATGAGAAATATCTTCAGTATGAACCAAAATTTGGGATGGAAGTATATTTGTCATCTAATTTGATTATTGCGACATCACCAGGTGGCAGGCATAGAAAACATACATTTTTGTTTTTAAGATTTCAAAAGGCTGCAATTTGAAAGTGGTTTGAAATAAGGGCATACTATAATTGAGGAATATTGTTGAAGCAAAATTTGGGTTGTAAGTAAATCGTCAACTAATTTGCATATTGTGACATCAACAGGTGGCGGCCATATTGGAAAATGTCAATTTTCTTATAAAGATTTCATGTTATAATGTCCTGAATAAAGGCCTTCAGTGGTTTTTGTGGACCAGGATGGCAACGTGTATAAATTATGTGTGCATTGACCACACTAATGCTCAGAACCGCATCAAAAATGCGGTTGTACCATTTCCTGGATCTGTGGGGAAACAGGTATGTTTTCATCCGTTGGTCAGATGTACTCCTCCCCTAAAGGAGTTGTAACTGTCCACGCACACAGGCTTCATAATTTGACGGAACCCAGTACGGTTTTCCTTTGTCCGGATCTGTTTTTGGGTGACTGTGTTGCCATGAATGGTGGACAGCAGAGTGAGACGCTTTGTGTCATGCCAAGCACAAGCGAGCAGTTTATCCTGCCGCATGAACACCGGGTCATCTCCCCTTCTCAGAGGCAACTGGGCTGGTTTCAGCTCCTTTGGCATCCCTCTCCTGTTACAGTTCACTGTCCCGCACAATCCGTGTTTTTCCTAGCTAACTCATGGGCTAAGGCTGGTGATGTGTAGTAGCTGTCCATGTACACTTCATGCCCTTTCCCAGTGTGCTGGTCAAGCAGCTGACGGACAATATGGTGTGTTGCCCCTAAATTTTCCTCATCGCTCGTATTTTTACCAGTGTAGATGTTCCACTGTAATACATAACCTGACCTGGCCTCACTCAAGACAAATGCTTTATACCCATATTTGTCAGGTTTTTTGGGGTTGTATATTTTTAGTGTTGACCTTCCCCTGAATGCAATGGTCATTTCATCCAAGGAAAGTTCCTTTAGTGGACCATAGACAGCAGCAAAACGAGGAATGATCAAATCTATTATGGGACGCACTTTGAAGAGTCTGTCATAACCTGGCTGCCCCCTCTCAATACGGTCATCATTATTGACAAAGTGAAGGAAAGAAAGAATATTTTCAAATCTGTTTCTCGCCATCACTTTGCCAAAACCAGGTGTGTATGTTGGCCAAAACCTGCCCAGTAGTCCTCAATTTCAGGTTTTTGCACAAGCCCCATGCACAAGTGAAGTGACATGAAAGCTTTCATTTCAGGGACAGTGACATCATACCAGTCATGAAATCTGGAGTTTGGTTTCAAAACTTCCATTTCAAAGAACTGGTGGGCATATCTGTTTGTTTCACGGGTGATGAGGCTCCAGAATTCATCATTCAGGAAAAGAGAGATGAAATCAAGTGGTTTAAAATTTGTCAGATCGTCTCCACAATAACCAACAGGCTCATCAAAATTTGGGATCCTCTTTCAGGGCTGGACTGGGACCGAAAAATGGCCCGGGCATTTTTGGTCCCTGGCGGCCCACCATACACCGGGGACTTATTGCGTTCACATCAGCGCAGCACTGGAGCGCTTGTCTGATTACCTGTCAGCGTCTCTTTCTTGAGTTTGTTGAGTGTGTCCCCCCCCCCCCCCCCCCCCCCCCCCCCCCCCCCCCCCTCGGAGATTTTTATGAGCCGACTACCAATCCGTTACCGTCGCGGTCAATAAAAACTATATACTTTTTTTTTTTTTTTTATGACAGACCTGGGCCGGCCCACAGATGTGCGTCGGCCCACCGGGCATTGCCCGGTACGCCCGATGGCCAGTCCATGCCTGTCCTCTTTACATATTCTTCCTCTCCTCTCAAGAATTCCCAGCCATCATCATCATTATAATCATTGCCGCCGTGATTTGTGGTGCGGCGTTGAACGCCATCACCGCCATTAGCGGTGTGTTTTCTCCCGCGACTTCTACCGTGGCTTCTCCCGCGTCTCCCACAACCGTGGGTGTTTTCATCCCCGCTACATTCACGCATAATTGCGGTCTTATGAGACCGTCTGACATCCCGACCACGTCCTCTGCTTGGTTTTTGCAAGCCAGACAGAGGTGAAGCACCTGCTGTACTGTGTGATGGTTGTGGACTATGGCGCGGGGACCCGCCGTCACTATCAGTTTCATCATCACTGAACAACTCTCCGTTTTCCTCCTCGGAATTGGAGTCAGCCAGTAACTGACGAAGTACTTCGTCAATGGTAAACCGACCTCTCGGCATTGTAAGTAAATGAGAAAAATACTTTTTCGCTCTGTTCTGATCTCGCTCCGTTCTGCACTGCTACCGCTGCTGCGCCGCCGCCTCTCTGCGACAGAGGGTGGTTTCCAAACTCTTTTTCTTTGAAACTTTGAATGGCCCCGCCCCCCAAAAATTTACTCAGATTACAGGCACACATGTCTCCTATCTCCTGGTGAAAAGTAGTGACACGATTCGGCACCACAATTATAGATACGGCCTGTTTTATTCAGCAATGTTGCTTGTTGCAATATTGCGACTTTGGCGCTTAAAGGGTTAAGATGTCATGAATATTTTACAGTAATTTAAAACATATTTAAAAAAGATCAAGGATTTAAAGCACATTTGTTTAAATTTCACGGCCCACCTGCAGTCCCAAGACGGCCCACCAGGGGGCCGCGGCCCATACTTTGGGAATCACTACTCTACAGTAGATTAAAAATATGAGGAAAAACTTGCTGCCAAATGGTCTTTATTATAAGACAAAAACAGGTCCTTAAGGTGCAAATGTTTTTTCCCCTCATTTCAATATTTCAATCCCCCCCAGCAGTCGGGGGTCTCCTCCAGCACTGGGTAACTGTAGCTTTCATCTTCCTGCTTGTTTTAAACGTTTGATGACGTAATTGTTAGCGTGACAGCAGCGACAGCCCTGTTGCCATGTTTGATTGGTTTCCTCAGATACATATCAGGCTCGTTTGTGGTGGATTTTAAATGGGGTTCACTGGAAACCTGGAACGGTTTTGACCGTGCGTGAACTTTGAAAGAGCGTCGTTCACAACTGCCCAGATGAACTCGTTCACGCCCCCCGCTGGTGAAGGAGAAAGAGAGCGTGCTCAGTTCACGTTCACACTAAATATGAACTAGTTCGTGAACTTTCATTCAATGAACACGTTCAGGTACAACACTCGGTACCAGATGGTCTTAACCGTCCCAAGAACGTGTCCCCACACCGTCACAGCATCGAGCATTGATGCAAAGAAGGATGGATCTGTGCCTTTCATGTTCTTCATATCAAACTCTGAACCCATCTTCCAAACGCTGCAGCAGACATTGGGACTCATCAGGACCTGGCAACGCTCTTCCAGTCTGTTACTCTCCAGTTTTCTGTAAATCAGTGCAAAATGTCGCTTCGGTTCTCTGTTCTCGGTCCAGTCTGGTCTTCTGCTGCTGCCATGAGTTTGAGATGGTGCTCCATAAACCTTGGGTGTGATGACTGGTTGAGTTGATAGTGTCTTTTTCTCATCTTCTGGCAGCTGATGTCAGCGAGGCCTTTTCGCCCTGAGAACTGGTGCCCATTAAATATTTCCTCCCATTTGAACATCAAACCTCGGTGATGGTTGTGATTGAAAATCCCTGTAGATCACTTTTGTCTGCCTCTAAAACGCTCAACCAACAACCACGCCACGTTCGATTTCCTTCTAACCGCCTTTCGTCCCCGTCCTGGCGCTCAGCCTGAACTTGAACAGCTTCAACAGCCACTACCATGTGACTGTCTGATCCTATAACGAATGTCGGCGAGCAGCCGAACGGCTGTACGTGATAAACTGGCCAGTTAGCGCATGAATACAGATTAGAGAGCACCTGACAGGCGGCACCTTCACTCATCTTGTCAAGTGTATTTAGCTTTGTTTTTGTTGTTGCGGTGATCGATACTCTCAGAAAACTTTTCTCCCATGTTTACAGGGAAGTTTTTTTTTTGTGGTGACCCTTCAGGAGAGTTGTACGTCACGGAGAGGACGCCTGCTGATGCCAGGTGTAAACAGCCTGATGGCTGAAGCTCATGTTAGGATTAAGATTAATTTAGAGAACTGTTTAACTGTTAAAACTAAACGTTATGGCATGTAAGAATGCAGTCTCTTTTTATGAAGGTGAGTCCTCGGTTTTGCTGCTTTATGACCTAACGACTGGGACCTCCTGACTTCCTGACCTGCTGTCTTCCAAGGAAGTTTGGAACTTCCAGGTAAACAGTTTGTTTATTATCCTGGACGAGCCTTTCTCAACTGGGGTGTCGCGGCACACTGGGGTGTTGTCACAAAAATGACCTATTCTGACATTTCATATACAGTGGTACCTTACGAACGCCTCTACATACGAAATTTTCAGGTTACGAAACGCATCAACAGGAAAATATTGCCTCTTACGAAAGAAATTTCAGGATACGAAAGTCATAAATCCAGTAGCACTGCTACTCGCAGCTCCCAGAGTTTACTGAACGTAAACATAGCTGTCGGCTCTGTATCTCAGTTTGAAAGCGGTGCATTCGAGCTGCTCTGCCATTGGCTATCACTTAGCATCTTCCTGGCATCCCATTGGCTAGGAGGGCCCCTTGTCTGTATGAGCGTAACCCAGCAACCAGGTAAACAAACAATTTTTACCTTCGCCAAGGAGGTTATGTTTTTGTTGGCGTTTATCTGTCTGTCTGTGTTCAAGATAACTCTAAAAGTTATGAATGGATTTTGATTAAATTTTCAGGAGTTGTCAGAAATGTGAAAAGGAAGAACTGATTTCATTTTGGTTCTGATCCGGAAGAAATCCTGGATTCTGGATCACTTTCAAATTTTCGATAATTGTTGCGTTTAGTGGAGGTCTGCGCTCTCGGAGCGCTTTTCTAGTTCTAACATGTATTTCTTACGGGTTTTTATGTCATTTCATGTATTAATTTTAATTTATTTTTAAAAAATGTTTGAATTTTGGGGGGCTTGGAACGGATTAGGTCATTTACATAGAAAACGCGTCTCTACTTAAGAAATTTTCAGGTTACGAAACTACTTCCAGGACCATTTCGTAAGTAGAGGTACCACTGTATAATTATATGAATGCACATATAAATACATACTTTTGCCTATGAATGAATGAATGAATGAATGAATGAATGAATAAATAAATAGATAAATAAGATACATAATTGGACATGAAATGAATAATAAAAATATGTCTCACTTGCCCATTTCCCAATGTTAACAACGTCAGTATGGGGTCAGCGTAAGGTCAACGTGACTGCCCAGTTAGCTTACGTCGTAATATCATTTAACCGCTGGAATTTTATTTCACAGATAGCAAAGAGAACTTTTTAGCAGCATCATGGATGGTTTTCTAAAAAGAAAAGCCCCACAGGAACGGAACATCACAGAGAAGCCGACTTCTTCATCAAGCCTTCATCCACCAGCTCTGAATCTGCTCCATAGGTACCAAAGCTAGCTGCTAGCGATAAGGCTAAAAAGAGGCAACACAAGGATGATGGATGGAACGGCTGAACAATAATACCGAAATAAAATTTTTCAACTTTCAGTCCTGGAGCATCCTCCTCTGTCTCCACCAGGTGAACCAGACAAGAAGAAAATAACATAAAATATTCAATGAAAGCTTCTTCTACAGCTCTGAGAGAATTTCTGATTTTGGATGTTTGTTTTGGATATTTCTTTTTGAAAATATCTCCCAGCAGAAAAGTCCTCCCAGCTCCGTGATTCTCGTACATCCGGCTCAGTAGCATTTGTTGGAGGTCTCGGCTCGCCACTTCCTCATCAGCTCAGCTCCCCCCCCCCCCCCCCCCATCCTCATGTCCGTTATTAAGCGAGTCTGGACCACACAGCTGAGGTTACGACTTTAACCTGGTGTTACATGCCAGCGCGCTGTTTCAAGTCACATGACCTCAGACTCCCGTTGCTCCGTCATTAGCGCCTGAGCTTTAACCTGCAGCTGAAGCCTCGTTGGACTTTTAACTGCCGGGTCCTTAAAATCACATGCTTTAACCTGCTACAGATACGTTTCAACGGGGGTTTAAGTTATTTCCTTCTTTCCTTTCCTCCGCATAATGCGATATGCATGCGTAAAACACAAACAAGCAGCGATGGACTTGCTGTTCATCCTCCTCCAGCATCTGCGAAGTGAAATAAAGTTCTCATTCCGCTGTTTCTGCAGCTACACGTCTCTGACGGCCCACTGACATGAATAAATCATGTAGATGGTTTCAAGAGAGCTTGAGGTCAGTCCGCTCAGGTTTTTGTTATTTGCAAAAACAAACATTTTATGCCGACATAAAGGTTTGATGTGGAGTCTTTCAGAATAATTCAGCGTTTGTTTGTTTTATATCTGTTAGTAAAAGTCAGTGAGGGAGCAGGAGAGAGAGAAGTGCTCTGCTCAGAGGCACTTTGGACGTTTTGTGTCTGTTGCTGTGAGACCAAAGGTATTTCAGCCGAGCAGCTCTTCAACGTTGCGCCGCATGCTGCTCTGGGCAGCAGCCATGCATTAAATGGAGAAAATCAAAGTGACTCTTCCCCCTAAATGATCAAACCCATCGAGGCTGCGGCCCGTAAAGGCACCGAAGACACTTTCTGCTCCATCTTCTGCAGAAGCAAAACACTGTTTGGAGGAAAATCAGTTTCATTGGAGGAAGAAGTCGCGTTTGAGCAGCTGGTGCTATAAGCAAAGCCAGTTTCTTTGATCTAAAAGGAAAAAGAAGAGTCGTGGTTCAGAGGCCCGTTTTCCTGTTGACCCGGGTTTGAACGGCAGATGGACAGAACTCACGCTGGTTCAGAGGTGGCATCACAGGAAAACAGGACCTTAACATCTTCACTAGGGCTAATCTCACGATACGATACACGATATTCGGCTCACGATACAATATATATCAGTATTCATCTTACAATACATTTGCATAATTTTCCAAAAGAGTTTAAAGGGACAAAGTGATTTTGGTGACATCTTGTGAGTGTTCCAATGACTTTGTTTGAATTAACTGAACTGAAAGCATCAATTACCCATTATATGGCTGACAGGCAGCTTGCAAATGCTGGACAAAATGAATAAAAGCTTTGTTGAGAAAAATAGTTTCATTTATTTAAACAGTGCAAATTGTTGCTTGCAAGCTATAAAGGTGGGACACGGGGGTTTGGAAAGAAGCTTAGAATATCGATACCCACGGCTGAAAAATCGATACTCTCTGGGGAAATAAAATATCGATATATATATCACAGAGTCGATAAAATCGCTCAGCTATAATCTTTACCGGGTGGACAGGAAGGAGCCATGTCTCTCTTTACTCTGCTGTCTACCCTTGAAGTGGACTTGGTCGTCGTTTCCAGCCAAGTTGCTGAGCTGTGATGTCAGCTGGATGATGCTCATGAACGCCAGTTCCACTTCCTGTCGCAGAGCAACGCAGACGCGCATCCTTCATGACGTGGTCGGACGAAAAGGTTTGAGCACAAAATCATTGCTGCTCAACACTGCAATTAAAGACAAATTATGTCGTCTCCGTTTTGGACTCTTCCAGTTCAAATCGTCCCGTTACAAGAGTCTGAGACGACTCCTGGTCCCGGACGGCCGGGCGGTTCAGTCACGTATCCAGAGAAAGCCGAGGTGGTTGTGATCCAAGAGCCGTGGACTGATGTGGACTGATGTGGACTGATGTGGACTGATGTGGATTGATGTGGACAGATGTGGACTGATGTGGACTGAGCTGGATGCGTCCAGGCAGGCTTTTATTTTCAGACGTTATTGGATACTCGAGGAGTTGGGGACAGTACTGAAAACAGTCCAGCCTCGTCCTGGTGTACGTCTCCTTCTGTCCCTCACGACTGTCCCCCATCTTTCCTTTTCAAAACAGCTGTCACTGATTTAGAGGGGCGTGTCCAGCAGCGGGAAAAAGGGGCCGATGGTTGCGACGTATCTGGAAAGAAAGGTTGACGAGAAAGAGAACTAAACAAAGTAGGGGTGCACGATAACTATCGGGCCGATAACAGGAAATCATGACATCATCCCGATAAGTCCGATATCATGACGAATAGCCCCGATAACATATATATTTCTGTCAACACGGCATGTTCAAGTGTTCAGAAAAATGATTTCTCAATAAGGAAAATCAAGAATACCCCCTCATGACAGAAAAAAAGTTGTTAACTCTGTGATAATTTTGGTAGTTGCTGACTTTAATTGATATTTGCAGTATTCTCCCACATGTTATACATACAAAATAGAAAAGGCCGAAAGAACAATGAGCAAACGAGGGAACGCTGGAATTTACATTACACTTGAATGTAGCATTGCGGAACAGTGCGCTGAAAAAAAAAAACATGGTGGCGATGGTGTGGAACTTCGTTAAAGTATCAGAAGAAGATAATTCGCTGGTTATTTGTGACGAATGCTCCAAGTGAAGGAGGGAAAAATAACACAAGCTTTAATACTAGAGATGTCCCGATCACGTTTTTTGGGTCCCGATCTGATTCCGATCTTTTAATTTTGATGATCGGCCGATTTCCGATTTTTTCCGATCCGATTTCACTTTTTTTGAGTGGGCAAACAGAGTTTAATTTCCTGTGCATTTTATTTCCTGTGTACATTAATAAATAGACCTGCATCCAAGCTGAGATTAATAGCTTTTATCATCTCATAAAATAAACAATAACTTATTTAAACACTCTTCTTTCTTAACAGTGACTGTTCAACAGTCTCAGTACCAAAGAACATAGCACTTCCATTTAAATAGCAGCAGGTGAACTTGGCTAGCAGTTTAAGGCAATGAAAACACTAGCAGAAGTCTTTGCAATCAATGAAATCACATCAGAATAAAAATAACATAAAATATTAACTTCACTTCTTTCAAGACCCGCTGCACATGTTCGCGCACCTTTGAGTCCTTTGTCGTTCATGTAATGACGGGAACGAGGCTCGAGGTAATTAATGAGCCGGTTAAATGCCTTGTAAATGTGCTGGTCGTCCTCAGTAATACATTCCGCGATTAGCTCGGTGATTTTTCTGTATTTCTCCGAGTCTTTCGGGAGTTTCTTTCTTTTAAAAGTTTCACAGAGCGTTTGCTGCCGAAGCTGGTGCTGACGGCAGCAGCTCTGAAGCTGCAGCCGACAGCACCACGGCACCTGACAGAAGGCTGCGGTGATCGGTGCTGCGTGCTTTTTTAAGTGTCTGATTAAATTGGTGGTGTTGTAAACTCTCTTCTTACTTACCCCTCGTGATATCTCAGCCTTCCACATGTTTCAAGTCGCAGTTGAAGCGTCGGTCTTTGTAATTTTATAGCGCTGCCACACTGCTGATATTTTTGCTAAAGTTTAGCCTGACGCCGCCAGTCTTGAAACTTTTAAGGTGGATACAAGACAGCGCTGCTGGGAAACTTCATTTCAGTGCAAATTATTAAATGTATATAGTTTAAAAAAATATTGTTGTTTGTGTAATATGATTACTTTATTAATTTGTGTTAATCAGGATCACTTTTTGAGGAAAAAAATAATGAAAAAAAGATCGGCGTGTTATAATAATGTTGATCGGCCGATCCACCTTAAATTTTTAAGATCGGAGGCCGATCGCGATCGGGATCGGGACATCCCTATTTAATACATCAAATTCTAACAGCCACCTGAAACATAATCATCGCTTCCATGGAAATCGCGCTAACGTGAGCTAACGTGAGCTAACATGAGCTAACGTGAGCAAGCCAGCAGCAAGTCAACCCCTCCCCTCCCCTCTCCTCTCCCTCAACTCTCTCATCTAAAGCTTCCATGAGATTAAAAAAAAAAACTACTAAACCTCATTTACTTTAATTAAAGGTATTCATTTGAATGGAACCACAAGCCAAAATCCTTTAAACATAATTTCTTTGTTACTATGGAGTGAACTTTTTCAGTTTATTTACACAGTCAAGTCTAACTTGTGTCAGTACATTATGACCTGTGCATTATTTTTTATTGTCATTGAGGAATGCATTTATTTCAGTTTGTAATTCTGATGCATGTATTTCCATCAGTTCAAGGAGCCTTTATTTTTTATATCAGTCAGTAATGAACCTTATTTAAGTTAATGTGAGATATCAAATAGGTTTGTTTGATAGCTTTATGAAATTGTTTGAGACACTTGTCAATAGTTTTTCATTGGAAAAAATAAATATCTGTTCATTTAAAGAATCCAAACGGTTTTTGATTTTGTTCATAGTATCGATGTAATGATCTTAGGTATATGTGTGTGTTATCGGTTATCGGTATCGGCCTTTAGAAGCTGAAAGTTATCGGTATTGGTTTAAAAAAACAGTTATCGTGCATCCCTGAAAAAAAGCACTTTGAAAAAGGAATTAATCTATTAAAGGATTGATTTTTTAAAAAGCAATGTTACAATATATTATATGATGATGGTGTGACTGGTGGCCGCCCTCAAACAAACAGTTAATTGTTTTCCACTTGAGGTCTATTTTCTCCTCGTTTAGAAATAACCGGCGTGACGCGCTCCGAGCCTGAAGGGCCTCCAGACTGGATGGTTCTGGTCGTTCGGGCTGACGCTGCTGCAGGGAGGATGTAAGACTCTCTGCAGAGATGGAGATCATGTAAATATGTGATTATCTGCTCCTCAAACTCAACACCTGCTTCAGCCTCCCAGAGACGACTCCTTAAAGAGGCGGTGTTTAGTCGTAGCAGTGCAGCGAGCCTTAATGAGTTCATGAATACGATGCAGAGATCCACACAGGCACCGGTAAACACCGCTTCCTGTTTTCATCACAACGCCGGTTTGTTTTCCCCAGAAATTTCTGCCACTTTCCTCGGTGTTAGTTTCGAGCACTTCGAGCACACGAAGCCGGATGAGCTCTCAGGGGTTCCCGCCTGACCCACGTTACTCGCCACATCGCAGTCTGGCTTGTTTGTAGCTGCTGGAGTCATGACGCCGCCTCATCGCCGAACGTGTACACGAGCATCTCTTCCTGAAATTAGCTGTCTTTCAATGTGTTTTTCATACGCTGTCATTCAGATTTGTCACGCTCACTGCTCTCAAAGCAGCTCGCCGTTATCGTCTACCGAAGTTGCTTCAGACACCCTGCTTACGAACCACCTCTGACATCCGCCACGGCGTCCGCGTCTGACGTCTCGCTACGTGAAACATCCCTCAATGGTTTGATGGCGCTGATGACACGTGAACAGAGGCTTCCATGTACCGCAGCCATCTCCTGCCACGTTCACCACATTTGATTTGACGTCTGACATCATACTTACGGCATGTTGTCATTTACATCTAGAGAAAAAGGAAATGTCATATATGTGCGGCAATCCTGAGACAAAGGATTTGATCGGGGCAGAATGGAAGCGGTTGCATCTTTTATTGGTGACCTTTGACCTCTGTCACCTTCCTCCATTGTTGCTGGCTCTGCATGTCAGCTGAGATATACATCCCCCATCACGCGGCGCTCAGTTCGTCTCACGTATGCTGACTTATCCGACCTGACGTGCGTCAAAAGGCCACATTTTTGGATATTTATCTGATCTCGGACCACATGTGGAGGCGACACGGTTCCAATCCGAAAATCAGAACTGACAATCGGATTTCTGTGTCCACAACAAACCTGTTGCTCCGCCGCCATCAAAGTAGCAGCCGCTGCCAAAACATAACCAGCTCACGCCTTCTCAGCGTATGCTGTGACATTTCTGCACTCTGGAGTCGCGTACAGACGTCCTGACCACACGCCTCCTTGGCTCTTTGCTTTTCAGCAAGGAATTATCAAGGAAATGTCTCCCAAGCTCTACTGTCTTTTGTGTGTCAACTGGGGGAAGGTCGGTCAACTCGTCAACATCTGTAGACCCATGAGAGAAGATACTAGAGCTGAGCGATTTTATCAATTCTGCAATATATATCAATATTTTATCAAGTATCGATTTTTCACCCGTGACTATCGATATTCTAAGCTTCTTTCAAAACCCCCATGTCCCACCTTTAAAAGCTTGCAAGCAACAATTTGCACTGTTTAAATAAATGAAACTATTTTTCTCAACAAATCTTTTATTCATTTTGTCCAGCATTTGCAAGCTGCCTGTCAGCCATATAATGTGGAATTGATGCTTTCAGTTCAATTAATTCAAACAAAGTCATTGGAACACTCACGAGATGTCACCAAAATCACTTTGTCCCTTTAAAATCTTTCAGAAAATGATGTAAATGTATTGTAAGATGAATATCGATATATATCGTACCGTGAGCCAAATATCGTGTATCGTATCGTATCGCGAGATTAGTGTATCAGCAGTGTTGTACCTGAACGCGTTCATTGAACGAAAGTTCACGAACTAGTTCATATTTAGTGTGAACGTGAACTGAGCGCGCTCTCTTTCTCCTTCACCAGCGGGGGGCGTGAACGAGTTCATCTGGGCAGTTGTGAACGACGCTCTTTCAAAGTTCACGCACGGTCAAAACCGTTCCAGGTTTCCAGCGAACCCCATTTAAAATCCACCACAAACGAGCCTGATATGTATCTGAGGAAACCAATCAAACATGGCAACACGGCTGTCGCTGCTGACACGCTAACAATTACGTCATCAAACATTTAAAACGATCATGAAGGAAGATGAGAGCTGCAGTTACTCAGAGCTGGAGGAGACCCCCGACTGCTGGGGGGGACTGAAATATTGAAATGGGGGGAAAACATTATCACCTCAAAGACCTGTTTTGGTCTGATAATAAAGACCATTAGGCAGCAAGTTTTTCCTCATATTTTTAATCTACTGTAGAGCAGTGATTCCCAAAGTGTGGGCCGCGGCCCCCTGGTGGGCCGTCGAGGTACTGCAGGTGGGCCGTGAGAGGTCATAAAAATTAAACAAATGTGTATTAAATTCTCGATTTTTTAAAATATGTTTGAATTACTGTAAAATATTTGTGACATTATTAAAAAAGGCATTAGGAAATAATAAAACAAACCAGTTAAGTCATTTATTTTATTTATAAGTAATTTTAACTTAATATGACAAGTGTCACCTTATTTGTTGACCCCTCACATTAATATCAGAACGTAGCCTCTAGTCCTGTATGTTGATCACAGTTGTGATTAAAGGTTTTGGTGGACCGCGTATATTTTTCACATTTCAAATTGGGCCTTGGTGTTCTGTAGTTTGGGAACGGCTGCTGTAGAGAGAAGCTGAAAGGGAAATTACAGTTTTACATGGGCTGTTCCTTTAATGCTAATGTGAACCCTGGTTGGTTCAGGATTCTGAATTGGACTAATAGTTTTTGACAGTTAAAATGGATGAAATAATTGCAGTTTGTGGTGGAGTAGTATATGAGCAGTGGTAATCATTTTGACAAATAATTGCTCCCAAGCAACATTAAAAAAAAGAATAAAAGAACTAAAAATGAACTATTTAGTTCGTTTTTTGAAATGGTGAACTGAACTAGTTGGTTTAGAAAGTGAACTTGTCCAACACTGGTGGTCGTTGTGCTGAAACTCTGCTTCTACAACGGCCCATCACAGATAACGAAGGAAGGTCACAGTGTGGCAGTGAAAATAAAAATCACAGCAGAACAAAGAAAGCTGGGTCACCGAGGCCAGTGGAAAGATATCTCTTTGTGTTCAACAGTTAGAGTCTGTAGGAGGCGTCCCATGACGTTATTAATCTTCTTGGCCTACAGTCGTGCTCTAAAATCTAATGAAAATGGGAAACTGCCTCGGCGTGATTTAATTTGCAAACAAACTTCTCTGAGTCTTGCAGTGTTCTGGTTGGTCCATTTCTCTGGTCTCACCTCAAATGAACGCCGCAAATGAAATAAATTGGAATTTCAGAACCTTGGAGCCGCTGCAACAAAGCGCAACTGATTTATTGCCATATTTATGGGATCTGAGAGCGCAACCATAAACAAAATTCATTCAGAAATGCTTGGAATCCAGCCTTTGATTCGAGGCAGAGCATGGAAATGAGGGTGTAAAAGTCCAGGAGGTTGGAGAGACTGAAGCGAAAGTTAATTTATTCTTTACATACTCAACTCCGGCTCGGTGAAGAACGAGCAGTGGGAGGAATTAAATACCTCGTCCAGCAGAAGAACCCGGGCCAGACGGGATGTTGCCTCCTGGAGACAAAAAATCATGCAGAAAAATGCATCAAATCTAAATAAATAATTGGATTTCCTCCTGGACGTTGTGAAAAAGAATCACTTCAACAATCTCAGATCATCTATTTACATGTGTGGCATCAAAATGTAATTGTTCTTAGCAAGTTTGATGTGACGAAATGACGTCACTTAACGCACCACTTGACTCGTCACACATCGTCAGTGACAATTACAGATATCTTTAATTTGGTTTTGACTAGTGCGAATGAAAGTTAAAGATATCTCAAACGTAATTGTGACTAGTCAGGATTGTTGAGTAAGACGTTGCTCATGCGAGGCGTCCAACTCGTCGCTTATTATTGGCTAGCTTTCTATTGGCTATTGGCTCAGTGAACCAAAGTTTCAGTTAACCAAAGAGTAATTCCTCTCCATTTCTGGCCGTTAGCTCCTGTCGTGCTCGGGCTGACCCGATCAAACCCGGTCAAACACGCCAACTTCAGCCCCCCGTTGCTCAGACATCGTGAGAAACAGTAAAAAGTCCTGCTAGCATTTCAGCTTGCTAGCTGGAGAAACAGAGTTACAGTAGTGGTCGATGATTTTAATGGCTTTGATTCCCGCCTCACTTTTTCACTTTTCTTTTCCCGCTCACTTTTCACAGATATCTGCAATGTCATTTCCCCTACTGTAGTTGAAACTCTAATACAAGATATCTGCAATTACATTCTGACTAAGAAGAATCAGGTTTAAAGATATCCTGAATATCAGATATCTCTAATAAAAGTTCCTTTTGAGATATCTACAATCCGATGATAGATATCTACATATGAATTGTGACTATCCATAATTCCAGTTAGAGATATCAACAACTTAATTTCAACTAGTCGTAATTCCAATTCAAGATATCAACAATGTTATTCTGGCTAGGTAAAATTCAGTTTAAGATATCTTGATATACAAAAGCCGATATCTTGAATTAACAGTGTTTGGAGATATCTAGAATTGGAATTGCGACTAGTCAAAATTATGTTGTAGATATCTTTAAATGGAAATAAGGATAGTCGTAAATCAGCTGCAGATATCTGCATTGTGAGTTATGGATATCTGTTAATGGATTATCTGTAATATCAAACCCCAAACACATGAACGGGAAAAGTGACGTCATTTGTCCTGGTAAGAATGATGTTGTGGATATCTGAAATTACAACTGTGGATATCTAAAATGTTATTTTTGGATAGGAAGAATTGAATTATGGATATCTCAAATACATATCCAGTTTAACTATTTTATGTTAAAACGGCTTGCCATAGATCCAGAGAGTCTGTTCCTCTCTCTGAACTCTGATGTTTTAGACTTACATCGGCTGCTCTGCTGAAGACACAGCAGATTTAAAGGTTTTGAAACCAAGATTTAAAAAAAAAACTTCTACAAACCTGTCCTTTCACAGATCAGTACTGCTGTCGTGATATTTTCCAGCAATCACATCAACAAAGATGGACAACAGTTCCCACATTTTAAAGACTGAAAGGACAGGCCATAACATGTTGAAGTGACACTGTGGTGCCAGAAGGTCTGAAAGTTAGAAGAAAGGCAGGCGTCCAAGTCTTACCAGAGTCACCGCTTTCTTAGCCTGGTTGTGCTGGAGATACAACGCTGTGCAAATGAGCATAAATACCGGCTTGTGCTCCTTTATTCTTTGACCTGGTACTTTAATAATGCTCTAAAAGGAACATCCATCCTTCTCCACCATATATTGTGCTTTATCGACCGCTACATTTACTGAAGGAGGAAAATCTGCCCAACAAAAGACACGAGAGATGGAACGCTTGAGACGAGCTGTTATTCAGCAGCAATGAAGATTTTAATGAAACTGAGCAAACTAGAACACACCAATATGTCTGCCGCGCCTTTAATATCTTCTTTGGGCTTTTACGTGTCCCCAGACTGTTGTCCTGAATAAGACTGTTTCAACTCGCCTTTCATTACGTCAACGTAAAACTAGAAAAACGTGTGTGCATTCAAGCATGAACGTGTGATTGACTCGGGGAAGAGGAAACCAAGGTGTCTTTTAAGAATGAATGCGAATCATATTGGGCCATACACGGAGAAGATCCATTTATCAAGGTGATGTCTACCTCTGCTACATGCTTGACACACACATGACGAACACACACGTCTGTTGAAGGGCTGAGAACACCTAAACATGAAATAACAATGTGCTGATTGTCAAGACAAGTCTCAGGAGGAAGCCCCTCACTTTTCCCCCTTTTTTTTCTGGGAGGTTTGACGTCTTGCTCGAGGACGCCTCGGCTGCAGGAGCGGTTGCCTACGGCGCCCCGCATCACGACGAGTCATAGATGCAGAAGATGCAACTCAACCAGAATGCAACTTGTGATCTCATTGGACTCCGGCTCTCCCCACACTTTAATTTTCAGGCAAAATATGTTCAACTTGTTAACCCTGCCACCCAGGAAAGCCCCGCAGGCGGTGCCTGTTATTAAAACCCACGGCTGATGTAAAAATGTTGAGGCTGTGCAACACTGGGGCTGAAATGAACATTGTTGTGAGGGGTTGGGGGTGGGGGGGTGGGGGGATCAGGGGAGGGATGAAGACAAGAAAGTGACATAGAAGAGTAAATCTTGGAAACTGACTTGATCTCTATGGATGACCCAATAATGGTTACACTACTTTTAAATCTGTAATTAGGTGACCCATTCAGCTTTACAGCGTGCTGTGACATCACAGACCCAGATCTGGTTAGTGTCATTCAGCTTCTCCATCTTCAACCAACTTTACACAAAATGTATAAAAAATTAATATCCATTAACTTTAGAACCTAGAATTCCATGCACTTTTATTCGGACTGATAGATTGTTAGTACAGAACTACAGAGATGACTATATAAACAGATGTAGGCAGCAACACTGAGGTGGTCAGAGCAGGCCAGCTGACAGTCTTGTCTGGGCCCGGGACAAGATAATGTTAGATGGGCCCTCCCCTACACCACCGCCATTTTTTTTTGCCACTAAACATCACCAGTTATGTTTGATATATTGTGATGTGTAAAACAATAAATAAGGTATTGTATATGAGGAGAAAATCTTAGCTCTCCATGGCAGCTGAAGTTTTAGTAATATATGAATGGACCTGCTAATATTATTAAGATTTATGCATACACATTTTCTAATTCTTATACATGCAGGAAAAATAGACCAGGGAAGAATAAATTAGGCATTTTAATTTGAAGAATTTTTTCTTTGTCAACTGATAATACAGTAAATAAACATGTATATCAAACTTTAAATGAAAACTTGAATTGTCAGTTTTATATCTTCAAAACCAAAGGAACATCTCCATCTCTTGAATTTAGGGCACTTGTTGACTTTTTTTCTACTTTAAAAGAGAACAACAAACATGGGAGGCAAAATAGGGCCTTTTTTGAGCTGCTATATGTTAACCAGTTCCTATCTATTTTTTCCCGTCCATTGTGGGATGTGGAATATGTCAAATAGTTTGGAAACTGCCTTCCCTCTGCATCTGCCGGCAATTCCTTTGCCCTCTCTGAAAAAGGCGTTCATTTCGCCATCACGCGCGCGAGGTTCACTCTATCAGAGTCGGTCATTGTAGTCGGCCATAATGCAGGATCGCTGAAATGTTGTGGCTGATAATCAGTCTCTGATCCCTGCTCAGTGGACAGATACCGTGCTCTCTCTCTCTTCTCTGTTACCGGTAGCCTCACTCTGCCCCTCCGCTCAACCATGACAAACCATTTTTGTGTGGGGTGGGACGGTTCATGATCAATATTTCTCAATGACAACTAGAAGTATACAAATAAAAAGCTTATTGACTTATTACCTTTTAAACTGATTGAAAGAATAGTTTTCCACAAATAGGACTATTCTGACATTTTTTTAAATTCCACAATTTAATGAGGGCCCAGTTGTGGCCCAGGACAGCAGACCCGTTTGTCCACCCCTATCGACGGGCCTGGGTCAGAGGATCAGACTGCAGGTCAGCGGGTTAGGAGATATCCCAGAGACACCTACAGGTGGAGGTAAACGCTGGGATGACGTCTATATAGACGGGTGGAGGTCAACGCTGGGATGACGTCTATATAGACCGGTGGAGGTCAACGCTGGGATGACGTCTATATAGACGGGTGGAGGTCAACGCTGGGATGACGTCTATAAAGACAGGTGGAGGACAACGCTGGGATGACGTCTATATAGACAGGTGGAGGTCAACGCTGGGATGACGTCTATATAGACGGGTGGAGGTCAACGCTGGGATGACGTCTATATAGACCGGTGGAGGTCAACGCTGGGATGACGTCTATATAGACGGGTGGAGGTCAACGCTGGGATGACATCTATAAAGACAGGTGGAGGACAACGCTGGGATGACGTCTATATAGACAGGTGGAAGTCAACGCTGGGATGACGTCTATATAGACAGGTGGAGGTCAACGCAGGGATGACGTCTATATAGACAGGTGCAGGTCAACGCTGGAATGACGTCTATATAGACAGGTGGAGGTCAACGCTGGAATGACGTCTATATAGACAGGTGGAGGTCAACGCTGTAATGACGTCTATATAGACAGGTGGAGGTCAACGCTGGGATGACGTCTATATAGACGGGTGGAGGTCAACGCTGGGATGACGTCTATATAGACAGGTGGAGGTCAACGCTGGGATGACATCTATATAGACGGGTGGAGGTCAACGCTGGGATGACGTCTATATAGACAGGTGGAGGTCAACGCTGGGATGACATCTATATAGACGGTGGAGGTCAACGCTGGGATGACGTCTATATAGACAGGTGGAGGTCAACGCTGGGATGACGTCTATATAGACAGGTGGAGGTCAACGCTGGGATGACGTCTATATAGACAGGTGGAGGTCAACGCTGGGATGACGTCTATATAGACAGGTGGAGGTCAACGCTGGGATGACATCTATATAGACAGGTGGAGGTCAACGCTGGGATGACGTCTATATAGACAGGTGGAGGTCAACGCTGGGATGACGTCTATATAGACGGGTGGAGGTCAACGCTGGGATGACGTCTATATAGACGGGTGGAGGTCAGCGCTGGGATGACGTCTATATAGACGGGTGGAGGTCAACGCTGGGATGACGTCTATATAGACAGGTGGAGGTCAACGCTGGATGACGTCTATATAGACGGGTGGAGGTCAACGCTGGGATGACGTCTATATAGACGGGTGGAGGTCAACGCTGGGATGACGTCTATATAGACAGGTGGAGGTCAACGCTGGGATGACGTCTATATAGACAGGTGGAGGTCAACGCTGGGATGACGTCTATATAGACGGGTGGAGGTCAACGCTGGGATGACGTCTATATAGACGGGTGGAGGTCAACGCTGGGATGACGTCTATATAGACAGGTGGAGGTCAACGCTGGGATGACGTCTATATAGACAGGTGGAGGTCAACGCTGGGATGACGTCTCTATATAGACAGGTGGAGGTCAACGCTGGGATGACGTCTATATAGACAGGTGGAGGTCAACGCTGGGATGACGTCTATATAGACGGGTGGAGGTCAACGCCGGGATGACGTCTATATAGACAGGTGGAGGTCAACGCTGGGATGACGTCTATATAGACAGGTGGAGGTCAACGCTGGGATGACGTCTATATAGACAGGTGGAGGTCAACGCTGGGATGACGTCTATATAGACAGGTGGAGGTCAACGCTGGGATGACGTCTATATAGACGGGTGGAGGTCAACGCTGGGATGACGTCTATATAGACAGGTGGAGGTCAACGCTGGGATGAAGTCTATATAGACAGGTGGAGGTTTTGAAGTTGAACTGGCTCCAAAGCTACTTCAACAAACCCAGCTAATTGCCGGACATCCGGCTGACAGGTGCAGAAAAGTGTCCTCCGCATGTTGAACAGTTAAGAATGTGAACACGTCCCATGTAACTTGTGGAGTTAATAAGTACAGAGTGTGAGGAGAGCTTGAGTCAACATGCCAGACTCCACAATCATCCCTCAGAGTTAGCATGAGTGCTTCTGGAAGGACATCAGCCAGTGAGCCTTTATTCCTCTGCCTCTCCCTGCTGTTTTTAGTTCAGCCTGCTGCAGATGAATTATTCATGGGGTGTCCGGACTCATATTTGTTGCACCGCTGAGGGTCTGTCCCCTGCACACACACACTCACACTCTTTCCCCACTGCCTGTTCAGTATAAATTATTCAGCGTGATATTAGAGGAAGGTCTTCCCGGGAGTGCGAGGCTGCATTTATACCCCAGTTTTTTCTCACCTTAACATGTGACTCCTGGCCACACCATCGGCATCGTCTCATGGTAAAACACTAATTGGTTAAGATCCCAGTATTTGTGCTGACTAACATGAGTTGTGATATGTTTTTCTTTCAAAGTGATGCATGTATCTTATGTCTCTGCAGTTCATTTACTCTGGAGAAGAAGCAAGATGCACAATGAGATTCTGTGAAAACCATGATAATCACAAAATACAGTGGTACCTCTACTTACGAAATTAATTGGTTCTGGAAGTAGTTTCGTAACCTGAAAATTTTGTAAGTAGGGACGTGTTTTCCTTGTAAATGTCCTAATCTGTTCCAAGTGCCCCAAAATTCGAACATACATGTTTTATAAATTATAAATAATACATGAAATGACATGAAAACCTGTAAGAAATACATGTTAGAACTAGAAAAGCACTCATAGTGCGCAGACCTCCGCCAAGCGCAACAATTATCGAAAATTTGAAAGTGATCCAGAATCCAGGATTACTTCCGGATCACACCCAAAATGAAATCAGTTCCTCCTTTTCACATTTCTGACAACTCCTGAAAATTTAATCAAAATCCATCCATAACTTTTTTAGTTATCTTGAACACAGACAGACAAATGGCCAAGCCCCTACATACATCACCGAGCTGCTAAAACGGTACTGTCCTACTCGTTCCCTCAGATCCGACAACCAATTCCTGCTGGTCATCCCCCACTCTCGCTTGAAGACCAGGGGGGATCGAGCCTTCCAAGCAGTGGCCCCCAGACTATGGAACTCGTTGCCACTATCCCTTCGCACTTCAAGCTCTGTTGAGGCTTTTAAAAAGCAGCTGAAAACCCTGTTATTCAGGCAGGCTTTTAGTTAGGTGTGGGGTTTTATGGTTTCATGTTTTTATGTTTATTTGTTTTCTATATGTTTAATGGTGATTATGAAATTGTATTTTATGCATGCTTTTATTTTTTACTGTGAAGCACTTTGTGAATTCTTTCTGTGAAAAGTGCTATACAAATAAACTTTACTTACTTACTTACTTACAAACAGAAAAACGCCGGCTAAAAAATAACCTCCTTGACGGAGGTAAAAATTGTTTGTTTACCTGGGTTGCTGGGTTACGCTCATACAGACAAGGGGCCCTCCTAGCCAATGGGATGGCAGGAAGATGCTAAGCGGTAGCCAAAGGCAGAGCAGCTCGGACGCACCGCTTTCAAACCGAGATACAGAGCCGACAGCTATGTTTACGTTCAGTAAACTCTGGGAGCTGCGAGTAGCAGCGCTACTGGATTTATGCCTTTAGTATCCTGAAATTTCTTTCGTAACAAGAGGCAATTTTCCCGTTGAGGCGTTTTGTAACCTGAAAATTTCGTACGTAGAGGCGTTCATAAGTAAAGGTACCACTGTACAAGTGCACCCAAAAAAAAAAAAAAAAAAATCCAGGGTTTAATTTTCCAGTCATTCATTGATTAACTTCGGGTTTCTTTTTTTGTATTGTATTCTGTATTAATCCTCTTTTAGCTGACCATCTATGTTTGACACAAACATGGCCCACATGTGGCTTTTTTTAGGCCCTGATTGCCAATTTGGAGTGTGCATATCTAAATGAACCTTATTCACATATATGTGGGCCTTGAGGCCACGACTGGCCCTTAACTCTTGTCTTAAGCCATACAAAGCTGATTTAAGACATTTAGGCCACACCTGACTCAGACAACACCTGCTGCTAACTCAGCCATGCGTGCACAAAGCAGCCCAGATTAGGCCTGAACGAGTCTGCTCTCTGAAGAACCGTGGAAAACAAACATCATTTCAGCGCTGAGGAGATACTTGGCCCTCTTCAAAAGAGCTAAAGATTGTAACTGGAGGCAACGGGACTATTTACAGCGGAGGCGAGCTGTATGCTAATGGAGCCACATGCAAGGCTGAAGAAAGCAGACTCATCCCATTCTGTCAATAGAGGAGTGTGGAGAGCTTTGTATGGGACGCACAATGAAGCCCAAATATAGTCAGCTCCCACTGGATCGGCTCTGGGAGGCTTTTGTAAGCTTCTAACTGGGGGTTGTTGAGGAGCTGCTTCTTTCCCCTCATCCATAACGATTAAACACACAGACACACTCTCTCTGCTTATTCAGTTCGATTATTCGATCCATCCATCTTGTTTGAAGCATCCATCCATCCATCCATCCATGGAACACAAGCCAGAAGTGACGAAGACACACAATGTCACCATCAGGTTACAAGGAAGATATTCAAACTAAATGGGTCGCTTTTACTGCAGCATCTGCAGCCTTTTCCTTAAGTGTTAATCCTAAAATTATATCACTTTAAGTACATCAGCTGATTAGTACATGGATCAGTTTTAACTCAACTAAGCTTTTGCGCTGATCACTTTATTCTCTGTTGATTGTTGGGACTGTAACCTACCCTGGTCACAACCAAGGTTATTATCGTAAACGAAAACCAGAGAGTTTAAAAAAAAAACAAAAAAACGATAACTAACTGAAACTGTATTATGTGTTTATAAAATTAACTATAATAATATCAAGAACATCCTTCGATTTCGTATTTGTATTTTTTTTCTTATAAACGTTTGAAATCTCTTAACTTTGCTCCGCCATACAACAACAACCGCAAAAAAAAAAAAAAAAAAAAGTGATCACCAGTGATGGCTGCGGCAAAAGTTGGGAGAAAGCGTCTCAGTCCTATTTGGGATTTCTTTGACTATGACTGTGTTAACGATAAAAATAAGTGCCTTGTTGTAGAAGCAGGTGATACAATGTGTGGAACACTTCTGAAGGAGAAAAAAACCCACGAATCTGAAAGTCCATTTGAAAAGCTCACACAAGAAAGCTAACCAAGACTAGCTGGATAAGCTAGCCTAAGCTATCCCCCTGGAAAGAAGGCTAACCAAGACTAGCTGGATAAGCTAGCCAAAGCTAGCCCCTTGAAAAGAAGGCTAACCAAGACTACCTGGATAAGCTAGCCTAAGATAGCTCCCTGGAAAGAAGGCTAACCAAGACTTGCTGGATAAGCTAGCCTAAGCTAGCCCCCTGGAAAGAGAAGCTACAGCTGCAGGCCAGTCAGCGTTGGGAAGGAACGGGAGAAAACAGCAACTATAATGGACTGTTTCCATGGAGACCAGATAGCTGCTGGTCAGTAAATACGCAGGAACACCACAAGAGGGAAGACGCATTGATAAATATGTTTATTGAGACCAGAATGTAAACACGACTATGTGATTCGATAGCCTTCAAAAAGTTCAGTGCTTCACTCCAACCAAAATTACAACCCTAATTTACAAAATAAAACTAACTAAAACTAAACTAAAACTAAGTATTTCAAAACAAAAATGAATAAAACCAAGCAAAACTGCTCTAAAAACGAATTAAAACTAACTGAATTTGGAACTAAACTAAAAACTAAATAAAAACTATTATAATACAAAACTATTATAACCCTGGTCAGAACGCAGCTAACCCACACCAGGTCCGCCACTCCGTCGTCTTCCTCCCTTTCATCCGGTATCTGTATTCATGTATTCTCACCTCCTAGCAGTGCCAGGACTGCCTTCTCTTTGATCTTCCTCGTGGCACCCAAGGGCCCCTGAGCTCAAGTCTTTGTTGTCTGCCTCTTCTAACACTGTCCTCCCACGAAGCCTCACCCAGATGGGCGTCGGTGCTGGACCACATGCTGGTTCTATTATTTAAGCATCTCTACGAAGCAGAATGGCGGTAAGTAATGAGATTACATGCGACAGAAAGGTGATGAATAGACTTTCAGGGTACAGTTTTGACGAGACGACAGCCCGCCTGCATCTGCAGCCCCTGGGATACGCACTGCAGTATCATCCCAGCTGAGCTCCCCTCAGCTGGGATGTTTGACGGGTGACATTTCAGGGAAGTGAAGGCACTCAGATCTTCTCTGCGGGACGTCTCAGCCTCGGAGAGAGGCCTTTTAGGAGACTGTTCGAGGAGGACGTCTGATCTTGCGTGATGAGAGCGGCCCGTTGCTGGTTGCGCTGCCTGCTACACGCATCCCCGTGGTTAAATTCAACGAGCACCTGACCCAGATCACAATGGAAGAATTATACCCAACACATTTAAAGGTTTAAAAGGAGAATGTGACTGAGGGAAGAGTTGGCTTGAAGGTTTTGGCTACATTTGAATGTTCTGTAGAAAATGATCAGCAGTAGGGAGTAGGGCTAGGCGATTTTATCGATTCTGCGATATATATCGATATTTTATTTCCACAGAGAGTATCGATATTTCAGCCGCGGGTATCGAGCTCCCTTCAAAACCTCCGTGTCCCGCACAGGTGCTCTTCCTGAGCCATTAAGTCCTCCAGCTAGTGTCGCTGTAGAGCATTTCTAACCAGTTATCCAGAAGCTTCTTTCTCTGAGCCAGTCAGGAGGATGGCGGCGAGTATAAACGCAGCGCCTGCGAGCTTAAAAGGAGATGTGTGGGAGCAGTTCGGTTTTAAAAAGGAAAAGGAAAGAGAAAAGATTTAGACAAAAGTATGGCGGTTTGCAAGCTGTGTCACACAAACATGAAGTACTCTGGAAATACCACCAACCTGCGAGCCCACCTGAAATGTCACCACTTGGACAAGCTAATGCTAATTGAGAGCTAGCCCAAGAAGTTGCGACGCGATCCGTAACAAACCACGCTGGACAGTGACGGCAGTTGTTCGCCCCGGTTTTCATCTACTTCACCGAGGTCGCAGAAAATTACGGAGTCCATTGCCGACTTTATTTGTCAGGATTTAAAATCCGTATTCAGTGGTGGAAAACGCCGGCTTTAGGCGCATGGTGAACACGATGGAGCGCCGCTATCCTGTTGTCTTTTATTCATTTTGTCCAGCATTTGCAAGCTGCCTGTCAGCCATATAATGTGTAATTGATGCTTTCAGTTCAATTAATTCAAACAAAGTCATTGCAACACACAAGATGTCACCAAAATCAAAATCACTTGATATATATATATACTGTGTTGTTTGTTCAACTGAATTATATAAACAGATATGGCCCTGCCCTGCCATATCTGTAGCACAGGCATCGTCGGTAAAATTGATCTCATCACAGCTGGTCCCCAACAACATGCTCGATTACACCTTTTAAATAAGCCATTTCTTGTTTGAATACTGAGTAAAGTATTGCGTGAGTTGAAGTTTGAACATTTCAAACCAGTAGCCCTGACTACAACCTGACATGCCCAAAACCAGCGATCGGCACTCGTTGCCGTGGGATTCCTCCCGCTATGAGCCACCTGTCCTTTAAACACTCCAGCTGTGTTTTTCTCCCTGTTTTCCCTCGACACATGAAAAGGGTGAATAAGATGTAGCAGCTTTCACCTTTAAAGTTCATCATAATGTTCCAGTATTACCCTGCTTCCATGCGGCAGGAGAACAAAAATTATTACTGCTGCTGTCAAGCAGAGCCTGTATATGACATACTACTGTACTTATGGTTCAATGTGATCCGCTTCATCGCCTGCAGCCATTTGCAAGATGTGGCGGGATTTTAAACAAGCACAGAAAGGCAGGGGAGAAGCAAAGAGAGTCTCAAATCCAACTGTGCTTTTCAGCAAAACTGTGAATAACTGCTCGACCACTCAGTCTCTCTGCATGAAAGAAGAATCTGGAAATCTGACTGCACACTTGAATCCCGTTGTAGAGTTGGCACTCCATCGCTTCCAGTCTTAGTACAAGGGAGAATTATAGGCAAACATACCGCACTTTAGCTGACAACAATCACAATTTCCTTCATCTTTACTGACCACATGCAAAACATCAACAGCGTTGTGGGAAAAAAATCTGCAGAAAGGTGGAAAAGGATACAAAGTAATGTTGAAGTGATTAGACATCCAAGAGCACCTTGAAAGTCTTCAGCCCTGCCGGGAAACCGTATTGTGGACGACCGAAGCAAAATGGTGCCAACTGCTCCTCCAAACAATTCACTGAGAGGACACAGCTCACTAATGTCATGGCGACGGTAAAGCACGGTGGCGGTAGTGTCATGAGTCGGCGTCGCTATGGGGGCATCAGTTCTGGGAAGATTTGCCGTCATCGAGGGGAAACTGAACTAATCTGTCTCAGATGAACTGATGCAGAAAACCAATTCCTTCAAAAGGATTCACACACAAACTGTAAGTCTTGGAGCAGAAGATGTCTTGGTCAGCTCAGGTGTCCAGCTGTTATATGATGTTATTATTATTAGAGCAGTCTTGCTAGTGGCTGTGATTGGAGGAGGGACTGAGCTGTGATTTTGGTTGTTAATGGGGAAAACCTCCCTCTTCCTTCTGTAAATGTTCTTTTTTTTTTCTGTCTTTATTTGTATTTTACTGTCTGCAAAGGTCCACCTGGTTTCTGATTTTCATTTGATGCTCTTACCGCTGACTGACAATACTAATGTAGTGATGGTGATATTTACACGGATGAAGACATGTAGGGTTTGTTCTTGCCAGCAGTTGGCACGGCTATAAAGGCTGCTGCATATCACATCAGTATTAATAAGGAAAACCTGGCCCTGGCGGTAAAGACGCTGCATTTACAGCCTCACAGGGGATCTGCTCGTGTTGTAAAGATGTTTGGCTGCACTACAAAGACATTTGATGAAGCAGGGTTAGCTCCGTTCCTCTGACATTTAGTTTCCTCTCTGGGAAAACTGCAAATCTTCAGCTGATAACAGTGAAAAATAAAACGCTGAGACAAGAACATAAGCGCGTCACTGTTTAAAGAGGAAAACCTTTAGACCACATGTGTCAAACACAAGGCCCGTGGGCCAAATGTGGCCCGTCACGTCATTTTATGTGGCCCTTGAGAGCTTGGGCATTATTGGCTTAAATTTTAAACCAATATCTTAAAACTTAAAATAAGCTTACACCGCTTTAAAGCGCAAATTGACAATAAACTACATCTCCCATCATGCATTTCGTCGTTACCCACAATGATAACGGCAGCTATGAGCGAGACGATTTTTCAGAACTGAGGAACTTAAGAAAAAACTTTTACAAACTAACCCCAACATGTCCAAGAAAAGAAAAATTAATGCACAAAAGTATAACTTTTGTGTAATGTGTGTCAGTCGTGAAAGAGTTTAATCTACGTCGGCATTTTGACAGCAAACACGGAGCTAAGTATGCTAAATTTAGCCTGCAAGAAAAACAAAGAACTGCTTCTGCTTCTGAAACCAAGGTAATGGATACTCTTACAACCACAAACCCTGAGTTAAATATAATAATGACTTAAATATTTGAAACTTGAATACATAATAAATACAGAAACCATTATTTAACATTTATAATAAGGTGTAGTTTAATTTTTCTTTATTTACATTGGATTTTGTTATGTTTATGCTGTCAATCTGGCCCTTGGAGGGCAACCATGATGCTGATGTGGCCCTCAGTGGAAATGAGTCTGATTTAGTCTGGTTTAGACTATCAACATGATGTTCAGAGAAGCTCGTCACACATGGTTTAATAATAGCTACATATCGAGAGAATAACAGATAGTTTAAGAAAGACGCCGTATTTTTGTGAACTCATTTACAGCAGCGCTACACGCGGTCGCAGGCAACTTTTCTTCGTAGTGACGAAAAGTTCTGATCTTCTGACATTTTCACGAATGCCAAAGCTCGTAAATTTAGTTCCACTCGGTTGACGCACAAAATCTGATTTGTTTATGTTTCACGAATGAAGGCCTTGTTTTCAGCTCCTTCCTTCAGGGTCTCCTGTGCTCGGATTGTACCAACACCACCACTCGAACACCCTCTGTGACTCTGCACAAATACAAAGACGTTTAAATTTAACACCTAGCTCATCAGGCATTGGAGAAGATAACATCTGAGATCGAGCAAGAGGCGGAATAAACCCTGACCTTGGTTAGATTTAGGCATCTAGGCCCAGATCGTGCCCTTACCCTTAGCCGTTACCACTAGCCTCTACCCTCAAATTGCGTGTATAGGAACCTCCGCTAACCTCCAATGCCATCTTCCGCCCACTATAGCCGCTTCACATTTTGCAAACTCTTTTACTTACTTTGTAGGTGTGGCAATGGGCGTGTCTTCTGCCCTTTCCTCAAACTTAGTATCGTACCATCACAGGTTTCGGAAAAAGCATTACGCAACCCATGTCGGCTCGTACAAATGGCATCAACGTGCGTCCACCTGGTCACATGTGGACGTGCACAAACGGCTCCACCTCTTGAAATAACTTGTATAAAAAGCGTGATTCGTCTTAATAAGCTTGCTCACCAGTGAAACCATAGACGACCAGAACGTGTTTACTAGGATTACACCGACTATCTGGGACTTCAGGTAGCCTATAGCCTAATATTCTCATCTGTTTACTCTTCACCTCATGCACGAGCTGCTTTGTCTCATCTTCAGAGAAGCGCTGAACCCGTCCTCCCTCCATGACGGGTTTGGGAAAGTGGATTAAGGAAAGCACAACCTGCTCTTAAAGGCAATGGCTGCTGACGCATTGATTGGTTTAACAAGTGGAATGCCCAAACCACTTCTGTGAATAATGTAGCAGGTAGCGCAGGTGAGAAAGAGGATATATGAAAGGGTGGAAGATTGAGGTTTTTTGGGGGGGACGCCTCTCCCACCACACATTATCCCCAAATAGCGCCTATACCAGATCTGGCCTAAGATCGGGCCCCAAATCTACAGGTCTATAAGGGTCTGGAAAACATCACGGTCAGGTGTCATATCACTGCAGAAAGCTTCTTTCACATTTTCATTATTGCCCTGTTAACAACCTATGAGCATGTTGTCAATGCTGTTTTCAATATTTCCCGTAAATGACCTCCACTTTTCAAATCCTTCCGTTTGGGACCGAACCAGACTCAGAGTATGAAAGTGGGGAACATGACAAACACTCGAGCTTGATGTCTTTGTTTGGTAAATAGCAAACTTGTTAACTACCATTGTGTAACATGATCAAGGTTCAGTTTCCACCACTTACCACCTATAGGCTTTATATGTTTTTTTTTCTGTACACGCCTGTGGAAGGAGGCATAGATGTTGGAAGTGCCAACTGAGTCAGCTGTGTCTGTAGCCAAGAAATAGAGGAGCTAATGATGCTGTTGTCATCTGACGCTGTCTTGTCATGACGACCGGCGAAGCCGGTTGTTTGTTTGAGTTAGGATTACTGAAGTGAAAATCTTATTTTCACTAAAGGCTGTGACCCTGAAACTGTGTCCACTATATCTGCATTGCTGGCAATCAGCATGTGTATACATTTGTGGTTCAGATGCTATAAGATCACATATCACCGTACATCTCGTTGTTCTCCAGCTCTTCTCCTGTACACCTCCTTGTTGTCTCTTACCTTGTTGTCATTAACCTGACCTCAATAATCTGCTGTCATCCTCCCTGAAAGCTCAGGGCGAGGATGGTGAGGACGGGAATGGATGCTCTTGATGTAGCCAGTAACTCTCAGTCATGGTGCTGATGTCATCACCATGTGCCTCATTGACTGCATCCCAGTCTGTAGCCTAGAAACACCTCTACAGAGTTTCTTCAGCTTCCCAAGACCACCTCCTCATAGTCATTTTGGTCACAGGTTGCTTCTGGACGAAGGGTTTATAGGTTGAGGAGAGATAGACCAGATTGTGGTCTGCCTTGGCCAGAGCAGGTTGTGCAGAGGAGCTGTTTGCATCTCTGACGCTAGCATAAAACAAATCCAACGTTTTATTCTCTCTGGTGGAGCAGCTGAAAAACTGTTGAAATGTTAGAAACGTGGCAGAGAGAGACACGATATCACCGATAACGACCAGGAACATGCTGGGTGGTTGTGTCTGTAGCTTAGCAACAGCGAGCTGATGATGTCACATGCAGCGTCGGCTCCAGCTGGTGTGAACTGTCACTACAACACCACTGGTGAACTCTCCCTGTAAGTAATAAGGCCGGAAACTCACAGCTAACAGTTGAATATGCAGCTAACAGTTGAATAGCGGGTCCAGGATTACACCTGTCTGTCACTGACAACCACTGCAGCTCCACCGTCCTTGCTTTTTCTGCTCCTCTTCATGTCTCTGTCTGCCTGTATATGGTCTGAAACCCGGGCAGAAATATGCTCCTGCAGCCCCGTCTCAGTGAAACACATTAAACTGCTCTGCTGAAACTCCAGATTCCTCCTCATCAGCGCTTCAAGCTCGTCCGTCTTATTAGTGAGAGATCTCGTGTTCCCCATAATGAAGGAGGGAATAGCTGGTTTAAAAACTTTGCCCCTGCTCTGGATCCGCCGGCATCTCCTCTGGGGATTATTGGGCTCCTTGAGGTGCAGATCAGCTCCTCCCTGCTTGTAAACAGCTCCCTCGTTGCTATGGTTACTCATCATAACAGGTGGTAAATGAAAAAAAGTAACCGAGAAAAGAAAAAAGCCCTCAAGCAGCTCAGCATCCAAACTGCCATGAAAAATAGTTAAAAAAAAAACAAAGTTTTCAATGAAGATGATTTTGTTGAAAAACTCAAAAATATCTAAAACACCATGAACTAAGGCTGTAGTGATACACTAATCTCACGATACGATACGATACACGATATTCGGCTCACAATACGATATATATCGATATTCATCTTAAAATACATTTACATAATTTTCCAAAAGATTTCAAAGGGACAAAGTGATGTTGGTGACATCTTGTGAGTGTTCCAATGACTGTTTGAAATTATAGAACTGAAAGCATCAATTACACATTATATGGCTGACAGGCAGCTTGCAAATGCTGGACAAAATGAATAAAAATGAATAATAGTTTTATTTATTTAATTGGTGCAAATTGTTGCTTGCAAGCTTTTAAAGGTCGGACACGGGGGTTTTTGAAGAAGCTTACAATATCGATACTCGATAAAATATCGTTATATATCGCAGAATCGATAAAATCGCTCAGCTCTACCATGCAGGGTGGTATTCTACAACCATGGCAGGTGAGGTTAAAGTATATTCTAATGATCTATGCTTTTGCCTGGTAAGAACTGCTCTTCTTGCTAAATGGTTTAAAACTTTGAATACTTAACACGCCGACAAGCTTCTTTGACTCCATGCTGACTTGGCTGAAGTAAATCAGACTCTCTCTATGTCCCACTAAACACCCTGTTCTGTATAATTTACAGCACATGTACTCCCACTTCCTGCTTGATTAATGACTCGGTGACCCAGCGGCCTTGAAGCGTTTGCACCTGACTTCACCTGCTCCTCCTGCTGCAGATCTGGGAGCCGTGCTGAGAAGCTGCTCTGCTTTCCATGAAACTGGCCGCTGCAGTTTTCCTCTTTCCCAAATGCGTGCAGACTGCTACTGTGGTTAGTTTGTCATTTAAACTGCATGCAAAGATGATAAGACTGATGTAAACAATCTTCTGAGTGAATGTCACTTGAGTTCAGATTCCCTCAACAGTCAGCTGATTAACTGAATAAACTGATTGACAAGGTTTCCCCCATTAACTGGCTTCATTTATTTTTCTCAGACAGGTTCAAATTGTGAAAAAAAAAGTTGTGACGGAGCAGGAGACCTGTTAGAATATCTGAGATGTTCTAGTTCAGGGGTGTCAGACTCATTTTCATTGAGGGCCACATCAGCATCATGGTGGCCCTCCAAGGGCCAGATTTACAGCATGAATGTAACAAAATGCAATATAAATCAAAACAAATTAAACTTCACCTTGTTAAATAACAGTTTCTGCATGTATTCAAGTGTCAAATATTTAATTCATTATTATATTTAACTCAGGGTTTGTGGTTGTAAACCTGCGAAGTGATTCTTTGTTTTTCTTGCAGGCTAAATTTAGCATACTTAGCTCCATGTTTGCTGTCAAAAACGCCGACGTAGATTATAATCTTTCACGACTGACACCACCTCATAACACAGCTTGAGGTACAAACTTGTATTCGTTATCTCATCGTTCATGAAACTTCCTTCCTTGTGCATCAAATTTTCTTTTCTTGGATATGTTGGGGTTAGTTTGTAGTGGTTTTTCTTAAGTTTGTCAGTTCTGAAAATCGTCTTGATGTCTTGCTCATGGTTATGTACTGTTATCGTTGTGGGTAAAGACAAAATGCATTATGGGAGATGCAGTTTATGGTAAATATGCGCTTTATAGCGGCGTAAGCTTATTTTAAGTCTTAAAATATTGGTTTAAAATTTAAGCCAATGTTGCACAAGCTCTCAAGGGCCGCATAAAATGATGTGTTTGACACATGTGTTCTAGAAAAGACTTTTTAATGTCCAAGTCTCCCATCATCAATACAAGATCTTGGAGAAGATTAAAGTCACTTTGGATGGAATAAGCTGTTGTGACATAAGCAAATCCAAACAATGCTGCTGGAAATATAATCAAAGTTAAACGCTGTCCAGAAAAATATTAGTGAGCATGAATTTATTTTTTGACCAGGCAGCGCATATAAATCACATGATTAAGAGCACTGACAGAGAATAAACCAAATTATTTCCAAACAGCACAACGCTGATATGTGACAGAGGACATTATCTCTGGTCTTTGTATACCGTCATCTGTTGTATCCTGTGACGGAGAGATTCAAAGACAATCACCTGTTTCATCCTGAGGGTGAATCAGTCGTCATCCTACAACAGATCGCTTCGTTGCAATTGTACCCAACAACCATACAACGATATATCAAAGAGAAAATGAATTTATATTCTGTTAACTTCATCACCTCCCTCCAGCTGTAACAAAAAAAAAAAAACTCCTGCTGATGGACAGGAAATTACTCATTGTAGGGAACGGAGGAAATATTGTTCTCTGAAACCTGCTGCGTGCCAGAAAAAGACAAGGTAATTGGGGAGGCAATTTTTCAAACGTTAATCCAGACATACAGGCTGTTGTCCACCTCTGTTCGTGGTGCCTCTTTATAATTCCAGTCTGCCCTCAAGCCTGCAGGAGTAATGGGAAAAAAATGTCAGCAATGTAATTTCCAAAGGTTAAATTTATTCCACAGTACAAAGCCAAACAAAATTTACAATAAACTTATAGTCATAAAGAGTCAAGTCGCTGTTTCTTTTACAAGGGAGAAGACCTTCAAGCTCTGATGACGTTTCTTTCTGAAGTTTATCTAAAGGATTACAGTTTGCTGTCCTTCTTTTCAAATGGAATAATTCGAAATGGAGAATTTTAAAAGATCTAAAAGGGATTTTGAGTTTTGCTTTGCAATGGACAGCAGATTCTCATCAGAAGTTAGAAAGAAATGAGCTAATAACTCGTCACCGCTTCTTTAATGCTAACCGCTGGTAGATGATGACCCATCTCCTGTTCTGCTCTCCCCAGGTGAACCTCGCCAGGGGCTGAACATCTGCCAGTAACGGTGCAGCTGTCTGTGGACCAGTGGTTTAACATCTGGGACCAGTTCAACACATGACACGTGGCAAGACTGTGTCTGAAGGAAGGCTCGGCGGCAACTGTTGGAGAACACACGGCAGTAACTTCTTCAAGGGGTTTATATAATTTGTGTCCAAAATACCTTTTTTGGGGAGGTTTCTCAAAGGTGTAGGACAGGTCTCATATTTTTCTGACTTTACATTAGATCTAGTTTTTCAACGATCGTGTGGAGAGTGACAGCATTGGCTCTAATTTTATTCCTCTAGAGGACTCGGCTGGATTCAGTCAACGTGTGGAGGGACCCACTCACTGTTGCGGTCATACTCTGGACTTGGATCTTACTTAAACTAGTACTGAAGTTGAGCACTGATTGGTCTTTCCACAAAACCCAATTCCATTTTTAATCTTAATCTTGATCCTTCATGCATGGATGGTTGTAATGCCTCGTACAATGTCGTACTGATCTCCTGTGCTGAAACCCTGGACTCTGTTCCCTGACTGAAAAAGCTAGTTATTCCTAGAAGGTTGTGTCCTGGTATGATGCAGAGTCTTAAAGAAAAATGTAGAAAGCTGGAAAGTGTGATGTGTTGCATCCCTGAAGAGTGGGGAGAAGACAGTGATCAGATGATGTTCCCTCAGCGAGAGCTTTAACTCAAATCAGTTGATGTTTGGACAATCATTCCAGCGCAACAGGTAAACTGTAGTAGGATTCAAACCATATTTACGTTGCAAATGCTTTTTTTTTTTTTTATTTCTTTAAACATCAGATTTTCTTCATTATAACAATTGCCTTGTTATAATGAAGAAAATTTGTTTGTTTGGGCAAGTTTGGGCAAGTTTGTTCGTACAGCACATTTCGTGTACAAAACAATTCAAGGTGCTTTACATAAAATATTTGAAGCAGTACAGAGCATTAGGAAATAAAAATAAGATAACACCCAGATTCCTGGCTTTGTTTGGTTTCTAACTTAGTTCTTTGAAGCTGAAGCTCTTTCTTCCTTGACCAAAAACTATTATTTCAGTTTTGTCTTAATTTAACTGAAGGAAGTTCTGACACATCCACTCTCTAATTTGATCAATGCATCTGGTCAGTGTTTGGATCGGACTGTGGTCTCCTAGTGAGATGGTTATGTAGATTTGTGTGTCATCAGCATAGTTGTGGTAACATATTTTGTTGTTTTTCATAATTTGAGCGAGTGGGAGCATGTAGATGTTGAACAGCAGTGGCCCCAAGATGGAGGCTTGGGGTTATTTTAGTTTGCTCAGATTTATAGTTACCTATAGACTAGGTGCGTTATATAGACTATAGACGCGTTATTAATGTGTTAACTCATTAATTTATTAACGCCAACATTTATTTTATCGCACGTTAATGCATGTTGCTCACATGCTTGTTTTGAAAAGTCTGTTTCTTGCAGCTGCAGAACCGGAAGAGAATTCCCGGAAAAACATGCATAACAGCTAAAACAGACATGGAGAACGGTAAAACTCTGTGTACTTTACAGTTCAGGTAGCAACTCAGGTAGCAATATTAACAATTCTGTTTGAAAACAAAAATTCTAGACTGCAACAAAACTTTGTTGTCATTCCTCCATGTTCCATCAGATCTGCTCCATGTGTTCACTGTCCTGCTGTTCTCTAGCTGGTTACTGCAGTGCGGCTCCATCTAGTGGCACAGATATGTAATGACAACAGAAAGTCCAGTCCTCCATTATAAAACTAATTCAGTTCTGTGGCCCGTTTTTTAATTTTATATTTTTGATCCAAGTCTAAAATTGAAATATATAAAAAATAGGCTTTTTTTTTTATTTTTTTTAAACTTTTTTTTGTGTAAGATTAAAAAACGAAAAAACATAATAAAATGTCACAACTGACAAGTTGAACTCCCCGTTAAAAGTTTCTGCTGTTACCTCAGAAATTACCTGTTTTAATGTTCTGATTGTGCTGAGACACAATCATTTTGTTGGATTTTGTTTGTTTGACTTTTTTTTTATTTTTCATAAAAACAGGATGACATTAATGCCCTGGCAGTGGCAATTAGCTTTATTTTTATTTTACATTTTTTAGGATTAGATTTACACTAAATATGTGTTACTGACAAGTGCTGATGTTAAAAGTGTTTGAACAACAAATGTTATGACACTTTAGTTCATATGGCAGCAGAACATTTAAATAAAAGTAAATAAAAGTAAAAAGTAAATAAAAGTGAATAATCGTGATTAATCAGGGAAATCATGCGATTAATCGCGATTAAAATTTTTAATCGTTGCCCAGCCCTACTATAGACACACAGTAGTCCCTGTCCTTTAGATAGGACGTAAACCAATTTATTGCAACGCCAGAAAGTCCTACCCAGTTTTTCAGCTGGTTCGGTGGTCGACCGTGTCAAATGCAGCACTGAGACCCAGTAACAGGACTGAAATGTTTCCACTATCTATGTTCAAATGGATGTCATTAAGGACCTTAACTATAGCAGTCTCAGTGCTGCGATGTGGCTGAAAACCTGACTGGTAGATATTAAAACAGTTATTTAGCATCAAGAATTTGTGGAGTTGTTGAAAAACTGGTTTTTCTATAATCTTGCTGAGAAAGGGGAGGTTTGATATCAGTCTGTAGCTTCTCATTAGTGACGAGTCTAAGCTGGTCTTTTTCAGGAGTGGCTTGATGACGGCTGTTTTTAGCGTCTGAGGGAAGACTCCTTAAAGCAGGAGGGTGTTTACAATTAGTAAAATACCTGGGGCCCTGAAAAACCCTGTTGACAGGGTATCAAATACTTTTACAGAACTTCCCAAAAACGACTCTTAATCAGCAGAAGCCCAGAATTAATTTCTGTGACTCAAAATAAAAAAAAAATAAAAATAAAAACCTCACTGCAGCTAGGAACTGAACTCGGCTCTGCCAACATGGATTTTCTCCAGCTACAAAGCCTTGCTGTAACTTACTGAAAATAACACTCTTTTGACACTTAAACACAGTGTTAATTGGTTGCGACTACTTTGACAGCGTTAGACACAACATACCTGACAAATGGGGCTGAATAATTATGAGTGATCAGATGGTATTCCCTCAACGGGAGCTTTTACTTGAAGGAGGTAAATGCTTTTCTGCAGGTGAGTAGATGTAGACAGAAACAGTCGATCCCTGATGGCTGGATTAAGGCTTTTCCTAGATCACAGATAAAACTCACAAGTTCACTTTTAACCTTAACAGATTTACAGTTGAAGTCAGAAGTTTACATACACTGTGCGAAAACACACGTTTCCTTTTTTGTCTCAGTATCTGAAGTCAAATCAGACTAAACCTCTCCTGTTTCAGGACGGTCAGGATTACCAAAATTAATTCATTTTGTTAAATGCCACAATAATGACAGAGAGAATTTCTTTTGACATTTTCTTTTGAATTTCTTATTTTCTTTGAGGTCAAAAGTTTACATACACAAAAAGTACTAAGTCTTTAAACAACGTGGGGAAGCCCAGATGATGAGGTCATGGCTTTGGAAGCTCCTGATAGGTTAACTGACAACACGTGAGTTAATTGACGGCCCACCAGTGGGTGTATATTTAAGGCCACACATCAAACACTCTGCTTCCTGGTTTGAAATCATGGGAAAATCAAAAGAAATCGGCCAGGAAATCAGAAAGAGAATCATGGAGCTCCACAAGTCTGGCTCATCCTTAGGTGCAATTTCCAAATGCTTGAAGTTGCCACGTTCATCTGTTCAAACAATTATACACAAGTATAAACATCACTGAAGTGTCCAGCCATCACACCACTCAGGAAGGAGACGGGCTCTGTGTCCCAGAGATGAACGGGCTTTGGTCCGAAATGTGTGAATCAACCCCAAGAACAAAAGCCAAAGACTTTGTGAAAATGCTGGATGAAGCTGGTAAGAAAGTGTCATGATCCACAGTGAAACAAGTCCTGCACCGACATGGGCTGAAAGGCCACTCAGTGAGAAAGAAACCATTACTCCTCAAGAAACATAAAAAAGCCAGATTACAGTTTGCATGTCCTGTGGTCTGATGAAACTAAACTGGAGCTGTTTGGCCATAATGACCAACGTTACATCTGGAGGAAAAAGGGGGAAGCTGTAGACCTGAGAACACCATACCAACTGTGAAGCATGGAGGTGGCAGCATCATGTTGTGGGGCTGTTTTACTGCAGCAGGTACTGGAGCTCTTTATAAAATAGACGGCATCATGAAGAAAGAGCATTACATAGAAATATTAAGGCAACATCTCAAGCCATCAGGCAGGAAGCTAAAACTTGGGCACAAATGAGTCTTCCAAATGGACAATGACCATAATCTTACTGCTTAAATTGTTAAAAGTGGCTTGAGGATAACAAAGTCAATGTCTTGGAGTGCCCATCACAAAGCCCTGATCTGAATCACATTGAATACTTGTGGTCAGATCTGCAAAGGCGTGTGCGAGCAAGGCGACTGACAAACCTGACTCAGTTCCACCAGTTCTGGAGGAATGGACCAGAATTCCAGCAGAGTCCTGTCAGAAGCTTGTGGAAGGTTACCCAAAACATTTGAACTAAGTCATGCAGTTCACAGGAAATGCTACTCAATACAAAGAAAACGTATGTAAACTTTTGACCTCGAGGAAAATAATATAAAACTCTCTAAGAAATTCTCTCTCTCTTTATTGTGGCATTTAACAAAATGAAATAATTTTGGTAATCCTGACCGTCCTGAAACAGGAGAGGTTTAGTCTGATTTGACTTCAGATACTGAGACAAAAAATGAAACGTGTGTTTTTGCACAGTGTATGTAAACTTCTGACTTCAACTGTATATAACAGTGATGGATTTACAGAATTTTAGCTTTCAGCTTAAACACCCTTTTTTATCAGCTGTTATTTAATCTTACTTTTTAACTTTTATCAGCCCCCATTGATTAACTAATCCTTTTTATATTGCAGAATCACAGTCTGTTATTTTCTAAAGAATTATCAATACATCTCTTCAGTCCACCACAGAGGCACTCTATTACTATAAAATAATTCAATTTAGCTTAGAAAAATGGCGTGATGGTGTTTGGTTTTTCCTTTTTTTTTTAAAGATCCTTTGATAAAGCTAGAAAAAAACAGTGTTAAAGAAACTATCCATCCACCATCCATCCCTGTTTAGTCCAATGGAGGGTCACTGGGATCTGCTGGATCCCAGCTCTCTAACTGGGATCCAGTTAGAGATCCAGAAACTAATAACCTCAAATTTCTTTTCAGTGCTGTAGCCAGGCTGACTCAGAGTTTATGAATTTCTTTATTTAAAAAAAAAAAAAAAAAAGTAAATATAAGAAACCAAATCTGTCATCTCTTACCAACAATGGGGGTCACCTCAGACGGCACAGTGACCTTGGAACCAGCTGGATCAACTGGTTACCAGTTACCCAGACTGCTTCTCCTCTATTGATGTCTGTGAATTAACCTCAGTTGTATCAAACCCATCTACGTGCTCCTGGATCCCATTTCTATGAAACTATTTAAAAAAGTTGATCCCTTAGTTGGTTCTGTAATCTTGGATCCCTTTTCCATTGGATATGTACCAAGGGCTTTTAAGATTGCAGCAATTAATACTCTACTTTGAAATACATCCTTTGATCTTGATAAAGTAGCAGCTACAGGCCCATTTCCAACCTTCTTTTATTTTCCAAAATGCTTGAGAGTTGTTGCAGATCATCTAAATGTGTTTAAGAAACAATATAAACGAGTTTCAGTTTCAGTTTCAGTTTCATCTGAATCCAGACTAAAAACTCGTTTATATTGTTTCTTAAACACATTTAGATCATCTAAATGTGTTTAAGAAACAATATAAACGAGTTTCAGTCTGGATTCAGATCTCGTCATAGTTCAGAAACTGCTTTGGTCAAGTTATATTAGTTGCATCAGTTTTAGTTTGACCAAGTAAATTATTGTTCCAGTCATATTAGGGTCAGCTGTGGAGAACCACAGGGTTCTGTTCTTGGACCAGTACTTTTCTGTTTTCATATACGCTGCTTTTAGGAAACATAACATAACTTTCACTGTTATGCAGATGATACTGAACTGTATTTGTGCTTGTGACCACATGAGGCGAATCAGACAGCCTTATTGGATGGATGCATCACAGATGTGAAGAGCTGGATGACTTTTAATTTCATGCTTCTTAATTCAGATAAAAGTGAAGTTATTGTAATTGGTCCCAACCACGGGTAGCGGGTAGTCTGAGGAGGACTTAGGAGGACAATTGAAGCTGTGCCAGGGTGATATGTTCTTATCAGGGACAGGCACTGTTCTGGGGGAGAATGGGGGAGTTTGCCTTTAACTAACAGAAAAAGTGATTGTATCTAACAACGCTTAATGTTTAACGCCCTGCATGTGTCAATAAAACCAGCCTGTGAGCTGCAGAGAGTCAGAATTCAGCTGGGCGAGCAGGAGGACAGACCGCGGGGTCTGTCAGCTGATTTCTCCCTTTGCAAAGGCGAAACTTGAGAGTGTCATGACTATTAATGAATTCAAATTAATCTCACTTTGAGTCCACAGATCAGCAGTCCGGGGAAGGTCAGGTTGACCACAACAATACCAAGTTTGCGGAAAGGGCAAAAGACACGCCCATTGCCATACCTAAAATGTGAGTAAGGGAGTCGGCATAACGGGTAGCGGCATTAGGGAGCAGAAGATTGCATTTGTGGTTAGCGGAGGCTCCTAAACCCGCAATTTGCAGATAGCGGTTACTAGGTAGCGGCTAGCGGGAGGTATACAATCGGGGCCTAAAGCTACAATATATCTAAAAAAAACCTAATTAAAAAAAAAGCTCATAGTTCCTTGTGTCCTTCTAGAACAATCTGCTTCCTTAATGCAGCTCCGCTTGCTGATCTAGAGTCTGGAGGTCTACAACAGGTGGCAGAGTCTTTAGCTCTATGGTGGAATCAACTTCCAGCGTCGGTCCAGGAGGAAGGCCCAGTTTCTGCATTCAAGGTTTGGCTGAAGACCTTCAATTGTAACTGTCATCTCTTAAATCATTTCTTCGTGATGCTACTGTAGGTTGGGGGTGCTGGGGGGACTCCCATGATGCACTGAGCATCCTCACCCTGTCTCTCTCATCTCAGAGAGACAGGGTGGCTGGGTGACTGGTAAGACTAAATCCCGTCTGGGCTCCATATGCATCAGCGATGATGTAATTTGATTAACAGGAATAATGTGAGTAATTATGGGAATAATTAAGTCAAATAAATAGATCTAGAGTCTGAGTGAGAGAAAGCTGCTTGTGTTGTAAAAACACTTCCAGTGGTTCCTGGACTAGAAAGCTGCTATGTGGTCTATATAGTGGTCTCTTTCCACATATTTAAAGCCGACGGTCCTGAAGAGAGCTGTAAAAACATGATTAGCTCTGATATTATGTCTCTGCGGTACTTTGACCAAAGAATGGTAAAGACTAATCATTAAAACCACAGGAAATTGAGTCCAACTCTGAAAAAAGTGGCTTTATGTTTCTCCTTTTTCATAATGGGCGCTTTCACAACATCTATCGTAGGTGACGGATCGCTTCAGGAAAATATTTATCACTCATGTGTATGAGCACAACAACTTTCATTTTGAGTCCATGGTGAGTCTTTTTCTGTCTTTGTCAAGAAAGGAAGAGGATGGAAAAACATGACAATCAGAGGTTCATATTTCCTGCCAGATCCAGGTCTCTTAGTGGAGAGGACGGGATAAAACATGATCACAGTGAAAATGAAAGCCTCATTCCTCTCCACTAGTGTCAAGCATTTAATACTGTAACCCACCCATTAACTGTAATTACCAAGGCTGCAAGACATCAGTGGGATAAATATGATTGTGGAGAAAACCCCACTGTGCCTGTTTTTCTGCCATAATTTCTCGTCTTCTGGGCCTTGTTTAATTATGAAAGAGCCGTCACGCTTTCTTCCCACATCAGGCTGCAAACTTTAATCCACATCTACGTCCTTACTGTCATTTCCAGCCGCTGTCACGATGCAGATATGAGGATCCTCGCCGGCTCGGGCCCTGAAACCCCTCCCACTAAACTACGGAAACAGTGTGTGTTTGTGTGTCACGCTGGAGCAGCATCTCTTCTTCAGTCTCAATATTAAAACCATGACAGTTCTCATTAACGATCAATTTATTTTGTAAAAGGACGCGCGGGTGTGACTCACGTTGTTGCTTCGCCGTGTGAAGACTTGCAAACCCCACAAACCCATGTTTTATTCACAATCGCACATAGATGGGATATAAAACGTTGCAAGTGAGGCATTTTAACCGTGCATCCATGAAAAATGGCCTCGTTTTCAAATAAGGCTGGAAAAGTTAGTGGAAGATAAAAGACACACTTGGAGGAAACTCTGGTCAGCGGTGATTAATTAGATGCTTTTCTAATTTTATAGCCTCTCAGAAATAAAAGGTAGACAAAAAAAACACCATCTACAAGTAATGAAACAAATTCAGAATAATGTTTCAAGACTCTGAGCACCTCGCCATCGATGGTACATGACATCAGCTGGGAATTAGGAGAAATCTCTGTGTGCAGAGAGAAGGCTGAACATTTTGTCACAGATACACTGCCCTCTGGTGGTCACTGCGTGTAGCTACACTCATTTTGACTGGGATGCTTTCACATTGAGAGGGTTAACCCGTTACCGTTCCGACGGCCGTCAGTCCGTAATTTTCCAAAACTAAACCGTAATTTACACAGCTCATATGTTACGCGAGGTAGTCATGCGACATATCTTTGGAAAGCTAAGATTCTTGTGATTCAATCGATGCAAACCATTTCAGGGTATAATTATAACAGAAGGTACAATCAACGCCTGTGTCACATCACAAACAAAAAAATAGTTATGAAATCGACACAACTCACCTTATAAGCCATATAAAATTCGTCCGATCAAAAATATTCCCACAAAAATGGTCTGGTTACATTCACAAAGCTCAAGTCAATCCAGTCCAGTAAAGTATTTAGTTCAAAATTCCTTATTATACCAGTAAATATCCACAAACAGCCGCTGCATCATTTAAAAAGTTTTGCTGGTCGGCGATCAAACTTCCAGGCTTTGTTCGCTGTGACTCGCCGTTTGCGTGTCTCATAATCGATTCTTTGGTTTTAAAATGGAGGGTGGAAGCTGACGTTTAGAGTGACACCTCATACAGCCATATAGCAGCTTCCCTGTCCTGTCCACAGCCTTCAATAGCCAATGAGGGCCAGCGTTGAAATGAAGCCCATGCCCCCATTATGTCGTGTAACAAGTGAGCCACTTAGAACCAATCATGCTGATGACTGACGCATTGTATAGCCAATGAAATTCTGAAGACAGCGATGTGTCGCTTCAGGGGGCGGAGACAAAGACACAAGCAGGAACTACCTGCGTAACTGCAAATTAATTACATGTGTCAAATGTGCATCAGTAGCCAGTTGCAGTGTGGCTTGTTTATATAAAAAAATGCTGCAAATAACCTGTAATTGGTTATAATTGTAAATGTGTGTAAATATGTGAATAGTTTGCTGTGTTTGCTGTGTTGTAAAAGGCAGTTATGACTTTTATCCTCGGTATGTGGCCATGGTTACCCAAGTGTCCTTTTGGAGTCTCCAAATGGACATTTTTGGAAACGTCTAGACATACTCTTCCAAAAACATGTGTAAAATACTCATTTATTGTGGTATTGCTATCAAATTTGAACTTGCACTAGGTAAGGCTTCATGCTGTGGTCCCATTGTGTTTTCCAGCTAATAAGTCACAGCTGCACTCATCTGCAGACATCTGTTTACAAAAAAAATTCAGGTGAAAAATAAAAAACTTATATTTCAGTGTGTTCAAACTTAGATTACTCAATGCTAGTAGCACTTACAGTGATTCTGACAGTTGGGGGAAAAACTTCAGAGTGTTACCTTTCAAAAGAGACCAAAACCATCCATGTGCTACAAACGGTTCAAGAACAGCTTTCAATTTACTTTGGGTTCGCCTTGGATAGGCATTTTAGGCTAATTTTACAGGAGTGGCAAGGGGTTAATTAGTAATTCTGGTGTTAATGAGAGCCAAGGTTGTGATGTCCTTCTAGTGTGTATGGTTTGTGACAAAAAAAGAAGAAAAGATCTTTAAATAAAAGCTCTAGTGCTGCTCTGTGCATCCTGCATGCCTGAACGAAACTCTACGAGCTCTTCAGCTTTCCTGTAGTCCTGAGTCTTGACATTTAGCTCCCGGATGGGCTCATGGGAAGTGGGGCTCGCTAAAGGCCAATATAAACATAAATATTGAATAAATGATGGCATTAGATTTTTTTTTTTTTTTTTTTTTTTTGAATGTGACATATTGTTTCTAAGCAATAAACTGAAGGTCAAAAGTTTCAAGCAGACACAGAGGCTCTGATTTTCAGGAACATTAACTTCTGCCTTCATGGGGAAAAAGCAGGGCTGAGAGCTTTGTGGGATATTTTTCTGTAGATGAAACTTGGGATTTAGTTTTCTGCGGGGACAGAAAGAAGAACTGGATTCAGACGCAGAACATCCGCTGAACGTTGGGTCGTGAACACCATCCTGGAGCAACAGGGGAGTTCAACCTGAGTGCGTCTCCGTGAGGAGCAGACGACCACAGATGGGCTGCAGCGCTTGAGTGTTCGCAGCAGCTGCTTGTCGACTTGACGTGTAAATGCATCGCTGCTGGAAAGCTAAAACGCAGAGCTGCGCGTCACGAGAGACACGAGTGGAGGCGGCGTTGATCATTTCACGTCTTCCAGTCGTTATAATGAGCAGAGAGCAGAGGCGGAGTTTTACAAACCAAATGTTCTTTAGCGTCTAAGGACAAAAAAAGCTGCTGTTCCTTTTTAAAACAAAACTGGGATGATCCAGCTGTACTTTTATACCGTAAACAAAAGACGTTGAGTGTCTCTGCACGTGTTAATAATTAAAAAGAAATGTTTTTTATTCTTTACCAAACTTGAGTTTCACTTCACAGGACTCAACTTGTCTCCTCCTGTGACTCTCTTAGGCTGCAGAGTTGGTTGTTTTTTCCCAGAAGCCTCCTCTCCATCTACAGAGCTGCTCCTCATGGTTCCAGCAGAAGGTGGGAGCAGAATTTTTCAATAAAATCCAGAGCTGGCGCTCATTTTTAACTCGTTTAGATGTTCACAATTTCTGGTCGAGAAATGCATGATGTGCGCTGGAATGCTCTGAGCAAGGGCGTAACCATTGTATAGACATTGGGGGGGTCCAAATGAGAGCCCTCCCCCAGAATTTTTTTTAAAGGTGCATTTCCCACAGTTCTGTGATTTTTATTTATTGACCATCTGAAATCACATTTAAAGGAATATCTGGGAAAAATTACATGCCTAAAGCATGTTGATGTAAACAACAAAAAGTCCATAGTACACGATGGACTTTTAATTCCAAGTTAATTTGTATTTTGTTGATTTGTCTCAAAATGAATGTCTGAACATTTACACTGAAATGTTTAATGTGAATGAAATCATAGATTTGTACAAAGAATTAAATGTAAAATATTGATGTTAATTGAATATATATACAGATTTATTCATTTGACATAAAAAAAAAAATAGTGTGGCCTGTCCTTACACAATCCCTCTCCCTGTCTCTCTGTGCTGCCTGCATTATGACCAGATATTATTATTGTACCAGAAGAACAACTGACTCTGAGGAAAATTTTATTTAGAATATTCTGCTTTTCTTACTAGTTTTATTTACTGCTGACACGTAGGCTTAGGTTAAAACAAAAGTCATCAAGCTGTTGAGTCTTGTATTCCAGTGACTCACCTGATCATCCATGTCTTCAGAGACTGTCCCTGTCTGGCCTGTTCTTACAGCATCCCTCTCCCTGTCTCTCTGTGCTGCCTGCATTATGACCAGATATTATTATTGGACCAGAAGAACAGTAACTGACCCTGAGGATCTTTTTAATTTGATACGTTGAATATTTTGCTTGTATTACTAGCGTTACACACACACACATACACACGACACACGGAGAGAGAAAACAGCACACACACGGAAGACACATCATATCATATGATACAGTCTCTTCACTTCAAGCTAGCTAGCTCAACTAACAAACTGAGCCCTTTTTAACAAGTTAAATATTTCAAACTAATTTAAAATTTAACACACTCACTCCTCTTTAGCTATCTAGTTGCTTACTGTCTGAAAAAACTTCATATGTCCTGTTTTTTCTGCTTTTTGGGTAAAGACATTGCTCCCTCCTTCCTTTCACATTCAACGCTCTATTGTTTCGTCTGTCGGAGCCGCTTCAAACCGAGAGGCGTTAAATGGGCGCAACCAAGTGTACAACTGGGAGGGGGAGGTTACACACTTTAGTGTTCCTTATAAACAGAAATAAATTGATCGGTAAATATTCGGAAATAACAAGAGACGGACTGTTGAGCCAGGTTTCACAAAAGGAGGAAATATTTAACATATTTACACATAATATTGGGGGGGGACAGATTGGTATTTTCCCAGTATTGGGGGGGACACAACTCCCCCAAAGAATGCGTGGTTACGCCCAAGGCTCTGAGGTTGCAAAAATAAAGACATTTTTTAAAAAGGAAGTAATGAAGTAATCACCGTTTCTTTTGAAAAAGTTAAACGTTTAGTCTATGTTGAGTCTGAGTGAGTTATGATGTTGGACTGAACCTCAGCGTGAGGAAACTCAACACTTGTCACAGCTGATGCTCAGCAGCTGACCAGCAGCTTGTTATATTTAAATTAGGGCTGTCAGTTGATTAAATTTTTTTAATCTCGATTAATCGAAAGATTTTCATAGTTAACTCACAATTAATCGCATAAATAATTTTTTTAATGTTCTGTTTATCCGTCCATCCATCCATCATCTATACCCATTTTGTCCTATAAAGGGGGGATCTGCTTTATTCATTTATTTATTTTTAAGCCTTTAGTTTGAAAACCAGAAGTCCACCAATGCTGCCGTACTTTTTGGGGTCTTAATTCATCAGCTTCTTAGTGTATTTTGTCATGGCTGCTGCTTGACTGCAGTAATTTGCTGACGGTCCCTAAACTCCACGGCAGCAGCAGGTGCTCAAAAGGACATTCAGCTGTTCCTGAGAGTTTTAGCCACACCCACTGAGAGTTTTAGCCACACCCACTGAGCTTTGAGGGTTGATGACACTGGTGAAATGTCTGGCATACTGATATCTACAAAATGATACCAACCTGGATGAAATCGGTGCCGTTTTCATGACGCTATTAAAGTTTAAAGAGAAAAATAACAAGCGAATGTCAGATGTGAAACTAACTTTATGTCCTGAGATGGTAACTCAGTTCACAGCGACAGTAAATACAAATAACCTTTTTCTTCTCAACAGAGCCATCTGGCAGCAACTTAAAGCTAAACTTACCGTTCATAAGACCCTTTTCTGTCACCATGTCTGTCCCACACGTTGACTGTAAATACACTTATTGGCCGAGGGTCATATTTACAGAAATGTGTGTGTGTTAATCTCACGTAAAAAAAAATAGCGGTGTTAAAAAGAATTTGCGTTAACACGTTATTAACGCGTTATTGACGCGTTATTAATGCATTAACTTTGACAGCCCTAATTTGAATGTAAATTGTATTCACTGTAAAGCACTTTAGTCAACTTTGTTGTACATAAATGTGTTTTTCTAAACCAGCCATTCACAAACTTCAGAATACCAAGGCCCAATTTGAAATGCGAAAAATCTGCGCAGCCCACCAGAACCTTTAATCACAACTGTGATCAACATACAGGACTAGAAGCTACGTTCCGATATTAATGTAAGGGGTAAACAAATATAGGTAAAACTTGTCATATTAAGTTAAGATGACAGTAGAATTACACTTAATTGGTTCGTTTTGTTACTTCCAATTTTTTTTTTTTTTTATTGTGTCATGAAGATTTTACAGTAATTAAAAAATATTTTTTAAAAATCAAGGATTTAAAACACATTTGTTTGTTGTTATTATTCCAGGAGGAGGACGGTTATTCCAGGAGGACAGTGATGGTGGTATTAAGGTGAAAGGCCGCTTGTTCTGACGGCGGTCTGTTAATGGTATAATGATGTATTACGGCTCCAACGTGCTACTTCGTGCACGTTGGTCATCATTTGATTCATCTGGACGGGTCACTGATGCTTCCAGGGGTCTCAGAAACACTGAGGCCCCGTTCATGGTCTTCATACCACGACTGGAAACGTTTTGACAAGCTGATGATGGCGTGTTAGAGGTTTTCCAGGCAGAGCGGAGGATCTGATTAACGTGGAAGAAATTTTTTTTTTTGCTGTCGCCTCCAAACATGAAAACATGTAGAATATCTTCAGAAACAGTTCATTCTTTTTATTCTGTTATAATTCAAAACTTTACAGTTCAAACAGTCGACCTAAATCCTCCCTTTATCTATGAAACTCCAAAGGGATCATTAGAATATTATTTCTGAGCGACCGCTAAGTTAAATTTTGTTCAGAGGCTGAGAAATGGGAGGATCGATTGGACCGGTTTTAAGTTTTCCAGTAAACCTTCGTGAACCTATTTTTATTTATTTATTTTTTATCATTGCAGGTTAAAGTGCACGTGGGATCAACAACATCTCAGTTGTTCTTGTAATGACTATAAAAGCAGCTAAAGGTTCAGGTCACATTGTTTGACTTTAAAGCCTCTTTTCCCTCCTGGAAGTTTGGAGAACTCAAGGTTTTTTTTTGGTCTTTTTAAGACAGGATTTCTCTGTATTTTCTTGAAGCCATCTTTCTTTTCTTTGCACAGGTTTGTTTCCATGATGATGTCACCCCCGTGTTTGACTTTAGCGACGGGTCTGATGAGGCTGGTTCCAGAACTTCTTCACGTTCCTGTTAAATTTTCATTGAAGAGGGAGTTGCAACTCTGGATTTTATCCGCGGTGAAGTTTGCTTTTTTTTTTTTTCCTGTCTAAAAAATATTTAATTCATCTGAATTCAGTCGGATCGACATGATTGACACTTTCTTTCCAGAGTCGCTCTCTGTCTTCTCTTCTTAATTTATTAATGAGCCGAGCAGTTTTATGGTCGAGCTGACTTGAGCTTAAGTGAAAACTCATTTGGCAGTCGGGATGATGTCTAAAATTTATTGAAATGTAAGAAAAATTAAATATTTGATACAGCTTCAGTTCCAAAGTTTCACGCGGCCTTGCTACAGCCATGTGTAGCAAGGCTACAGGGTAAATTAAAATGGAATAACGGTTATGAATATTGTGATTTATTTTTGGTTTTGTGATGCTGAAGAACAATCTGGACTGCATGCAGGCCGTTTCTTCAGCGATTCAGGTTTTTGTGAGTTGATCACAAACCCCGCGGTCCCTGTCCTCTTTGGTCCGGAGGATGCTGCATCCATGGTTACTAGAGCTGAGCGATTTTATTGATTCTGCGATATATATCGATATTTTATTTCCCAAGAGAGTATCGATTTTTCAGCCACGGGTATTGATATTCTAAGCTTCTTTCAAAACCCCCGTGTCCCGCCTTTTTCTCAACAAATCTTTTATTCATTGTGTCCAGCATTTGCAAGCTGCCTGTCAGCCATATAATGTGTAATTGATGCTTTCAGTTCAAATAATTCAAACAAAGTCATTGGAACACTCACAAGATGTCACCAAAATCACTTTGTCCCTTTAAAATCTTTCGGAAAATGATGTAAATGTAAAGATGAATATTGATATATATCGTATCGTAAACCGAATATTGCGTATCGTATCATATCGCGAGATTAGTGTATCGCTACAGCCCTGATGGTTACCACAGGGCAGGTTTTTTACTCCGACTCGGCCCCATTTTTAAATGCGTTGTGGCTCTGGACAGCTCTGGATCATGGATCTGGATCTGGATCTGGATCATTCTCACACATTCACTCCTCTTTTCGTGATGGAGCTGTAACCGACATTTGACCAGCGGTGATCTCAGACCCAGATTTCCAGCTGTGCTCCTGAACCATTCCAGCTGTGCTCCTGAACCATTCCAGCACCGTGTTTGTGACGCAGATGGAGCTGAGGATAAAAAGATTGCGGCCATCTAAGGCTGGTTTTGTCCCAAACATACAGAGATTCCTCCAGATTCCTCTCTTTTTGATGATGTCATCCGCTGTAGGTGATGACATCACCAAGGGCTTGAAAACTTTGCAGGCCAGTGAATCGCTGCCCACCTTTACTTACCTTACCACCTTTATTTCAGAGAGATTCTGCTGCTCGCAGATGCTCCAGATGTTTTGAGCTAAATCATGTCACTGACATGAATGTTGGGATTTTAAAAGAACACGGCGGTAAGCATTGCCCTGCTCCAACAGTTTTTGACTCTTAAGATGACATATTCCTCTCACTTTTAGTCGAAGCACGTGGGTTTGTGTTTGCACGTCGTTGTATTCATCTTTCATTTACACTTTACAACAGCAGCGCAGCTTTATTTGAAATGGGGCTGTAAATAGCAGGACAGGAAAAAAAATGGCCAATAAAAGATGCAATAACATTAAAAAGGGCCACAGCGCTTTTTTTGCCGCATCAGTTACGGGGAGAATTTGGCAACAAAAGCTATAACATACACTGTATATAGAGAGAAAGCTCCCCCGAGGGGGGAGAAATAATTTACGATGACAAGACTAACAAATCACCACTTTGCAAAAACAACCCAGACAACAGCTCCCACACAAAGCTGAAGGCCAAGCAAATGCAAAGCAGACTGAAGGCAGTTCTTCTGGATTACTGAGCTCAGAGTTAGTTGTGAATGCAGCAGAGGGCAGTTCCCCCCCGGGGGAGAGACGACTTACATATGCAGCAGGATGGTTTTAACGCATGGGGAGCTTACGTTGCAGGATTGGAGAAAGTCGGTGGCTGAGCTCCAAGGAGAAGTTTCCTCCTGTCATCCACATTTTTAAAAAAGTTTGCTCCGTATAAAACCGAGCATGAGCCGACTCCTGAAACAGCACCGGACTCCAGTAATCCAGTACAACTTCTTCCTCTTCTTTTTCTGGTAAATGTGGTTCTAAAAGGCCAACCTTCATCTGCAGTCCAGACGTCTGATTAACCGCTGCTATGCTGCGTTCATCGGCTTTTAAAAGTCGCCAATCATAAGGTAGTTATTTTCATTAAATCATTAAAATCAAAACTCTGGTGAAGTAACATCTTGATGACAAATGCGTATTCAATTTTCTATTCAATTCAATTTTATTTGTATAGCATCTACAGTCATGCAAAAAATTATTAGACCACCATTTTTTCTTCAGTTTCTTGTTCATTTTAATACCTGGTACCACTAAACGTCATCATGTGACTAAAACAGACAGAAAAGAAAACACTGAATGCATAAAAGCGGTGTTTTTGGCAGTACAACGCCATAGCTATTGATGTAAAAACTTAAGTGATTTAGGTTATAATCAAGAAAACCATGGAAAATGGTAAGATATCAGCTCTTAAATAAAACTCTTATGAGCAATCTTTGTGGTTATCGTTATGTTTGTCCAAACAAATGTACCTTTAGTTGTACCAGGCATTAAAATGAACAAGAAACTGAAGAAAACAAGGGTGGTCTAATCATTTTTTCCATGACTGTAGGTCACAGCCTGAGTGGGCGTGGCTGAATTAGCTGCTCTCGATCCCTGGCCATCATGGCCACAGTACTTAAGGCCCGGTCTTACAACAAACCCTGCCAGATTGTCTTGTGGTTGTTCCAAGCATTCAAGCTGTCCTTCCAAGCCTTGTTTCTGTTTTTGGGCCTTACTGAACCTTGCTCAGTTTTTTCCTAGACCACGATTCTGCCAAGCCCTTGTCGGTACCTTCACCCTCGCGGACTCCTTTTGGATTTTGACCTTAGTTTCGCACCATCTACGAGCCTTGCCTGCCCCTTGTCTGACTTTTCTGAACCTCTGAAATTAAAACCCTTTTTTAAGTGGCTTTTTGATCTGCATTTGAGTCCTTTTCTTGTGTGACTGACAATCTACTACAATGCAAGTTGCCACCAGGTGTTTTACAGAGACCCAGATCATGACCCCTGAGCAAAAAAAACTATAATATTTAATTATAATATTAAATCCTAATTTAATTTTAAAAAAATGGTGAATAAAAAAAAAGAAAAAATCTTTTAAGCCAAAGAGTGGCAAGAAGAATCACCACTTAAAGAGGAAGAAAAGAGCAGGACCTGGATCATATGGGGGGACCTTCCTGATGAAGACCAGCCGGGTAGAGAAAGAAATGAGGAGGGAGACAGGACACAGAGAGAGGATGGAGGACAGAGAGAGGATGGAGGAGAGAGAGAGGATGGAGGACAGAGAGGATGGAGGACAGAGAGAGGAGGGAGGACAGAGAGAGGAGGGAGGACAGAGAGAGGATGGAGGACAGAGAGAGGATGGATGACAGAGAGAGGATGGAGGATGGAGGAGAGAGAGAGGATGGAGGACAGAGAGAGGATGGAGGAGAGAGAGAGGATGGAGGACAGAGAGAGGATGGAGGACAGAGAGAGGAGATCACAAACATCCTGGCAAAACTATATTAGACAAAATATGTCAATAATCCATTAACTGAAGAACTAATAATTCCAGCATTTATATTCTGACTGGTTCATTGTTTGTTCATGGTCTGCAGAGATGACTATAAAAACAGATGTGGGCAGCAACACTGAGGTGGTCAGAGGATCGGATAGCGTGTCATAATGTTTCCTACGGTCCACAACGTTGCTCATGTCTTCATGTCTGCAGTCTGGTCTACTCTGAACTCGTTGCCTCGCTGAATAAGTTCCTGCGGTGTAGCTACTTCGAGCGTCGCTGCTGTCCTCGGTCATGTCCTGATGATGACCTGTGATATCAAACCATCTTCTACGGTCTTTCTGTTTCAGTTGATGACTGTTTCAACCTCCACGTGAAAATGATGGTCATTAGGGATTAATCACACACCTGGCTTTGTCTTCAAAATGACATCAGTCCCATACACTCTTGCACAAAGCATGGTCACACCAGATACGAAATGAAATGAATGAAAAATACTTTATTAATCACAGAAGGGAAATTCAACACCAGATATAGATTTGATTAAGATTTTTCTTCTTTTTGGTTGCTTTCATTTTTGTAAATTGATTCAGCATTCATTCATTTAGAGCAGTGATTCCCAAAGTGTGGGCCGCGGCCCCCTGGTGGGCCGTCGCGGTACTGCAGGTGGGCTACGAGAGGTCATTAAAACTAAACAAATATGTTTTAAATCTTCAATCTTTTTTTAAATATATTCTTAATTACTGTAAAATATTAACGACATGATTTTAAAACTTTAAGAAGTAACAAAACCAACCAGTTGAGTGTTATTCTACCGTTATCTTAGCTTAATATGACAAGTGTCACCTTATTTGTTGACCCCTCCACAGCTTCTAGTCCTGTATGCTGATCACGGTTGTGATTAAAGGTTTCGGGTGGCCGCGGAGATTTTACACATTTCAAATTGGGCCTTGGTATTCTGAAGTTTGGGAACGGCTGCTTTAGAGGATTTCTTCACACATGCCTGAGACTTTAGTTTTTTAAGTGTCCCATATTATGCTATTTTGAGCTTTGTTTATATTGATCGAGGGTAATTTTAGAGTGAAAAAAAAAGTATCATGGATGCTCCTGGTACGCCTGCTCTTTCAGAAATGTTATTTACCGCTTAATCAATCACGCACCTCTTAAAAAGCCAGCCTGAAAACTGCTTTCGCTACAATTTAAAGTCAATTCTAAACCGCTTAAAAGTCATGAAAGTGTAATATGGGTGCCTTTTAAATCAAAGCTCATGGGTGTCAGCTTGAACATCGATGGTGAAATCAGGTCTCAAAGAGAAAACAATCTGGGAGCTAAAGTAGGATGAACGAGCAGGAGAGGACAAGAGAAAAACAAGACTGAAGTCAGGATATTAAAAGATTGAAGGAAGCGAATGGAGATGGGCTGAAAATGAGGCAGGAAAAATATGAAGGACAGCAGCGCTGCTCCTGGATGATGTTGTAGTGGGATGATGATGATGATGATGATGATGATGATGAAATGTTAAGCATCCCGTTCGCTTTCACACCACAGGTAGTGGCGCACAGGTGCACCAGCGCAACCTTATCTTAACAAGTTCAGTAATAATGCACGTATCTCTTCCCGCACACAGCCACAGCAAAGCCGTGATGTCTCCTCCAGTAAAGTTTGACAGTTCATTAAATTTCTGTGTTAATATCGAGCGGCTGGGCAAGCCAAGGTTAATGGGACCGCTCGGGCTGAAATAAAGGTTTGACTAGTGGCTGATAGGGGCCATAAAAGAGCCCATTTGGTCTCCTGCCGCACTCCAGGCAAGATGTTTGATACCGGGCTGCACAGAAGAACACTTGTGATTGTGTGGAGGAGAGAAATAAATTAGCCTCATTATCCCTTTTTCTTTTTTTCATTTCAATTAAAACGACCCTCTGAATATGTTTCTTTTTATCACACTGGAAGCGAGTCGAGGTCTTCATCTCACTATTTAATCTGAGTAACTGCAGTTGTTGTGTTTGTATGTGCAAATGCATGACTGTCTTGGTGTAAAGTAGACAAATGTGCATAAATTAGTTCAATATTGTTCTCCGGTTTTATGCTCTGTTGGTACGAAAGCCACACAAATACATCTGGTGGAGCTCCACCATGGAGCCCATAGAGGGGCCACAGAGGGGCCATAGAGGGGCCGGCCAGGATAATTCACAGCAGGTCCCACAATAATTGATGGTGCCCCCTCCCTAGTTACTGTTGCTAGGTCGGACAAACTTTCTGCTCCTGCTTTAAGGACTGTGTTAATTCGCTATTTTTCCGATGTGTATCATCAGTGTTAATATTATACTATAATAACTCCATGGTGAAATATTACTGCTGGGGACCTGCAACAGTGACTCGAGGTGTCCAGAACGTTTGGAGGGACATTTTTATTCCCTTTCCCAAACCAAAACAAACGTCGGAAAAATGCAGCTGTGGGTTCAGTTGTGTCCGTCCACACAAGCAACTGAACGTGGGGAAAGTTACAAAACACACCTACATTTACTCCACAGTAAGTTTACTTTGTTTATTAGATGATTGATTTAACCACCGTTTAGTAAAAGTAATAATATGATTTAGCGGCAGGGTCATGAGTGAAAACATCTCTCCGTTAGCATTAGCTCTGGTCCATAGGTCACCACACCAGAGCTATGTTAGCATAAGACAGTCGCAGCATTGTATTGATATAATTAATAAAGTGACGTTAACATCACTAGCCTCACCTTAGACCTAACAAAATAAACATCCATGGCCATATATATTTGTAGACAACAAGGCAGGCTGATAGCTGGCTAGTGAGCTCTGGTCCATAGTGGAGAAGTCATTGACACTATGGACCAGAGCTAATGCTAACAGAGAACTCATCACCCTCCCTGCTGCTAAATCATATTATTGTGCACAAGCCTTAAGCGCTCATCTATCCTGCCATGTCAGACTAAATAAAATGAACCTAACCGAACATTTGAATGATCTTCAGTCTTTCTAACCACGTGCCTCCATCACACGGGAAAACTCGGTTCAGGTTGTGTTAAAAAAATCAAATCTTGCATCGCTGTCTTTGCTTGATGATTCGTTCATGACGGAGCTCAGCTGAACTGTGAACGATTCACTCCAGTTCATTCATTTACTAGCTGGAACAAGGTGTTCGTTGGCCACCGACGCCACACTCGTAGGAGACGGTCGACCCGGCGACCGCCGTGAGAGCACCAGGACCTGAGACTGAACCACCTGTGACCACTGAGCTCCAGCAATGCAAACTCACCTCCTGAACGTTGTTCCAGCGGCTTTTTGATTCAACCGCGACAGCAGCGGTCATCAGTACCAGAGTTCGTGTTTAACTCGGTGGGACGGCTAAAGACCAGATCAGACTGGTTGCATCCCTGTGCTGGTTTTCACCGCTGCTCAAAACTGAGTGACCGCTGTCTGCAGCAGGCAAGACGGTGACTTTTCAGGAGAACGTCAGAGCGCTCGCCTCATACTGAAGACGGAAATATTCCATCTATGTAAACCCGAAAAAATGCATTTTTAATTTTTGTTCGACAGCATAAAAAGACAAAGAGCCCGACTATTGATTTTTCTTTCAGCTTAGTCCGATTTTCCAATTACAGCTAAGCCCCCGGCTTAGGAGCACAAACTGTCAGAGGCCTAAATTCTCCTTTGACAGAATGTTAAATAGCACAAACTGAATTTCTAGCTGTACTTGGTGCACAAAGCTTTTCTGTTATCTAAGTGAATCTTCCTGCATCTGCAACAGCTGAAGACACTTCTGGAGGTGTGCACAGTCCTCCTTTAAATGCAAATGATCACGCCATGCTTCCGACAGCTTTATCCTCTACACCAGTGGTTCTGAACTGGTCTGGCTTCAGGACCCACCATCACCCTTAATGACAACCCACGACCCAAATCAGGGAACATTTCCAACTTCTCAACTTTATTAAATGAAAAGATCGTGCAGTTTAAATCGGAGATAGTAGAATAGAATATCACAGAATGCCAACACAAAAAAAAAGTTTATTGGCAAAAAACCAAAATAACTTCAAGTGGGAAATTTTCCCTTTGATGCTCAATTAGCTGCATTTGAATTAAATCCAAAACACTTCACTTCAGTAACTTCAGCCTTTTTTAACAGACTCAACATGCACAAACATGAAATAAAACAGTGCAACCACTGAGCAGTAGTTTCAAAAAGAACTCAAAATATATAGTTTTATCTGAATAATCACTCACTGATCTTTGTCTTCAAGATAAGAAAATCCATATCTCATATATTCTTCGTTGTATCTGTGTTTCACCTGCTCATCATATGGAAACAAACGCTGCAGGTCTTCTTCTATGGTGTTAACTGACGGGTGTCAACTCGCATTACAGGACATTATCGCCATCTACTGTTAAGGAGTATAAATGACACACATTTTCTTTTTTAAAGCATTTCCTTCCCCAGACAAAGGCCCACGACCCACTGAAAACGGGTCTGCGACCCACTTTTGGGTCACGACCCACCAGTTAAGAACCACTGCTCTACATAACTACGTGGTTGTGCTTCAAAACGCTGGAGCAGGTTTGGATATTCTGGCAGCGAGATGACACGAGTTGGGTTTTTTTTTGTGTTTCACAGAAGCATCGGCGGCTGAAACCGTCGGGCTCCTCAGCCTGTCAGACGCTGCGTGGGTTTCTTCAGACTTCGCCTGGAGTGATGCTGAATTTCAACCACGTAAATGCAGTTCTAATAGCAGACGTTGTCACCAGCGTCTGAGCGAAACTTGTCACCATGGGAACAAACTAAATCAACAATACGGCGTATCTGAAAAGTGCATCAGTGTTGATGGGAGTGTGAGCTGTGATTTATGGAGTTCCTTTTTAAAAAAAAACAAAAAAACAAAGCTTTTTGGAGAGGCAGTGTTCGCCGGAGACTGACAGCATGAATTATTCATCGTTTCGGCACCATCTCGGGGCCTATCTCGGGAATACGGCGCTGTCAATCAGCGTGGTAGCCTGCAGGTTGACAATCAGCAGTCATGCACAGACGCAGGGGGAAGGGCATGCAAACACACAATCATTAATGCCGAACATGCAAACAGAAGCGCTGCAAGCGTGGAGAAACGAGATCATGGATTCATGCTGATCTGTATCAAAGCTGGGCCACGAAAGAGTTGCGTCTGTGCTGTTAGTGAAGCCGTGAGGTAACCTGCTCTCCCAGCAAACATTCAAATATGTCGGGAACTCTTTCTGAAGACTAGGACGACTATCAGAGTGCATCAGTGGGAGGTTTCCTTTATGATGCCAGTGTTTGTGTTCATTTAAATAAATACACCACTGCAGTAATGGTACCTAATTCTTGAAAAGAAAAAAGACCATTGTTGCTCACCGGTCATGCAGTAATCTTAACCTTCCTCCTGTGTTAGCTTTCTGTTAGCATCCCCGGTGTTAACGGGTCGGTTTCGACCAGTGTCTTAAATCAGCTTTAAAACACAATAAAAACAATAACTTATCATCAATTTTTTTGGTCATCTCTTGGTTACCTTTTTAGGCTTCCTCATCCATGAAAATGTTGGGTTTAATAGTTTTGGTGTGGGTCTCTGGGCCTTTTATTTTTATCAGTAAACCTCTCGATTTCAGTAAAAAAAAAAGAAAAATTTACCTCAAGAGAATCCTATAAATAAATAAAAGGTTGTTGTGTTTCCTGAATATTACTGAGGGGTATAGAACACATCTCTGAAATTAATTTGCTTGGATGGATTGTGTATGCACTTTGTTTAGAATAGTACAACGTGATGTATGTAAAAATGTATTAAGATTTTAAATGTAACACCCATGATAACCTCATGTTCTTTGTTTTTATATTTCAAATAAATAAATAAAAAAAAAAGTAAAAAAAAAAAAAAAAAGAAATGAATTTGCTTGGTTTATTTTTTTATTTCAAAATTAACAACTTTAGGAACATCTATGGTGTTAGGGGTCAGTTTTGACCAGATATATTTTCTTCAAGAAAATGCAAAAGAAAAAAAAAATCATTTTTGACTGCAATAGTACTTTTAATATAAACAAATTGAAACACAGAACAGGTCATAACACAAAATAATGATTTAAAGTTCAAATAAATGAAACAACAACCAATCAAACAAATAAAATCAATAGAAATCAATTATTACTTCCAAAATTAATAGCTAAATAAGCTAAATCAGAGTTAAAGTTTCTGTGTGCAAGAACATACTTGTGTGTGTGTGTTTAGATGCATGTGTGGCAAAAAGTGACACTTTTAGTGTGTTTTTAGCAAGAAGAAGAACACTATGTTGAACTGTGAACACTTCCAGGACCCAGGAACGATTCCAGGACCACCTTCAGGAACACGTCCAGGACCCAGAAACACTTCCAGGACCCATGAACACTTCCAGGAACACTTCCAGGAACACCTCCAGGATCACTTCCAAGACCCAGGATCACTTCCAGGACGTCATAGTATTTGCAGATTTGTACTATGCTCTGTTCTGCTGTATTTGATAGTATTTATCTTTATTTATTATTATTTTTGATTGCTTAGTGATCTCATATATCCTTTTAAAAAGGAGATTTTTTTTTATTTCTATCAGGAAAAATCTGTTCATCCTGAGCAGCTTCAGCCTCAGCAGAACAGGCCAGATGGTATTCAGAGAACATCAGGACCTGCAGCTTCGCCTTGATGGAGTCGATCCAGCTGCTTCTTCACCCGGCCAGCTGTCACCGTCACCCCGGTGGACGAGGAAGAGGAGGAGCCTGGGCATCAGGGGTCAACGGTGGGGAAGAGAGTGGTGCCCGATGAGGCGACTGGTGAGCTGTGAGAGCTGAAGGTGTCATGTTTGGAGGGCCAGCAGGGCGTCCATTACTGAACCTGTTCAGTCCATTAGTCCATCTGTCCGGGTCGGCTCCTGCTGCTGGTGGTCGCTGGAGTTGAGGCAGATGATCCGCCTCATCCTGCTTCATCCTGCTGAGCTCTTATAGCTGTCGTTCAGAATATTTAAGCTCAAAATGCCCTGAAATATGAGCTGCTGCCCTCCTCCGTTATATTAAATGCACATTACAGAAAGATAACTTCTAAAAAAGTATTTTGTAATGATGTCATTCTGCTGTCTAGAACCATCATCTGCGTTGTGAAAAATCACCAGCTTAAAGACTTAATTAGCTTCTTCCAGGTGTTTCTGTTTCTGTAAAACATGTCTGCCGTCATATTTGATGGGTTTCTGTTTTTCTGATCGAAGTGTTGACCTCAGCACCGGTCCGTTCTTGTTTTTAGTCGTCATTCCTCCCCTTCAGATTTCCCCGCTCCGTGTCTCAGTTTTATTCCCGTCTCAGTTGCTCGTGCAGTTGTTAACGCCTCACACCTGCATTCACACCTGCATTCACACCTGCATTCACACCTGTTAGTCGTTACTCTCCAGTTTTATACTTCTTCTTTTCTGTTCTGAATCTTACTGTCGTTCCCATGCTCGTCTTCTTTTTTCTCACTTTTTTTTTCATATGGAAATGAAATTTGACACTTATTACCATCAATAATAGTAATAGACAAAGGGTTTATCTAACTCTGTAATATTCCTCTAATTAATTACCTCCCAGTGTGAAAAGCTTTTGCCAGTTTTCCAACGAGACTGAGGTTCAGTTTCTGATCTCCTGTCAGATGAACCGGCCACACTTGTGCTCAGTGAATCCAGCTGAAGACCATGACTTCTTCTTCTTCTTCTTCAAAGTCAAAGTCAAAGTCAGTTTTATTTGTCAATTCTTTCACATGTGCTATACATACAAAGGAATCGAAATTGCGTTTCTCACTATCCCATGCAGACAAGTAACAGGACAGGACAGGACAGGACAACAATAAAGTGCACAGGCACAGCAGGACATAAGACAGAACGTAAACATAAACATAAAAACAGAACTAAGGCAATAATAAATAAGGTGTAAGGCTTATACTTTTCCTAGTACAGAAAAAAGATAAATAAGGTGCAAAGGCTTATACTTTTTCCTAGTACAAAACTGATATTAACATTAATACTAAAACCCAATACTAGAAGTAGTGTACTGTGAGGTAATGTATGTTGTAGTGCAAGAGTCAGTAATGATTTAATATTATGGCTGAAGATATGTGCAGTTTCCATAGTGCAAATAACATTCCTGAGGGGGGGGGGGGGGGGGGGGGCAGGTTCTAGACACCAGCCAGTTTGGTGGCTCTGTTGGCAGAGGCTGGGGATAGGGAGGGGAGAGAGTTCAGCAGTCTCACAGCCTGGTGGATGAAGCTGTTGGTAAGTCTGGTAGTGCGGGAGCTGAGGCTCCTGTACCTCTTGCCAGAAGGCAGGAGGGTTGAAGAGGTTGTGTGCAGGGTGGCTTGCATTGCTCACAATTGTGAGCGCTTTGCGGGTGAGGCAGGTGGTGTATATGTCCTTCAGAGAAGGGAGTGATGCACCAATTATCCTCTCAGCTGTTCTCACTATGCGTTGGAGAGTTTTTCTGCTGTAGTCTGTGCAGCTCCCACCCCACACAGTGATGCAGCTGGAGAGGATGCTCTCTATGGTTCCTAGAATGTGGTCATGATGGATGGTGGAGCACTTGACCGCTTGAGTTTGCGCAGGAAGTAGAGGCGCTGCTGAGCTTTCTTGGCCAGTGATGCAGTGTTGGTGGTCCAAGAGAGGTCCTCACTGATATGCACCCCCAGGAACTTGGTGCTGCTCACCCTCTCCACTGCAGCACCATCAATGGTCAGTGGGTGGTGTTGAGTGTGGCCTCTCTGGAAGTTGACAACAATCTCTTTGGTTTTGCTGACGTTCAGCAGGAGATTGTTGTCTTTGCACCACCTGGTCAGGAGCTCAACCTCCTCCCTGTAGTGGGTCTCATCTCCCTTGGTGATGAGCCCCACTAGTGTTGTGTCGTCCGCAAACTTCACAAGGTGGTTGGAGCTGTGGGTGGGTGTGCAGTCATGTGTCAGCAGGGTGAAGAGCAACGGACTGAGCACACAGCCTTGTGGAGCCCCTGTGCTCAGGGTGATGTTGCTTGAGGTGTTGTTGCCAACACGCACCGCTTGAGGCCTCTGGCTGAGGAAATCCAGCAGCCAGTTGCAAAGGGAGGTGCTGAGGCCCAGTTTGTCCAGTTTGCTGATGAGTTGCTGTGGGATTATGGTATTGAATGCTGAACTGAAGTCTATGAACAGCATTCTCACATATGAGTCTTTCTTGTCCAGGTGAGTGAGAGCAGGGTGGAGGGCGGAGGAGATTGCATCCTCTGTAGACCGTTTTGCTCTATATATGCAAATTGGTGTGGGTCCAGGGTGGGGGGCAGGGTGGCTTTGATGTGAGACATGACTAGACGTTCAAAGCACTTCATGATGATTGGTGTCAGTGCCACAGGACGGTAGTCGTTGAAGCAGGATGGGGATGATTTCTTTGGCACAGGTATGATGGTGGCAGTTTTGAAGCATGATGGGACAATGGCTTGCCCCAGTGATAGGTTGAAGATGTCTGTGAAGACATCCTTCAGCTCCTCTGCGCAGTCTTTCAGCACCCTGCCTGGGATGTTGTCCGGACCCGCTGCTTTACGGATGTTAATGGTGGAGAGTGTCTTCTTCACGCTGGCAGCAGACAAGCATAGGGGCTGTTCATGCGGAGGTGGTGGTGTTTTCTGTGGGCGGGTGTGTTGTTCTGTGCTTCAAAGCGTGCATAGAAGCTGTTCAGGTTGTTGAGCAGGGTGGTGTCGCTCTCACAGCTCCGCGCCATGGGCTTGTAGTCTGTGATGGCCTGGATGCCTTGCCATAGGCTGCGTGCATCTTTGCTATCTTTGAAGTGGGTGGTGATCTTGTGTGTGTAGTCCTTTTTTGCTTTCCTGATGCCACGGGACAGGTTGGCTCTCGCTTTTCTCAGGCCTGGTTCGTCCCCAGCTCTGAAGGCCTTGTCTCTGGCTTTCAGCAGCTTGTGGACGTCCCCGGTCAGCCATGGCTTCTGGTTAGCTCGAGTGGTGATGCTCTTCATGTGGGTCACATCATCAATGCATTTGTTAATGTATGAAGTCACAGTGTCTGCGTACTCCCCAATGTCTGTGTTGTTGTTGTAGGTGGCTGCCCCTTTAAACATCTCCCAGTCTGTTGTTTCGAAGCAGTCTTGGAGGGCTGAAGTGGCTCCCTCTGGCCATATTCTCACCTTTTTTGGAGTTGGTTTGTTGATTTTCACACTCTGTCTGTATGCTGGCATTAGCATAACAGTGAGGTGATCAGAGGCGCCGATGTGGGGGAGGGGGGTAGCTTTGTACGCCCCTTTGTTCTGAGTGTAAACAACGTCCAAAGTGTTGTCACCTCTTGTTGGAAAGTGAACATGTTGATGAAATTTTGGAAGAACAGTCTTAATGTCAGCATGATTAAAATCCCCTGCGAGAATGATGAAACCGTCCGGATGTTCTTCTTCTTCTTCTTCTTCTTCTTCTTCTCACTGCGACATTATGAATTATTACAATTGAGATAATGCAAATGCGTGAGTAACATCACATAAAAGTGGAGCATAAAATCAGATTTATCACTATTCCCACAGCGTTTCTGCACACCAGCCACGTTTCGATAAGGGGTATAAACCTGCTCTTATCTGAACGGCTGAATCCTGCTCTCCTCGTCCTGTCAGCGTCCTGTCAGCAGAGAAGAGGCCAGTCGGACTAAACGCTGGTTGATATATTTTCCCGATAGCCTCAGAAAGCCCCGAGGATCAATAATCACATTATAAACGCCTCACTGTAGTAAACAAACAAGGCTCAGAGCTCAACGGTGAGAACTAACTTTGAACTGCAACCGCCTGCTCAGCTAACTTCAGCACGCAGAGAGGCTGGGAATCAAACTACCCCGCAACATCGCTATTTAACTTACAGTTAAGAAGTTAACTTTTGTGTAAAAAGCACGTTCCATCCTGCCAGACAACATACAACACGGCTTACGTGCAACGTTTACTCTCATCCATCCCTCCATCCAGTTTCTTTTGCTTCTCTGGGACTCAGTCATGGGACGACTGAAACCTCAACTGTCATGGCAGCGCTTCCCTGCCTCTCTGGCGCCCCCCGTTGTCCCTTTTTTTTATCCCTGCAGTTTTTGGTGTCTTAGTGTCTCCTTCACAGCGGTCCAGCACAGCCGCTTGCCAGTTTATCAGCCCGGTTCTTCCAGCAGCTCTTCACCAGTCCGGCACAGCTCCTGTCGGGGTACCGAGCCAACTCTAGTTGGCGTCTGCGTCTATCGTCCCAACTAGGGGTGAGTATTGGCAAGGACCTCACAAAACGATATGTATCATGATACTTGAATCACAATACCATATTATCACAACATCGCAATATCAGAGTCAAAACTGTTTGCTTCAAAACAACCTATTTATTGTTTATTATTAGTGTTTTAATACATTAATTTTCCTAAAAAAATCAATATTAGGAGTTGAAAAATCGATATTATATTGGGCGGCCAAAAATTGCGATATATTGCCAAATCGATTTTTTTTCACACCCCTAATTTGGGCTTATTGTCAGATGTTCCGATGTTCCGACCCTGATGCTAGCATCAGGAAAACGGGCCGATTCTGCACAGCAGAAGGGTATCGAGACTTGCACGCATTAGCATCCGCTCATCATCTGATGCCACTTAATTTCAGTTGGTCAGTTCAATTCACTGTAATTGCTCTAAAAGCCAAGACGGGCAAATAATGCAGTACTGCCTTGCAACTTCTTTTTTTTTTTTTAACTGGGAGATTTAGATGCGAGCACCATAGAACCAGAACAATAATGGACAAAATTTTAGAGTTCATTGTCCCAGACGACCAGGCTCTGACTGTCAGGTACCCAGCGGCTCAGTTAGGGGTGAGTATTGGCAAGGACCTCGCAATACGATATGTATCATGATACTTGGGTCACAATACGATATTATCACAACATCGCAATATCACGATATATTGCGATATTCTACCCAGTTAATATCAAAATTAAAAGTAGAGATGAAAAATCAAGTTGCTGTATATGTTTACACAGACGTACTTTAAGTTTGAATGATATTGATCATTCAGAGGACAAATTGAGTCAAAACTATTTGCTTCAAAACAACCTATTTATTATTAGTGATTTAATACATTAATTTTCCTTAAAAAAAATCAATATTAGGAGTTGAAAAATCGATAAAAAAATTGCGATATATTGCCAAATCGATTTTTTTTCACACCCCTAATTTGGGCTTATTGTCAGTTGTTTCTGAAAAAACTGAAAAATAAATTATTTTCGAATTTTGGGGGGCTTGGAACGGATGAGGTCATTTACATGAAAAACACGTCTCTACTTACGAAAGTTTCAGGTTACGAAACTACTTCCAGAACCAATTAATTTGGTAAGTAGAAGTACCGCTGGACATTACAATGACTGTGTGACTGAAACAGCTGGTAGAGTTCCAGATGATGACGATGCTTCGGCGTTGAAAGGCGTCAGACGAGTTAAATGAAAGCACACATCTGGGTGTACGTCAGAAGACAAGGACCTCACTGCGTGACATCGTGGAAAACTCAAACAAAATCAGCCGAAATATCACAAAAGTAACCGTGGACCTTCACAACTCTGGTTTATCCGTGGCTACGAATTTCCAAATGCCTGAAGCGCCGACGTTCATCCGTACAAACAACAATATGCGAGTGTACAGCAGGGGAGGACACAGCCGTCAAACCGTCCAGGAAGATGACAGCTTCTTTGTCCCTGACATGAATGGATGCCTTGGTGTGAAAAGAGCAAATGAACCCCAGAACAACATCAAAAGACTTTGTAAAGATGCCGGCTGAAACGGGGAAGAGAGTGTTATCCTCAGAGCAGACGTGCCGCTATGAGCTGAAAGGACTCGCAGCGAAGAGGACGCCACTGCTGCAAATCCACCGTTAAAAAAAGATTACAGTTTTCAGCTGCACATGGGTGCAAAGATCTTATTTTCTGGAGATGTGCTCTGTGATTCGATGAGATAAATGTGAATTGTTTGGTAGCGATGATCAGTGAGGAGAAGGCTTCCAGGCCTCTGAATGGCGTCCCAACCGTGACGTTTGGCGATAGCGGCATCGTGCCAGGCGCCTGCTGCAGGAGCGACTGGCGTGCTTCGCTAAATAGACGGGGAAAGAAGATCCTGGGAATATATTTCTGCAGGATCTCAAGACGCCAGCCTACAAGATGAACCTCGGGCATCGGTGGGTCTTCCAAAGGGATAGCGACCACAAGCGTAGCTCCGGATTAGTCGCAAGGTGTCTAAATGACAAATGAATGAACTAAAGAGGCCATCACCAAAGTCCAGCAGGAACTCTGTGGGCGTCACTCAAAAGGGTATGTTCGAGTAAGAAGGCTCCTGAATGTGACTCGGCTCCACCAGTTCTGTCCAGAGGGATCGACCGTAGATCCATCTACCCAAAACTTTTGATCCAAGCTAAACAGTTCAAAGCCAATTCAACCTAAAGAGAAGAGTTTTTGGGAATCCTAACTGACTCGCAACAGTAGAAGTTCCCTCAACTTTACAATCAGAGAGGTTTCTTTTTCTGAAGTGAATGTGAACTTCTGGCTGCAAGCCTAGTTTCTTCATGATTCCTTGGTCTATACTGAGACTTCCTTTTCCCCTTGGAAGACCTTCCTACCAGGCGGCCAAACCAGGGTTATAATAGTTTAGTATTTCCATTAGTTTTTAGTTTTTAGTTTAGTTTTTCAAATTCAGTTAGTTTTAATTCATTTTTAGAGCAGTTTAGCTAGTTTTTATTTGTTTTTGCTTTTAAATACTTAGTTTTAGTTTAGTTTGTATTAGTTTCAGTGTTAGTTTTATTTTGTAAATTAGGGTTGTAAGTTTGGTTGGAGTAAAGCTCTGAACTTTTTGAAGGCTATCGAATCACATAGTCGTGTTAACATTCTTGTCTCAATAAACATATTTATCAATGCGTCTTCCCTCTTGTGGTGTTCCTGCGTATTTACTGACCAGCAGCTATCTGGTCTCCATGGAAACAGTCCATTATAGTTGCTGTTTTCTCCCGTTCCATCCCAACGCTGACTGGCCTGCAGCTGTAGCTTCTTTCCAGGGGGCTAGCTTAGGCTAGCTTATCCAGCTAGTCTTAGTTAGCCTTCTTTCCAGGGGGCTAGCTTAGGCTAGCTTATCCAGCTAGTCTTGGTTAGCCTTCTTTCCAGGGGGCTAGCTTAGGCTAGCTTATCCAGGTAGTCTTGGTTAGCCTTCTTTCCAGGGGGCTAGCTTAGGCTAGCTTATCCAGCTAGTCTTGGTTAGCCTTCTTGTGTGAGCTTTTCAAATGGACTTTCAGATTCGTGGGTTTTTTTCTCCTTCAGAAGTATTCCACACATTGTATCACCTGCTTCTACAACAAGTCACTTATTTTTATCGTTAACACAGTCATAGTCAAAGAAATCCCAAATAGGACTGAGACGCTTTCTCCCAACTTTTGCCACAGCCATCACTGCTGATCACCTTAATTTTTTTTTGCGGTTGTTGTTGTACAGCGGAGCGAAGTTAATAGATTTCAAACGTTTATGAGAAAAATAATTACAAATATGAAAAAGAAGGACGTTCATGATGTTATTATAGTTAATTTTAGTTCGTTTTTTAAACACATAATACAGTTTCAGTTAGTTATCGTTTTTTTTTTTTTCATTATTTCGTTCGTTTTCATTAACGATAATAACCTTGGGCCAAACCACCTCCACCCTGTTCGGTGTTGCGTACGAGCAGCGAAGCTCTACCAAACTCTTTCCAGACGACCGTCTCACCAAAGGCGAGCCCTTGAGTCTGTCAGGAGAAGTTCATTTTCTCTTCCAGTTACTCGCCACAGCTCATTCACGCGGATTTACCGCTCAACTTTGCTGTCTCTTCAGCATCGTAGACGTCTCCAGCGTCCACAGAGTTTCCGTTTTCTTAAACCTCAACTAGTGAACAAGACCATCGTCTCTCAGTGGAGCCAAAACCACCATGTTGTCCTAAACTAACCAAACTAGAAAGTTCTGCCCCTTTAAAAACACAAACACTCTCTAAATTTCCATTTCAGACAAATTTTTTTTATTATTTTTTTTAAAGGGGGGTAGGTTACAGCCACGAACAACAATCTCAGAGAAACCTTCTGTGTTCTTTGAAAACAGAAACTAACTGATTTTTTTTTTAAACACTTCTTCTCTCTTGTCACTGAGGCTCCTGATCCTCTTCTCAGGCAGAGACGAGACGGTGAGACTATTGCACCATTTTAGCAAACATCTAGCAACTGTCAGATTATTGCACTTGATCTGCAGGAGGATGACACGGGTTTATCTCTCCGTGTGCTTTCTTTTTGTTCCTTCTTTTCATCTCCCGTCTTATTCCGGCACTCTTTCATGTTTACTTCACTTCTCTTTGCATTTATCATTTCCTCACTGTTTTGCTCGAGGCAGACGGTAACTGTTTTATTTAGTCTATTTTTGCGGCGCTAAGTATTGTCTCATTATTTAGTGACTCAGGTGCCACTTTGTTAAGACGCAAGTGTTGTAAAGCCACATTGTAATGTTTTTACTAATCTCTGTGTGATTGATCGACTCTTCTGTGTTGTCAAGGACCGTTAATCCTTAAACTGTTTACAGGCCCAGACTAACGTCTGGTATTAATTACTTCATCTGTTGGTCTGGTGTTGAAATGCCACTTGCTCTCGTCCCCATCTGGGTTATTAGTTTTCCAGGTACCATACGTAGCGTGAGGCTGTAGCTTAATCTTCTCACCAGGTGATTCCTGTCACCGTTATAGGAGAAGTGGAGAGGTTTGTTGCAGAGAAAGAGGTTTGCAAACCCACTTTCTCAATACAACACAACTGAGAACAAACAAGCGTTTTACAGTTTCAGTTGTGCAAACTTCCAAATGAACACTTTGTTGGTCCTGAAACACCAAGACATAGCAAGATACAAGCGAATGAAGGCAAATGTCACGTCCATTTAAGGACGCTGAAGCTCAGAGACTGATAGTACAGAGATGTCTTCGTGTCACTGTCACAGTAACACTGTGATCATTTGGTTTATTCAAGGTTTATTCAGGGTTCCTGGTCTTCCATTTTTCTCTCTACCTCCTGCTACTTCCCTCAGGTGCCTTGTTAGACTAGAAAACCACTCGGAGAGCGCAGACCTCCGCCAAGCACAACAGCTTGCCCATATAGCGATTTACAGATTGTGATAAAATCCACATTCTGGATGGATCAAATCCGGATCAGCCTTTGAAATCTAATCGAGGTTCCCATTGTCCATCCCTGAGTCAAATTTCACGAGTTGTGGGCAATAATTAACGGAGATATTGAGAAACAAAATTGTCGGCCCCATTGACCGCAATGTTATCGAAAATTTGAAAGTGATCCAGAATCCAGGATTTCTTCCAGATCACACCCAAAATGAAATAAGTTCTTCATTTTCACATTTTTGACAACTCCTGAAAATTTCATCAAAATCCATCCATAACTTTTTGAGTTATCTTGAACACAGACAGACAAACAGACAGACAGATAAACGCCGGCAAAAACATAACCTCCTTGGCGGAGGTAAAAATAATAAAAAAATAAATAAATAAATAAAAGAAGACTTTAGCTAATAAGCCTGGAGATATCAAGACCCAGAAACCTAAAAAGTTAAAATAAATAAAATAAAATGAAATAAAATAAAATAAAATAGGTAAACTTAAAAACAAGAAAATAAAAATATAAATAGAGAAAAGGAAAGATAAAAAAAGATAAGAAAAAAGTCAAAATATCTGTGTAATGAATTAGAAGAAGTGTGGATGCTTGTTTTAACAATAAATGACTAAATTCAAGATTTTCTGCCTCATTAAGGCATAAAAGACATAATTTCAGGACACCACAGACTCAATAAGTAAATTATTTTTATAATTTTTTATTTTAAGATATCTAATATACGAAATAATTCCCACTGTAAAGGTGGTAATAATAGTAACAATCAAAAACAAAATATTAATAACTAGAAAAGCACCCCGAGAGCACGGAGATATTGAGAAACAAAATTTTGGGCCCCATTGACCGCAATGTTATTGGAAATTTGAAAGTGATCCAGAATCCAGGATTTTCCTGAGATCGGAGTCTTGACACAAAAACTGTTTTATCATGAAGAAAGTCCTCAAAGTCTTCTGCAAAAGTTGTCTATTTCTTGTTATTGTGTTATTTTATGCTGTTTTTATGCATTACCTTTTTTTTTTTGGCATTCTTTCACCTTAACTCCTTTGCAAAACTCCCTGAGCTGCCTTTGTGTCTGAAATGTGCCATTGTCTCGTCTGACTGAAATGTCCTCTGGGATCAGTCACGACTGTCAGATCTGATAAGTCCTCCAGATCCCTCCACTCTTGACACAAACGCAGAAATCCTGCCACCGAACCTAAAACGCTATCAGCTTGAGCAGCAGATGCTGACCGCTGTGCGGATGGTTTCGTGGTGGTTGTGATGTGCAGAAAGTGTTAGTTAAGAAAACAATAAAACAGTAGCAATGCAAGTGAATTAGACTTCCTACACACCTCTGATGTGACGAGCAGCCCGAGCACGATGAAATAGTTCATTTAAGTTTGGGAAACAGGATCTGTGAGCTGTACACAGACTCAGATGTAAAGACACATCTGTAAAGACGGCGGCCCGGTTCTTGAGGGATCGACAATAATAGAGATGAGCGGCTCCGCGTCCTGTAGTAGATCCAGGGTTTCCAGACACGAAGGTGGTTCTCTTTTTAACCCAGCTTCATCACCATGGGCATTTCTAACCCTAATCCTAACCCTAATCCTAACCATAACCCTAATCCCTAACCCTAAACCTAACCCTAACCCTAACCATAACCCTAATCCTAACCCTAACCCTAATCCTAACCCCAACCCCAACCCAAACCTAACCCCTAAACCCAACCCTAACCCGAACCCTAACCCTAACCCTAATCCTAACCCAACCCGAACCCCTAACCCCAAACCCCTAACCCTAATCCTAACCCCAACCCCAACCCCTAACCCTAACCCTAACCCCAACCCCAACAGAACCCGAACCCGAACCCGAACCCCGAACCCCAAACCCAACCCCAACCCGAAGCCGAACCCGAAGCCGAACCCGAACCCCAACCCCGAACCCCAACCCGAACCCGAACCCCGAACCCGAACCCAACCCCAACCCTAACCCAAACCGAACCCTAACCCGAACCCGAAAACCCAACCCAACCGAACCCGAACCCGAACCCTAACCCGAACCCCCTAACCCCAAACCACCGAACCGAAACCGAACCCTAACCCTAACCCTAAACCCAACCTAACCCTAACCCTAACCCTAACCCAAACCCTAACTAACCCTAACCCCCTAACCCTAAACCCTAATCCTAACCCTAACCCCAACCCCAACCCTAACCCTAATCCTAACCCTAACCCCAACCCTAACCCCAACCCTAACCCTAACCCTAACCCTAATCCTAACCCCAACCCTAACCCTAATCCTAACCCCAACCCTAACCCTAACCTGATCAGGAGCAGTTTGTGCCTTGAATTTTATCTCAAATCAATTCTCCAAAGCCAATAAAGCGACGCTGGCCTTTCACCTACCTCTTCCAACAGCCGCTGCATCACCATGTGTAGATGATGGCAGCTTGTTACACCACGCAGCGCCGTTGGAAAAGAGAGAAACTGGTTCAACGCAACAGCAAACTTTAAATCAGACAGGTTGACTGTAATGTGTCAGAATAAGGTCTCGGAAAACTTAAGATGTTAAAAGTTGAAGTGCAGCTTGTCAGCGTGAATTCTTTTATCTTTCATCGTTGATTCAAAGTCACTGTAGCCCTGCAGGATCATCGACTCACTTCTCCTGGCTGAAGTGTAATGCACGATCACGTTTTTAAAATAACTGTAACTTCTGTGGGAACTGATGAGACCCGGGACATTTTTAATGGGGAGCGAGCTCAGAGCCAGGAGCTCAGACACTGGGTTTAACAAATCCAGCTGATTAGCTCTTCCAGCTTTATTGTCTCTGGGTTTGGCTTTGTTTCAAAGTTCAGCCTTTTGGTGTGAGGCTGCTGGGGAGGCATCACGCTGACCTGTTTCATTACTCATTAAAACTGAATCAGAATTGTGAATCATTTGATTTAATTTACTTCAAAATTCTCATATTTTCTCTTTTTTTTTTTTACATACATTGTTTTTTTTTTTATTATTTAACCTTTATTTAACCAGGTTAGTCATGTTGAGATTAAGAATCTCTTTTTCAAGGGAGACCTGGCCAAGACGGGCAGCAGCAGTAAAACACAAAGTTGCAGACAAGACATACAAGGAAACAAGGTACAATTTACAAGCAGTAACATTTGCATGAAATAAAACTATCTATAAAACAAGATGAGGGTTTCTGGGAGTCATTTATACAAACATCAAGCTAAAAACAGAGACATCCCATGGAGTTCCAGGCTATGGGTCGAGAAAACCCAAAAGCTCTTTTGGGTATTCTGAAAATGTGTATCCATTGTAAATGTTTGCATCAAGATTCATGTATGGAGCTTCAAAAAAGGAAACTGTGGTATCACGGACGTTTCCATGTGACCAAAAATAAGTAGCTGGTTTCTCCACAAAAGCACATAGAACAACAGTTGTGTCATCTTTCCTGTTTATATAATCCCGATCCCCGTAATCTGAGGATCAGATGGGGGGACGCTATCCAATGATTACATGATTAGCTCAAGACAAACCCTGGAATATTTCTGAATTCTGTAACCTCTGAGACCAGACATGACGATGTCTTTCTACCAAACACAAACGGGAATGAAGATGGGTTAAATATCTGATGGTGACAAAAACATCCAATATCTCCTCTGTGTCTCTACTTTAAAAGAAAAAAACACAACGAGAACAAAACATGACCTAAGAAACCACCGTGACCTGCTAATGCAGCAAATACTGCAGATATTAACAGAAACAACTTCACTTATGGACAAGGGGGTGATGTGCGTGAATGTCTAAATGAAGACGAAGCAAACACGTAAAATAAACTCTCCATTTAAACAATGAAACAGCTTGAACGTACAGAACGCTACCCTCCACGTTTGTGAGCTGCTGCTGCAGGACTTCAAAGCTGAGCTCCAGCTCAGGTGGGTGGTACCCTCAAGCGCATCCTCCATCTCTTCTGGTTCATCACGACGGTTTCTGTTTCAACCGTGGTCTCCTCGGTTGATCACTGGATGAAGTTTGCGTCTGCAGCCTGGAGGAAGCAGTCACACAAACGTTATTTGTGAGAAATTAGAAATAAATAATGCATAAATCTTGGTGATTTTTTCCTCGTCGATACGGCAGGTGTAAGGCGTGACAGCTATGAGCTGTTTTCATGTTATTTTATAATTCAGAAAGCCTTCAACCAGAAGTAACACAGGATCAGTTTTCCAGTGAAAAATTAATTTTACAGCCAGGAAATAAATTGTGTGATGTCCGAGGAAAAAGTTATTCTACTTGGGATCCAATAAATAAACCTACGTAATCTTTGCGGATCATTACGAACGTGTTCGTCTCCACATGGGATCAGAAGTTTGGACGAACTGAGAGACTCAAACTGAACGTAAATGTGACCCGTCATGTCGATCGTCTCTCGAGACAGCCCTGTATAAATATAGAGGAGCTCAGAGCTACAGTGTACACCATATAAGAGGTCTGGGAGTGGAGGTGTTGTGGTCTGGTCCTGGTTCCGCTCTGGATACCATATAAGAGGTCTGGGAGTGGAGGTGTTGTGGTCTGGTCCTGGTCCTGCTCTGGATACCATATAGGAGGTCTGGGAGTGGAGGTGTTGTGGTCTGGTCCTGGTTCCGCTCTGGACGCCATATAAGAGGTCTGGGAGTGGAGGTGTTGTGGTCTGGTCCTGGTTCCGCTCTGGACGCCATATAAGAGGTCTGGGAGTGGAGGTGCTGTGGTCTGGTCGTGGTCCTGCTCTGGACACCATATAAGAGGTCTGGGAGTGGAGGTGCTGTGGTCTGGTCCTGGTCCTGCTCTGGATACCATATAAGAGGTCTGGGAGTGGAGGTGTTGTGGTCTGGTCCTGGTTCCACTCTGGACGCCATATAAGACGTCTGGGAGTGGAGGTGCTGTGGTCTGGTCGTGGTCCTGCTCTGGACACCATATAAGAGGTCTGGGAGTGGAGGTGTTGTGGTCTGGTCCTGGTTCCGCTCTGGACGCCATATAAGAGGTCTGGGAATGGAGGTGTTGTGGTCTGGTCCTGGTTCCGCTCTGGACGCCATATAAGAGGTCTGGGAGTGGAGGTGCTGTGGTCTGGTCGTGGTCCTGCTCTGGACACCATATAAGAGGTCTGGGAGTGGAGGTGCTGTGGTCTGGTCCTGGTCCTGCTCTGGATACCATATAAGAGGTCTGGGAGTGGAGGTGTTGTGGTCTGGTCCTGGTTCCACTCTGGACGCCATATAAGACGTCTGGGAGTGGAGGTGCTGTGGTCTGGTCGTGGTCTTGCTCTGGACACCATATAAGAGGTCTGTGAGTGGAAGTGCTGTAGTCTGGTCCTGGTCCTGCTCTGGATACCATATAGGAGGTCTGGGAGTGGAGGTGTTGTGGTCTGGTCCTGGTCCTGCTCTGGACGCCATATAAGAGGTCTGGGAGTGGAGGTGTTGTGGTCTGGTCCTGGTTCCACTCTGGACGCCATATAAGAGGTCTGGGAGTGGAGGTGTTGTGGTCTGGTCCTGGTTCCACTCTGGACGCCATATAAGACGTCTGGGAGTGGAGGTGCTGTGGTCTGGTCGTGGTCCTGCTCTGGACACCATATAAGAGGTCTGGGAGTGGAGGTGCTGTGGTCTGGTCCTGGTTCCGCTCTGGACGCCATATAAGAGGTCTGGGAGTGGAGGTGTTGTGGTCTGGTCCTGGTTCCGCTCTGGACGCCATATAAGAGGTCTGGGAGTGGAGGTGCTGTGGTCTGGTCGTGGTCCTGCTCTGGACACCATATAAGAGGTCTGGGAGTGGAGGTGTTGTGGTCTGGTCCTGGTTCCGCTCTGGACGCCATATAAGAGGTCTGGGAGTGGAGGTGTTGTGGTCTGGTCCTGGTTCCGCTCTGGACGCCATATAAGAGGTCTGGGAGTGGAGGTGCTGTGGTCTGGTCGTGGTCCTGCTCTGGACACCATATAAGAGGTCTGGGAGTGGAGGTGCTGTGGTCTGGTCCTGGTCCTGCTCTGGATACCATATAAGAGGTCTGGGAGTGGAGGTGTTGTGGTCTGGTCCTGGTTCCACTCTGGACGCCATATAAGACGTCTGGGAGTGGAGGTGCTGTGGTCTGGTCCAGGGTTATTATAGTTAACGAAAACTAAGACTAAAACTAAAACTAGCAATGAAAAAATATTTCAGTTAACTGAAATAAAAATAAAAACTACAATTAAAAAAAAAACGAAAACTAAATAAAAACTACAATGAAGGATGTAAAACTAACTAAAACTAAACTGAATTGTAGATAAATTCAGCTTCGTTTTCGTTGTCGTTTCGTTTTCTCCCTCGATTACTGCCATAGAGATTACTGCCTGTCCTGCAGCAGCCGCTATGATATCCTCCCTCCAGAGAGGGGGCAGCATAGCGGATATAGACCTTTTCGGGCCAGCCCCCCGGAAGTACCCCGTCCGCCATTACTGGAGGGTGCTACAGAGCGACACTTTCACCGGCTCGCAGATTAACCAGTGTTTTTCTCTTTCTACAAATATATATTTTTATAATGTCGAGTCGGTCGAGTGGGAATAATGTTCCGTCATAAACTGTGCCAACATTGGCGTGAAAATTCAACAATGGAAGAAGAAAGTATGCACGAAGACTGCCTTGTTTGCAGAACAAGAAGTTAGGAAGACGTGGGTGAAAAATATCAACAGAAAGGACTTTGTTCCAAATGAATACAGCCGGGTGAGTTTTCGTTAACATTTAATCTCGCACTACTCATAGTCTCGCTGAGAGTCCCGGACGATTCTGGCCGAAAGAACAGCAGTAAGAGGCTACTGTAGCCCTCGGCACTAGCACAAGACTATAAATGAATGAATGAATGACTTAGGAGAATGATAAAATAAATTAAATATAACATTAACACATAGCCTAATTTACCGCTCGCGTTAACATTACAGCAGCATAATCTTTATGGCTTGTTGACGTTAGTTATAGCCCGCGTTCCACAGTTTTTAGGGTTTGATTATGGGAATAGATCATGCTATTTTCATAACCAATCATTAAAAACAGCGATAAACTACCTTCATCTGTAACTGGAGGCCACTGCCTAACATCATCAATCCAAGACATGTCTGCGTTATCCGTAACAGATGCTCCACGCTGCTGTGTTTGGGTTACTTGATGGAGCACCGCACCCTCCAGTTATGGCGGGGCCACTAGGGGGCGCATGTCCACAATTTTCAAGTCGAAAAGGTGTATAAACTCCTGCATACTGCAAGAAGAAGAAAAACTAAAACTAAGACTAAAACTAAATAAAAACTAAACTGAAACTAGTCAATTCCTCAAAATAAAAACTAAACTAAAACTACTAAATTACTTGTTGAACTAACTAAAACTAAACTGAAATAAAAAAGCAAACTGGAAAACTAAATAAAAATAAAAACTAAAGAAAATTTCAAAACTATAATAACCTTGGTCTGGTCGTGGTCCTGCTCTGGACACCATATAAGAGGTCTGTGAGTGGAGGTGCTGTAGTCTGGTCCTGGTCCTGCTCTGGATACCATATAGGAGGTCTGGGAGTGGAGGTGTTGTGGTCTGGTCCTGGTCCTGCTCTGGACGCCATATAAGAGGTCTGGGAGTGGAGGTGTTGTGGTCTGGTCCTGGTTCCGCTCTGGATACCATATAAGAGGTCTGGGAGTGGAGGTGTTGTGGTCTGGTCCTGGTTCCACTCTGGACGCCATATAAGAGGTCTGGGAGTGGAGGTGTTGTGGTCTGGTCCTGGTTCCACTCTGGACGCCATATAAGACGTCTGGGAGTGGAGGTGCTGTGGTCTGGTCGTGGTCCTGCTCTGGACACCATATAAGAGGTCTGGGAGTGGAGGTGCTGTAGTCTGGTCCTGGTCCTGCTCTGGATACCATATAGGAGGTCTGGGAGTGGAGGTGTTGTGGTCTGGTCCTGGTCCTGCTCTGGACGCCATATAAGAGGTCTGGGAGTGGAGGTGTTGTGGTCTGGTCCTGGTTCCGCTCTGGATACCATATAAGAGGTCTGGGAGTGGAGGTGTTGTGGTCTGGTCCTGGTTCCACTCTGGACACCATATAAGAGGTCTGGGAGTGGAGGTGCTATAGTCTGGTCCTGGTCCTGCTCTGGATACCATATAGGAGGTCTGGGAGTGGAGGTGTTGTGGTCTGGTCCTGGTTCCGCTCTGGAAGACATATAAGAGGTCTGGGAGTGGAGGTGCTGTGGTCTGGTCCCGGTCCCGCTCTGGACACCATATAAGAGGTCTGGGAGTGGAGGTGCTGTGGTCTGGTCCTGGTCCCGCTCTGGACACCATATAAGAGGTCTGGGAGTGGAGGTGCTGTGGTCTGGTCCTGGTCCCGCTCTGGATACCATATAGGAGGTCTGGGAGTGGAGGTGTTGTGGTCTGGTCCTGGTCCTGCTCTGGACGCCATATAAGAGGTCTGGGAGTGGAGGTGCTGTGGTCTGGTCCTGGTCCTGCTCTGGACGCCGTATAAGAGGTCTGGGAGTGGAGGTGCTGTAGTCTGGTCCTGGTCCTGCTCTGGATACCAGATAGGAGGTCTGGGAGTGGAGGTGTTGTGGTCTGGTCCTGGTACCGCTCTGGACGCCATATAAGAGGTCTGGGAGTGGAGGTGCTGTGGTCTGGTCCTGGTCCCGCTCTGGACACCATATAAGATGTCTGGGAGTGGAGGTGCTGTGGTCTGGTCCTGGTCCTGCTCTGGACGCCATATAAGAGGTCTGGGAGTGGAGGAGCTGTAGTCTGGTCCTGGTCCTGCTCTGGATACCATATAGGAGGTCTGGGAGTGGAGGTGTTGTGGTCTGGTCCTGGTTCCGCTCTCGAAGACATATAAGAGGTCTGGGAGTGGAGGTGCTATGGTCTGGTCCTGGTCCCGCTCTGGACACCATATAAGAGGTCTGGGAGTGGAGGTGCTGTGGTCTGGTCCTGGTCCCGCTCTGGACACCATATAAGATGTCTGGGAGTGGAGGTGCTGTGGTCTGGTCCTGGTCCTGCTCTGGACGCCATATAAGAGGTCTGGGAGTGGAGGAGCTGTAGTCTGGTCCTGGTCCTGCTCTGGATACCATATAGGAGGTCTGGGAGTGGAGGTGTTGTGGTCTGGTCCTGGTTCCGCTCTCGAAGACATATAAGAGGTCTGGGAGTGGAGGTGCTATGGTCTGGTCCTGGTCCCGCTCTGGACACCATATAAGAGGTCTGGGAGTGGAGGTGCTGTGGTCTGGTCCTGGTCCCGCTCTGGACACCATATAAGATGTCTGGGAGTGGAGGTGCTGTAGTCTGGTCCTGGTCCTGCTCTGGATACCATATAGGAGGTCTGGGAGTGGAGGTGTTGTGGTCTGGTCCTGGTTCCGCTCTGGAAGACATATAAGAGGTCTGGGAGTGGAGGTGCTATGGTCTGGTCCTGGTCCCGCTCTGGACATCATATTAGATGTCTGGGAGTGGAGGAGCTGTGGTCTGGTTCTGGTCCTGCTCTGGACGCCATATAAGAGGTCTGGGAGTGGAGGAGCTGTGGTCTGGTCCTGGTCCTGCTCTGGACGCCATATAAGAGGTCTGGGAGTGGAGGTGCTATGGTCTGGTCCTGGTCCTGCTCTGGATACCATATAGGAGGTCTGGGAGTGGAGGTGTTGTGGTCTGGTCCTGGTCCTGCTCTGGATACCATATAGGAGGTCTGGGAGTGGAGGTGTTGTGGTCTGGTCCCGGTCCCGCTCTGGACACCATATAAGAGGTCTGGGAGTGGAGATGTTGTGGTCTGGTCCTGGTTCCGCTCTGGAAGACATATAAGAGGTCTGGGAGTGGAGGTGCTGTGGTCTGGTCCTGGTCCTGCTCTTGATGCCAAATAAGAGGTCTGGGAGTGGAGGTGTTGTGGTCTAGTCCCGGTCCCGCTCTGGACGCCATATAAGAGGTCTGGAAGCAGAGGTGCTGTGGACTGGTCCTGGTCCTGCTCTGTGGGTTTCAGAGTGGAATGTCCTTCATATAGCTCACCATGTTTGGTTCTTTCTGGAAATATACTGACAAAAAAAGGATGATCGGTGTCAAAAAGCTCTCATCGACTTCCAAACTGAACCACTCCCAGTGTGTCGGGTTCAGTCCTCTTCTGAAACTCTGAACTGTTTTGCTGCTATGAATCGGAGCCCGTTTGTGGGTTGTTATTTTAAAAACTTTTGAACAGGAGCCTCCTGCTCCCTCGATCTGCTGTGTGGTCGTGGTCGAGGTTAAACCTGGAGCGACTCAGCTGCAAGAGGCTCAGGAGGAACCATGAAAGACGAAAAAGAAAACCAGACTGACGAAGAGTAAATCCTCAGACAGTGCTGTGACAGTGATTTAACCTCTACATCTACAGGGGGAGCCTCTGAGCTAAAAGGTTCCTTCACGCCGCTTCGAAGCAACATTGTAGGTACCTGTGGATGGAGGCGGTGAGGTCCGACTGGGCTTGAGTTTTGTTCTGTCCTCAGCTCCCACCAGGAGCTTTTGGGAAGAGGAGCCCTGGAAAGCACTGCCTGCTCAGCTGGATTCATGGAACTGAGTTCATCCCAAAGTAATCACACCATTAAAGACATAATTCCCTGTCATGTCTTGTCCTTCCTGCTATTAACCTTTTGAGGATGGGTGGTGTCACTGATACTTTTTGAAACTCTCCCCATAAGTGGTTAAAATCCAACTGTTTTTTTTACCTGCTGGACTCTACAGATTAGCGTAACGCTGACGCACGAGTCAGACTGCCTCTGGTGTTTTTTATTCTGAAAGCGGACCAGACTCTCTCGCCTATTCTCGTTCCCGCCTTCCTGCCAGCTGTCACCTGTAATTCGACGCGGCTCAGTCACACCTGAATGCCAAAGTAGCCTCGCCGCACATCTTTAGTGGAGCGGAGTGGATGATGGCTTCAAGGACACTTCAGAAACGTCTGAGCTCTGATGTATTCTTCATTAAACCAGAGCTAAAATGACTGAATATTAGAGTTTGTATTCTGCTTCATACTGTCATGGTCTTCTGAGAGAGATATCTGAAATAACTCAGTGAATATGTAACACTTAATGCAACACTGCGCCCCTCAAGAAGAGAGAGACTTTCTCAACTTAAACACTTCCGTCATTTCTTGAGGACATTCAGGTTTGGATGGCCCTCAGCTTGTTAAATTTAAATCAAAAGAAAACAGAGGTGATAGTATTTGGTCCCAGAGGCTCCTGTGAACCCCCCCCTCCCCCCCTCCCCAGCTGACCAGCCCCCCCTTGGCTTTGTATGAGAAGCCAACGGTTTCAAACTGTGGTTTTAAGATGGTGAGTTATTTTTAAACTGAATCTCAAAGTCAGTACATTTGTAAGATCTCTTGTTTTTTTGCTCTTTTTTTTCCCGTCTTTGGCAGCTCGCAAACGTGAAACCCTTTCTGAAGCACTTTTGAAATAGCGATTCATGCCGGATTACCGTAATGGACTTTACTTTGTGGTCAGCTAGTCTTCGCCTTCATGTCTCCAAATGGCTCAGAACGCCGCTGCTCGTCTCCTGGTCTCCTGGTCTCCTTGAAGACGGCGTCTCCTGAAAGATGGCGTCTCCCCACCAGCTGGCTGTGCATTTTAGAGTTCCTTAGAGGATTCTTTGATTTGTTGCTAAGTCTTTAAATGCGCGGGCCCCGCCTTACGTCACCTGCGCTCCTGCTCGGTGCCCAGATGATCAGAGTTACTGTTGCTGTAGCTGCTCATCAATTCTGGAAAAGTTTACCTCAGCTGATTAGTCAGGCCCTTTCACCGTCCTGCTGTTTCCCTGGTCTTCAAATCAACCATGAGACTCTCGTCTTGCAAGTTTTATGTATTGTTTTTCCTTTTTTTTTTTACTATTTATGTGCAGCCCTTTGCTCCTCTGCTGTTGTCTCAAAGTGCTCTATAAATAAAGTTGAGAGTGAAGCTAACACGGTGTCAACATCACACATCACAGCCACTTCAGCAAACTTCACCGGGGCAGTGGAGGATTAAACCACGCAGCTCAGATAAATAACAGCTTTTGTAGTAACTGCAGACTGGCGCTGAACCAAGGCGAAAGGGGTTCGGCTTCACCAGGGACCAGGATTTCCCAGCTGGGCTGAAATTCAGCGCGGAAGCTTTGTGTTGAAAAGCCTTTAGTACAAAAGCTTTAAGCTACTGCTGTCACAGCGACACAGACGGCGGTATCCTGTGTGAGAACTGGATTCATCTCTAAAGCACTGACTTGTGTCTCAAGTTTTATCTTTTAAAGTGAAGAGCATGAAAGCACAGCTTCCTAGTAGCATTTGATAGTAAAGTGTTTAAACTGCATTTTAAAACACCTTTTTATATAAAAATATCTAATACATGTATTATAAGCAAAGATTGCAACAATCCAGTATTTTGATATTTTTGATATTTGCATTGTTTATTCATGTGAATTTGACCAGCGATGATATGGACATCCCCCGTGACATCATCGGCTGTCACAAAGGAGTCCAGTAAAGGATGTGGTTCTAGTAGATCACTGGCTCACAGTGAGAAGGTTCAGTTGGATCTCAGTTCAGCTGGTCTGTCTGTGTGGACGTTGTCCCCATGTCTGCGTGGGTTTACCCCTGGTACTTTGGTTCCCCCCCACCCCAAAAACATGCTCTTTAAGCTGATTGGTAACAATAAACCCTGTCTACGTTTCACATGCATTAACCATAAAGTGATTTGACTGGAGGAATAATTACGGGAATTGTTGTGCATAAGGAGCTCATTTAGTCAAAAGAGGGGGTTATTACCAACTGTCTTGAGGGACAGCTGCTAATAACCAGAAAAGTATTAACAAGTTAATAAATTGAAACGGGGCACCACCTGATAAATCAGGAAACAAAGACTAAACGGGACAGTCAGTCTCTAAATGGCTGTTGTTCTATGCGTGCCAGCCTGTGACCAGGTGTGCCGCTATAGAGCATCAGAGAAGGTGTGAGTCCGAGCACAGACCTCTTCAACAAGCAAGTGTTACAAAACTGTGTAAAATAACCTTAAACAACTTCCCTTATTAGAATATATCAGAATTTATTAACACAAGTATTAAAATGAACAAATACTTGAATCAAGATCCTGATATCTACTAACTAAAAGACGACTAAACTAACATAAGCAAATAAATTAAATGGAAAAGAGTGTAAACTTATATACATGTATGCTAGGAGACTATGTGTGCGTGCGCGTGTGTGTGTGTGGTAAATGAAGTTGGCTTAATAGTTTGAGGAGGGTTCCAAGATGGCGGACGAGGTCACGCGCTGCTCTTGTCCCTTACCAAGATGGCCGCCGACTCAAATGATAAGACGCGACAAGATGGCCGACATGGTCACATAGTAATGTCCTCACGGAGATGGTTAGTAAGAAGGAAGGAGAGGAAAGGCTAAGAGAAGTTGATTCCTAACCATCGATGCTGTGATCACTCCGAGGACTTCCACACAGGAGAGAGAGTGAAGCAGACGTCCGCGCTCTCGTCCTGATCGTTTGTTTGGAAATCGGGGAGCGATCAACCAGTGGTGAGGAAACACGGTGATCACGTGGGTAAATACGCATCGGCGGATTACTGGTGGGCTCAAGTGTAATAACAGTGTGACGGTAATAAGAGTGTAATCACGACAATAAGAATAAACTTAGCTAAGTATCTCTACCCAGACAAAAGTAGGGATGGGAATCGAGAACCGGTTCCTGTAGAGAACCAGTTCCTGTAGAGAACCGGTTTCGTGTTTCAATTCCATGGAATCATTTAGCAGTTTATCTAGTGATTCTCTTATCGATTCTAACCAGCATAAATCTCATGTAATTTACGCAAGTTACGTACAGGCAATTCCAGAAAGCACTTACGTGATTAAGTTACGTCGGTTTAGCACGCGCATTGGAGTTGTAAACAACAATGGCGCCCACCAGGTTCAAACGCTCCAAAGTTTGGCTTCACTTCACCAAAGAAAGATGGCAACAAGGCAACTAGCAGTCATTGTAAAGTGGAGATAACAGCGTCGGGAGGGAACACGGCTAACATGCAGAAACATTTGAACACACAACATGCTAACGAGTGTCGTGTTTTTGACGCTTCGGACTGATGGATCTCAACCCAGCAGCAGTAGCCGAGCTAAGATCACCTCTGGTAACTCTGGTTAGTAGCTATCCCGCTGCCTATGTGCTTCTTTGTAAAACACGCTATAACATTAGCGCTATGCTATTAAACGAATGTCTTCTGCATTACATTTAGAAGATGACCGTGATGAGAGAGAGAGTCTGGCTGGTTCAGAGGCTGGAAGACATGATTATTTTACTGCTAAAGAATTGTTAATTCTTCATAGTATTTGCAGATTTGTACTATGAACTGTTCCGTTGTATTTGATAGTATTTATCTTTCTTTATTATTATTTTTGAGTGCTTAGTGAGTTCATATATCCTTTTAAAAGGGTTTTTATTTCTATTAGGAAAAATCTGTTAGTAAAATGTTCCACATTCTTGTATATTTGCACAGTTACATATTACAACAGTTAACACGTTATCCAGGCTTTGGGCCTCTTTTGACCTCGCTGTTGAGTTTGTAAGGTCGTGACTTCTAAGTAAAAAAAAATTGATGCTAATAAAACTGTTTTCCTTTTTTGCCCAAATTAGAATCGATAAGAGAATCGATAAAGAACTGAATCGTTAAACAGTATCAATAATGAGATCGGAATCGGAAAAATCTTATTAATTCCCATCCCTAGACACAAGAGCCTCTTACGTGGATCGCTCCGGAAGCGATCGATGGCGTTGTGGGGTCCGGGGAGGATGATTGGTGTGGGTACGGCAGGGTTACTGTTGGGTTACGCTACGTGGATGTGGTCGTCCTGGTTCTCTCAGCTTCAGCGGATTGTACCGGTTGCCGTGTCTCGACCCAGTCGGGTCCTCTTAAGGAAACGCGTCTGGAGCCGTCGCGTCGTCCCGTGGCGGTAACGTGCCTCTCTCTGCGCTGATACGTGCGCGGGTCACTTCTGGTGCTGACCGGATGGGATGCGTTAACCGGTCTTTCCTTTTACCGGTGGCTCACTGGAGCGTTACTGGAAAGTCCTCGTGGCTGCCGGTTGAGATCTGCGGCGGGCCGGAGTAGGCCAAAAGAGAACGTCTTGAGTCATGTGGAGAAGGTCCGAGCAGGAGAACCGAGGAGCAGGAAGACAGCGAGCTGAGGGGGTCAGCGGTGTTTAAGTGAGGGGAACGTGATCTGCCTTTGCCAGGAACCCCTACTGTGAGATGGGGGGGTCCTCAGCCAGTGAAAGGGCATGATGTCCCTTCATACCTGGCCATAAAACGTTGGGGGTTGCAGTCATTTCAGTGGTCCTTTGTTTCACAAAACAATTCGGTCTCTGTAACTCATGGCCCAACAGAATAAGGGGATTAATTATAGGGTTAATTTGGGCTGCTAAATAAATAGATCTAATTAATGTGTGTGGTAGTGAGAGAAAATTGCTCGGATAGTTAAAGCGCCCTGAGCGGTCCCTGGACTAGAGAGGAGCTATATAAGCACGCTGTTGTTGCTGTTGAATTTATTCTTCACTTGGAACACATCTACAAAGCCTTACAAAGGTTACCATTATTTACAGGGTTAACTGACAGTCTTCTCTTTATCTCTTTTCCATGATATCGATGCTTCTTTATGGCCACATCTTTCTGACCCCATTTCCTCTCCATACAGTATCGATAAAAGGCCGTTCGAGCAACACAGTCTTTGAGAAAAATAAAACGTATTGTGCTTATCTGGCACTTAACCCAGGCCACGGCATGAATCAGCAGTTTGCATTCCTTTATGCGTAACAACCCACTCAGAAACCTTGGCAGCCATTTTCAAAGTGCCCTTTCAGCATAATTTTGTTAATCATTTATGGACTTGATCTGCTGGTACATCTTGCCAGGTCTCCTTATTCACATGCTACAGGACGTGGGCCAGAATTAAAACTAACAGGAAACCAGCTATAGGCTTTACTCTATTTTTGCAGATGGGTGCGGATAAGCTTGTGCAAGAAACTGATGGGATTACGATGCATGGACAGTTATCCATTTACGTGTCTGACAAAACAACCCAACGGGACAAATGCAGAATGTACGAGCCCACCAGAAGACACATTGCTGCCAGGAACTAGCGTGGCCAGGCTATCCACCCGCTCAGTCAGCTCCCGTCTCTGCTGATGTTCTTGCTAATGTCCATATCCTCCAGACAGGCCTCAGAATTCACTTCTCTTCTGTAATCTCTTTGCAGGTTGGAGTTAAATGCATTAGCTGTAAGTCAAGATATGGCCCCGTTCAGGGGCTGCATCTTTTGAACGCTGCGCTTCAAAAAGTTGATTGAATCACGGCAATGCAGTGTAGCCGGTCTCATTTCATAGACTCCTGCTAACGCAGTCAAACAAAAATTACTCCCCCCCCCCCGGGCTGAGAAGGCAGTTTCAGGTGTATTCTGAGAATATCCCAAGATTTATTACTGGTATATGGTTGGTGGACATGGAGGTTATAGTGCAGTCTTCTCCAGCTGGAGATAAATCAAGCACAGGCAAGTGTTGCTATTTCTTCAAATTATAAACTATACCAAGTTTCTGTCACCATCCCACAGAAAAATTAAAGTCCTCGTTAGCATTGCTGGATCACAGGACAGTTATCCAAACCAATGGTCGGTTCAGCTTCTACGGTTTTCACAGGACACGCCTTCATAGACCTCTTCCTCTGAAGAAACACGGTCTATGAAGACCAGGGAGAGAACACCTGGTTTCCCACAGCTGTTGTATAAGTTAGCGTTACCAGCTTATCATTTACCAGGCTGGGAGCAGCTACAACGTTGTATATGTTCCTTGGGGTGATCCTTGAACTTTTGTCCTGTATCCTGTACAATAATTATGTTGCTAAGTGACACACTGGGTGCATCGAATGAAATTGCTGCAAACCTGATTACCCTTGGTAAAGCTTTTACCACTTTATTTTCATTCATTTGCTCTTTAATTTTACTGTCAGTTACTGGAGATATTTTGCCAGGACGGGCAGTGAAATTACATTTTTAAGGTTAACAAAGTGGTGTCCTTGTCCCACAGTCTTACATTCGTATTGTATTAGCCTGAAATTTTGAAACCAATAACACTAATGATAATAACTTTCTGTAAAATGGCAGGGAAAAGAGGTACATTACTGGATGCTCAATGACCGGATGATAAGAATGACAATGATGCTTTCGAGGTATGAACACGGTATTTCATGCAGCCGCCCTTGCATAGCTCTGATAACTCCGAGGTCGTTCGCCCTGAGGTACGGCGACCGCTGGGTTTTCTTTTCTAAATAATGACCAAATTCCATCTTTGCTTCAGTTACTATGGTAACTGACTATGTGAAGCTAACCTTCTCCCTGTTGACTTGTTCGGTGCCGAAGCTGAAAGAAGTCGCACGGCTTTGTGTCGGAAAAGAACTTTAAGGCCCCGATTAAATGTGTTGCCGTTCTTACACTCCGGCCTTGGATTTCTAACCTTTTCAGGGCGTCTTTCACCGCACTGGAAATGAAACTGAAATATGACTGACATTAGGTGACAGAACATGAGCATTTCTGCTTTCTCCAGTGATTCAGGAGTGCTGACTTTGAAGCTCATTGAAGTGCCTACGATGCACTTCAATCAATGCAACGCTCCACTGACAGTCCAGCTCGTTTTCTCCTGAATGGTTTGAGTTGTTAAACAAATAGCTTTGCAGCCCACGTCTCGTGCACTGCAGTCCTCCTCACTTTAAACTGGCCAGGCTATTAAAACACACGCTGTAAAAACACCAAGACGCTCCAAAACTGCAATATGTCAGCAAATGGATTCACCCCATGCGCTCCGACGAAGACATTTTAAAGTGCACGGTGTCTGAACACTTTGTAGAGTTGCAATAAATCAAATATGTACTATTTTCGAGTCCCCAGGCCTCGAGGAACAGAAAATGTCTCTTGGTTTTGTGTGAATCCTGCACTCAGTCAACAGATGCATTCACAAGAATTCAAGGTCGAATCAGATTGAGACCGACTGTAAATCAGAATTCGTTATAATTAATGCATATTTAAAATACAAAAAAAGAAAAAAAAGCTAAGCTTGATTTTGGTCTGCATAGAGGCCACATGTTTGATCCAATCTCATAAATATGGATCAAGGGTAGTTTCAACACTCCTCTTCTGCTTGAGCTCAGGATTATAGATTATACATAAATCTGTAAACTAGTGAGTTTATTTTATTCTTTTTCGTGCCTGTTTCTGTGCTTTCAGCGAGTTTTCTCTGGTTTAAACACCAGGAAGCTGACAACACTTCATCTTCCATGAATTAAGTGTTTTCCTGATGTCTTTGTAAGGAATCTCAAATGATAACTTCTGAGAAAGAAATTTATTTCCTTTGTCTTACACTGACATTAACAATTGAAACATTTCGCAAGTGCTTTTATCAGATGTAACTTTCAAGTGAGGAAAAACATCCACGCTGCCGCACATTAAAAATCCATGTTGTTGGCATGAATAATCTACATGACAGTACAAATAGGTAACAATAAAAGGTCTGGTTAGAGGGCAGAGGAGTCACGAAAGGAGGTCTCTGAAGAAATGAGTCTTTAAGAGAATCTTAAAGGCAGAGAGGTACGCCCCTGTTTTGGCTGTTTCGACTGAGATTGCTTTGGCGTTCCCAAGAGGAGCACGATGGTCTAGAACAGGATGGGGGGGGGGGGGGGGCTATCCCAGTCCTGGAGGGCCTGTCCTGCCTGTCCTAGATGTTTCCCTCCTTCAGCACACCTGATTCAAATGAACGGGTCACCATCCGCTCGTCATCAGGGTCTGCAAAAGACCGTTAACGACCCATTCATTAGAATCAGGTGTGTTGAAGCAGGGAAAGTTCTAAGACTTGCAGGATACAGGCCCTCGAGGACTGGAGACCCCTGGTCTAGGAGGAGCAGGAACTGACATGACTGATTTTAAATAGCTGGCTATTGACTCGGCAGTCACTTTATAGGCGGCGTATTGGTCTCTAATGGATGTCAGTGAGTAGCGGAGTGACAAGTGACCTTTTCGCTAGATATGACAGGTTTATTTGTTTTATATATATATATATATATATATATATATATATATATATATATATATATATATATATATATATATATATATACATATATACAGTCATGGAAAAAATGATTAGACCACCCTTGTTTTCTTCAGTTTCTTGTTTCTTGTTCATTTTAATGCCTGGTACAACTAAAGGTACATTTGTTTGGACAAACATAACGATAACCACAAAGATTGCTCATAAGAGTTTTATTTAAGAGCTGATATCTTACCATTTTCCATGGTTTTCTTGATTATAACCTAAATCACTTAAGTTTTTACATCAATAGCTATGGCGTTGTACTGCCAAAAACACTGCTTTTATGCATTCAGTGTTTTCTTTTCTGTCTGTTTTAGTCACATGATGACGCTTAGTGGTACCAGGTATTAAAATGAACAAGAAAGTGAAGAAAAAATGGTGGTCTAATAATTTTTTCCATGACTGTATATATATACCGTATTTTCCGGACTATAAGCCGCTACTTTTGTCTCACACTTTAATCCATGAGGTTTATACAGAGATGCGGCTTTTCTATGAATTTTTCTTCAGCCCTCAGGGGGCGCTCTAGCAGGAAGTGCAAAAACCAAAAACAAACGAAGTAGTTAAAAGCTATTCTGTTTTTGTTAAGTAGCCTATGTTGGCTATGCTACTCTACATTCATTTTGTGAGCATCAATACCTGTTATTATTGTTCCTCAGTGGATTTCAGGGTTCTGAGTGGACCCGCCGCAGAGGTAAGGTTTTGATCGCAGATGCGGACCGGACGCAGTGTGGAGCCAGCAGGTCCACGATCTGGCTCCAAAGTGGATCCGGCACTGAGTGCAAGTGGACCCTGATACGGGTCCGTTTCGCGGGTCCGTTCTGGATGTCTTTGTTGTGTGGGGGGATTTCAGTACACAAGAGGAAAATGAATAAAAATTATCAATAACTTTTCTGTTTTGTTTAATCAGCACTTTTACTGCCGTGTTACAGGTTCTGTTCAGGTATGTGAATAAACACTTATGGTAAAATCTTTCGATGTAAACATCTTATTTCTCAGCCTGGATACCGGCGGCTTATAGTCCGGTGGGGCTTATATGTGACAAAATATATATTTCGTTTAAATTTTAGTGGGTGCGGCTTATATTTAGGTACGCTTTAGAATAGAATAGATAGATAGATAGGTAGATAGATAGCATGGTCAGAAAAGGATAACTGGTCATCAAACGTGGCTCTCAGATTTCTTGACCTTGATTTGGATAAAAAAGATGAAAATCCAGTTGGATATAGTGACTAAATAGGGTGACCAGTAGTTAAGTCCAGAGTCCCTCCATACAGTATCTGTGTGACAAAAGAGGACTCATCCTGAGACCGTGGGGTCATCTGGCTTTGAAACACTGACTGTTATACAAAAGGAGCGGAGAGAAATGTACATACTGCTGTTGCATTCTGGACCATCTGTATGGGTTCATCTATAGATACCTGGAGAGCTTTTAAGATGGGAACTGTCATCGTCAGCTGAGAAATATGTCTTCACCAAGAGTTTATTGGAACCTGGCATGCAATATGATGAGATATATACAGGGATGAACAATAGACCAGGCTTAGAGACGTTTGGGTGAATTGCTTCCTTTAGTTCTGTGAATGGGTACTTGACCCTCTGAGAGAATCCAGTTAATACGATAAACTAGATTGTGATTTGGCTGAAAGAGTTAAAGATAAAAAGACATCATTGTAACAACACTGAAAACATGGTCAGACTTTATCAGGAATTCAGTTCACGACTGCCTGAAAACATCTGGTGAAATCCAAAATTACAGGGCGCAGAGGAGACACAAACAATTTCCTGGTCCTCAGGTACCTGTCCTGCATGTTTTTAGATGTTCCCCCTGTCACAGCACACCTGTCTCAAATTAATCCTCATGAACAAACTTGTGAAGGCCTTGGTGACAAGTTGATAAAGTGATCCATTGATCTGAATACTGAATACAATCTGTAGGAGCAGAGAAATGTCTAAAACATGCAGGACAGTTGGTCCCAAGGACCAGAATTAGGAAAAATAGTTTTAGACAGCAGAAAAATAATATTAAAAACAATTAATCAAGAGAAAATTACAAAACAAAAACTAAATAAATAAAAAATAACAATGATTGGAATCTCTTTGGCCTTACAGCAAGGATGTTCTCATTTTTTCCACTTTTTGTCTGGAGTCTACATCGTGTCCACATATCTGTTATCTCCAGCATCGGGTTCATTAGTGATGGGTAACTGTCTGTAGCCGTGGGCGTGGGCATGCATAGTCATTGTCTCATTTGTCTCTGGTTGGTCCTGTGACAGACTGGTGACCTGTGTAGGTTGGATTACACCTCTAGCCCTGATGACAGATGGGACAAACTCCACCCCTGTGACCCTGAACAGACAGAAGCAGGTGTACAACATAGATGGATGGATATGCATCCCATCCTCTGGCTAATAATGTTACTGCGTTGGTGTTATTGCATAGTACTTAAACAGTTTTTTGTTCTGTTGTTTGTTTTTAAGGTGCAGGTAAACCCTCTATAACGTATTTGAAGCCTTTCTCCCATTGCCAGTTGTAGGATAGAGTAATAAAGACAAGCATGCAGTGGTATTTAGCTGTTTTTCAGAAATCTGTGTTAAATCAAACTTGCTAGAGCAGTTTTGCTACAGTAGGATCTTCGATAAAGATTGTCTCTTTTCCGCCTTAAGTTGTTGCTCTCAGTTTCTGAGCTTCCGTTTTAAATGTTATAATCAACCACAATCACAGCACTCTCAGGTGAGGTGTGCAAAGTCATGTGACACAGGTTGAATGCTGGTAGAACCATATACTGCATCCCAGGGCCGGATCTAAATATTAATTCATTAGATGGACATCTGGTGTTTATTATGGTATCTGGATGTTGATGGAAGTAATATTTTAATACAATCTTTGCCTGAAAGCGAGCCAACAATGCTCTTACTCACTGGTGGCTGTTAGCATCGGCTGTAGTAATGTCACAATTCACCTATAGATGTTGAAATGAAGACATGCCGAAGACCTCAGCTGCGTGGGAACACTTTAACCTCTTCAACTCCACCCCCCCCTTTTTAAGCAAAAAGCCTGAAATAACATTCACAAATTAAAATGATTGTAACTTATAAACTGTTCTGTCCACATGGATGCATTGAAGTGTTCCAGAAAGAAGACACTCTGTAGTTTCTTGTGAAACTGTCAGGAACCTTCTGGGTGCTACAGAGACAGAGTAATGGAACTCTGAAGTCAGTAAAAAAATGTAAAAAATGTGAAATAAAAAATGGCTTTCAGGATGAATAACAGTCTGGATATTATGTAAATAAGGTATTTGACAATATGAGGCTGTTGGGACACTATGGGCCTGATTTACTAAGATCCTAAATAAAGAGTACTAAATTGCGTGTGCACTGAAAAAGTTTGCGCGTGCTGTTGTTGTGTGTTTTGCGGGTGATCAACTAAGAATGCTCGCGCAATTGATAACGGGTGCAAACCGCAGTATTTAAATGAGATGTTCAGAATCAGAATCAGAATCGTTTTTAATCGCCAAGTACGTTCACACATACAAGGAATTTTGTTCCGGCAGGTGGTAACACTCTCAGAATAAGAAAGGAATATGTAATAAGAAAAACAGGATATGTACATCATATACAAAAGTAAAAAAAAAAAGTAAGTTAAAAAATAGAATAAAATAAAATAAATAGTTAAGTAAGTAAAATAGTATGTACAAGGGTGGTGCAAAGTACACAAGATAGTGCAAATGGTAGTGTTTTTTTGGATAGTGCAAATGATTGGTTGAAACCATTTATAAACTGTTCATTAAAGTGATGGCAGTGCAGTAGAAACTGTTTTTGAGTCGTGTGGTTTTGGTGCGCAGGGCTCTGTAGCGCCTGCCGGAGGGGAGGAGGGAGAACAGGTTGTTTCCTGGGTGGGCGGGGTCTTTGATGATGTTGGCTGCCCTCTTCCTGGTTCTGGAGCAGTACAGTTCCTGGATGGAGGGCAGGGGGGCCCCAGTGATTTTTTCAGCAGTTCTAACTGTGCGCTGCAGTCTGTTCCTGTCCTGCTGTGTGGCTGCTCCGAACCACACGGTGATGGAGGAGCACAGGACAGACTGGATGACAGCTGTGTAGAACTGGATCAGCAGCTCCTGAGACAGGCCGTGTCTCTTCAGCTGGCGCAGGAAGAACATCCTCTGCTGGGCCTTCTTCAGGATGCAGTGGATGTTCTTCTCCCACCTCAGGTCCTGGGAGATGGTAGTCCCCAGGAACTTGAAGGTCTGGACGGCTGACACAGGGCTGCTGCTGATGGTGAGGGGGAGCAGTGGCGAGGGCTGTCTCCTGAAGTCCACTGTCATCTCCATGTTGCGTGTCTTACGGTTTGCGCCATGGAGAGTCTGGATGGAAAGCAGGATAAACGCAAGCGCAAAATGAAATTTGACGAGTTGGAGTTAGAGATATTAGTGGAAGAAGCAAATAAACACATTCATGAACTAAAGCAAAGAAATTTAAACATTACCAAAAGAAACGCAATATGGGAGAAAATCTGCGATAGAATAAATGCAGTTGGTAAAACAAAAAGAACGGCAGATGAGGTTAAAAGAAGGTGGCAAGATATAAGGCAAAGAACTAAAGAAAAAGTGGCCTTTAATAAAACTTCGGCAAACAAGACAGGTGGTTAAGTGGCCGTTGAGAAGTTCAAGCCTCCATAACCGCGGAGCGCTGTCATTACGGAGATGCGTCTCTGCGCGCAGCTGTGGCATCAATGAGTGGAGCTGTGGCTGGAGCCGACTCGTCCTCACACACTACTCATTCGTAAAAAAAGTATATGTTTTTTCATAAAATCCATCCATCCATCCATCCATCCATCCATCCATTAGCTTCCGCTTATCCGAAGTCGGGTCGCGGGGCCAGCAGCTTCAGAGGTCCAGATCCCCCGGCCGCTTCCACCAGCTTTTTCATAAAATGATGTGGAAATAACCCATTTTATTACAACTGAAATTGTGCTTGGGAGGAGTATTTTCACCGGACATTTTGACCGGAGAGATTATAAAATCCCGGACTTCCGCATATTTTACCAGACAAAGTCTGGCAATTACCAGACAACGGAAACCCTGGTGCCTCCTGTGGCAACCTTTTGCTGAATAATACTCGATTTAACATTCAAATAAAATATTTCTCCTTTTGCATGTGCAAACAAATTTACACGAGTCCGAAAGACTCTCTCTCTGCGTATTCTTTGATTTTGGCGATGTCGCCTCCTTGCCACAATCACAGCAGCCATCGGTGCGTAATGCTGGACAGAATAGCACCTTCCTTTCGAACGTACTAAATACAGACGCAATCACAATCCCCGCAATTACTTTCAGGGTTGGTAAATCTCATTGCGTGTGGTAAATGAACCTATTTGCATTTTCCCCTCCCAGTATTTTGCGCTTTCTGGCGGGTACGCCCCATATTGTTTATTCATCAGGGCTAAAGTGCTAAATGAACAGCTTGTGCTATTTTGCTCATTTGAGAGGCGCAGTCCTCTTTGCACGCTGTTAGTAGATCAGCTTGCACATTGGTTTGCGGGTGATGTCAAGTTTGCACACGTTTTTACGCACGCAAACCTTTAGTAAATCAGGCCCTATATCTGAACATCTGTATCAGATTTGAAAAAAATAGTAGAAATTATGACCATCCTACAGTGACCTCTCCCGGCCCACCTGCAGTACCTCGACAGCCCACCAGGGGGCCGCGGCCCACACTTTGGGAATCACTGCTCCAGACTCACAGAGTTGGTTGGTTTTGTCCCGTAGACGACGTCATCCTCACAGTTTTACCAAACCAGCATCATCCTGAAGTCCTTTCACAGTTCATGGACATTCATGGACTTCTGAGAGATTTTTGAACCCATGTTTTCTACGTTCTGCTCTGATGAAACGTGACTTTATGAGGTTTACAAGTTACACAGCGCCGGAGCCTTTTCATGGAAATGACAAGACTGAGAATGAGGAGTTTCTCCTGCCGTTTATTTCACTGTTCCTGCGCTGACTCACTCTGAACGACACATTTCACTCAGATAAAAGAGAACACAGTTTGAGTTTCCATCTCTGAAGCGTTGAGGCGCGTAAGGACATAAAGTTCCCGTCTAAACGTCCGAGCTACGTCCAACAGTACAAGGCCAACGTCTTCTCCTCGGGGCCGCCTTCGTCTCTGCGCCGAGAAAAAGTATTTGCATGATCCGACCAGTGATTATGCAAAATACATTCTGCAACAACGTTTAATGTGAATCAGCACAATGAGTATTTACGAGAGCAAAGAGTTTCTAACGATTTTCCAACCCAAACACATGCAGATACATAACTGAGGATCAGGTTACATAACTACTTATGGTGCTTTTATTTAAACTAAACACCTTTTGAGAGAAGAACATTAAGTTTCTCTCTTTTTTTTTTTTCTACCAGAGAGACACGCAGGCGTGCACGTGAGGTCTGCTGAGATAATCAGGTGCAGCTGTGCAGGTGAACGGGGTGGGTGGGGGGAGGGGGGCGCAGGTGCCGCGGAGGAGAATAAATGAGTGATTATCAAGCTCTGGCACCGCAGAATAATCCACCAAATTAACTGCTTGTGTAAATACGAAATACAGACTGCAAAACAAACTGTGAAGAGGAGCGCCGCTCCGATTCCTCCGAACATAATAAACTTATTTTCTACCAGTCAGACACTAACAGGTTTACCCAGCGATGCAGAGAGGAATGAATATTTCACAGCACTCTTGCTTTCGCCTGTTGAAGCAAACAGAAAATGATGGAGGAGGCTGAACCCGAGCCGCTCGTATTATTCTGCGCTCTAATTGGGGAGTTGACAGGCAGCCAGATACGACGTGAGGGTGTTTCCACTGCAGAGGACGAGGCTGGTCGAAAAGTAAAACCGTGCTGTGCCTGATATAAAGTTGGCTTTGCTAGAAAGGAACAAGAGTAATCATATTTACCTGGTGATCACTGTTCTGTGGTTCTGAAAGGTCAACGATGAAAAATGACACGGATCAACGCGTCATCCTGCTCAAACGTAGGTTCTTCATCGAGCGGTGGTCTCAGCGGTTCCAGCAGGCGGCCCACTGAGGAACCAGGCGTCCTGCAGGTTTGACTCCTGACCTCTGACCTTTTCCTGCGTGCGTGCCCTGTTTTCCAGCCACCACACTGAATAAAGACTGCAAGATCTCACAAATCTTTAAGACTTTTTTTTTTTCTTTAGAGACTTTAGATACAAATCGACAGTCCGCTTGTTTCCAGTGTGGTCCGATGAGTTCACCAGTTTACGGCGCTGTTTTGATGCCAGTACCATCATTTGATAGCAGCTACTGCAACTGTCTGAAGGATCAGATTGGATCCATCTTATCGTTCATGACAACAGACACCTCAACTCTTCCTGCTGCCTGAACCAGAGGATTTGAGAAATTATTTGCTAAATATGTACCATAACTATATTTGAAACCAGAGGACATATTTCTGGGTAACACTTTATTTGACTCTTACCTCTATAACTCATCATAAATATATTTAAAATGGGTTATAATTACATTATAGCACTATAGTTATAAACATTCATAAATGATTGTAATGCTTTATAACAATAATCCTAACACACTATAAAGCATTTTATCATCACGTATAAGGTCAGTTATTATAGTATGTTATAGCTGTTAGCTGTTAGCATCTCACTCTCAATGCCCACATGGATAATGAATTATACAAACATTCATGATATGCTTATAAATGTGTATAATTATCATTATAAACATTATAAATTATCATAGGGGTTTATAACAATAAGCATAACACATTATAAAGCATGTTATGATCACTTATAAGGTCAGGTATTATAATATGTTATAACTGCTGGTTAAGATCAAAGCGTATTATAATGATCATAGTTGTCATATAATAAAACTCTTTATAAAGCCTTATAATCACTAGTATAATGCACTTTAATGTGTTTATAAGTTATTTTAAATGGTCATTGGGTGCTTTAAGTGAAGTGATGAAACTGCTCAGTTATAGGCTGATATAACTTTACAAACTGGTCATAAGTCACTATAAGTGGTTTGCTGAAGAAAAATACATATTTTTAATTATTAAAGAACAACACAAACCATTGCAAAACTCGTTTTTATTAACAATGTGACTCCCTCAAAAAGACTGTATATTTGTTGTACTTTCTTATATCATGAATAAGCCAAGAATGCCTTCTCTGTGGTTTCAGGCATTTTGTTCATGAGCTCCTGGATAAGGTCATGTTTCTTTGCTAGTTGTTCCTGAAGAAGAGCCTTGTCCAACTGGAGAAGAGCCTTGTCCAACTGGAGAAGAGCCTTGTCCAACTGGAGAAGAGCCTTGTCCAACTGGAGAAGAGCCTTGTCCAACTGGAGAAGAGCCTTGTCCTGGAAGAGCCTTGTCCAGATGGAGAAAACTCTTGTCCAACTGGATAAGAGCCTTGTCCAGATGGAGAAGAGCCTTGTCCAACTGGAGAAGAGCTTTGTCCAACTGGAGAAGAGCCTTGTTCAACTGGAGAAGAGCCTTGTCCAACTGGAGAAGAGCCTTTGTCCAACTGGAGAAGAGCCTTGTCCAACTGGAGAAGAGCCTTGTCCAGATGGAGAAGAGCCTTGTCCAGATGGAGAAAACTCTTGTCCAACTGGATAAGAGCCTTGTCCAGATGGAGAAGAGCCTTGTCCAACTGGAGAAGAGCTTTGTCCAACTGGAGAAGAGCCTTGTTCAACTGGAGAAGAGCCTTGTCCAACTGGAGAAGAGCCTTGTCCAACTGGAGAAAACTCTTGTCCAACTGGATAAGAGCCTTGTCCAGATGGAGAAGAGCCTTGTCCAACTAGAGAAGAGCCTTGTCCAACTGGAGGAGAGCCTTGTCCAGCTGGAGAAGAGCCTTGTCCAGCTGGAGAAGAGCCTTGTCCAACTGGAGAAGAGCCTTGTCCAACTGGAGAAAAGCCTTGTCCAACTGGAGAAGAGCCTTGTCCAACTGGAGAAGAGCCTTGTCCAACTGGAGAAGAGCCTTGTCCAACTGGAGAAGAGCCTTGTCCAACTGGAGAAGAGCCTTGTCCAACTAGAGAAGAGCCTTGTCCAACTGGAGGAGAGCCTTGTCCAACTGGAGAAGAGCCTTGTCCAACTGGAGAAGAGCCTTGTCCAACTGGAGGAGAGCCTTGTCCAACTGGAGAAGAGCCTTGTCCAACTGGAGAAGAGCCTTGTCCAACTGGAGAAGAGCCTTGTCCAACTGGAGAAGAGCCTTGTCCAACTGGAGAAGAGCCTTGTCCAACTAGAGAAGAGCCTTGTCCAACTGGAGGAGAGCCTTGTCCAACTGGAGAAGAGCCTTGTCCAACTGGAGAAGAGCCTTGTCCAACTCGAAGAAGAGCCTTGTCCAGCTGGAGAAGAACCTTGTCCAACTCGAAGAAGAGCTTTATGGACAGTAGCTTTGCTCTTTGAAGTGTGACAGGTAAAAAAAAGTAGGAAACCTGCAGCTTCTCTTCTACAGTTTTTAACAAAGACACAGAGTTTTCATGCACTGGGTTCTGATTTTACCACTAATGAAATTGGAACAAGGACAAACGCTTCCATTGGATGCAGAAGAGAACTTTGTCCACTGGGTAACATCTTCGCGCCAGACGCCGTCATTTGCAAAAAGTTGAGCAAAGCATGCCTTCCCAAGATGCCCTGCATGGGTGACGAACACAGCTCCTTGTTTTCCGTGGAAAATGGATGGCGTGCGCGCGGCTTGAGTGATTCGTCCCTGCAGCCTGATGAAACAGGAGCCCGCTGACGAGTCTGAGGTCGAGTCATGTCATTGTTTTATTTTAACGTTAGACACTCTGATGTGTAGAATAAAGTGTTATTTCTCTCCGTCCATCATACGATGGCGCGTTACAGAGCAGCTACTCGTAGACAGTAAAGCTGATGCACGGATCAGATCCTGACAGCTGCCTGTCAGTTCTCTGCGTATTGATGAACAGGATTTACGGAGTATTGAGTAACAAGAGACAATGTGAACAGCTTGTACTTCATCCTGGATGTGAGTAGTAGTACAGTACTGTTCCACTGTGTGTTTACCAACAGACTACAGAGATCTGCACATCTGTAATTTCATTGAACTTTGTTCGTATCATCTCGTCGGATCCTGCTCAGTTCCAGCTGCAGTCTCTTCTGGACCTCAGGTTTGTTGAGTACCTACCCCGCTGGTGAAACGTGACTCTGAATAGCCATTTCAGTGCTGTGAAGCGCTGCAGCATTCAAAATGCATGCAGGCTGCTTCAGCTCCTGCATGATTCCTTTATACGCTGAATGCTGTAAAACACAAACGAGCGAGTGAATGAGAGGACAACGTGAAGCCAGAGAACAGTTGGTGAGAACAGGTAAGTGAGACCACAGGTGAGCATCTGAGACAAACATTTGGTCCGGCTGTTGGCTTTCACGTTTCATTTTCTTGTGCGTTTCCAGTGTTGTGCATTATTTAAAGCCCAGGCCTGTGTTGCCTCTGCTGCTTAGCATTTCTTTACAACATATGGAATAATAAAAGACTGTCAAGCACTTGTGATTGAAGGGATTTAATTTTCCGAACACCACCTGACAGATAAATACAGGGTTGGACGGATAAATACGAAGAGAGCGGGAGAGGATGTGGTGCCGTCAGCTGCACAACGATACGCAGCACAAATGAAGAATCAGCGTTCATTTTGAGACCCAGAATATTTGTTTTACACCAAGTTATTGAGTCCGTTTAAGCAGAACATTGTGGCCTCATGTTTCCCGAGTCTGTAAAGCACAATTTGATGACGTGTGGTTTTAACCCTTCAAGCGCCAAAGTCGCAAAATTGCGACAAAGAGCATTGCTGAATAAAACAGGCTGTATCTATAAATGTGAAGCCAAATCTTGTTACTACGTTTCACCAGGAGATGGCGGACATGTGTGCCTGTAATCTGAGAACCATTTTTGGTGGTGGCGCTATTTTAGTTTTAGCGTAAAATGAGTTTGTAAAACACCCTCCGGTGATATTTCTCATTTACAGTATGCCTTTATTTTAAACCACTTTAAAGTTAGAGCCTTTTGAAACCTTGATATCAAAATTGAACATTTTCCAATATGGCCGCCACCTTGCGACATCATAATATGCAAATTATATAAATAATTTCCCTCCCATCACATATTGATATCAAAATTGTATATTTTCTTGAAAAAACTCCATCATCCTAAAGTGTTAAGAAATGTTCGTTAACTGTACACAACATATAAATGTTTCCTGCATGGCTTCAGCGTAAATAGATGGATTTTCACTTCTCCATCCAAATAAAAAACGTTGGAGCAAAACCTGCTCCGGCACGTTGATCATCTTTTTCGCTTTGTCTTTGCTAATTATCGTGATCGTGATCTTGACCTTGTTGGAAACTGTTATGAGGTTAAAATAGCCGTGGTATGAGGGTCTAAGTTTCATCTTAGCCTTTCCGGGCTCGTGGCTTCCTCCAGTTATTCCAGGCAAAGTAGGCAGGATCACCACTCGCCTCGCCGTCAGCGATGGTCTTTTCCTCGCCTAAACGACGGGAACGTAGCCTGGAATCCCTCGATCGGTTCGGCACGTCGGCATTCCTTCCTGTTTCGTGAATCATGGCCCTTCCGACCCAGTGGAAGTCCTGTGCTGTTCTTTCAAAACCATCGTCCAAAAGCCCCAAATGCAGCGGAAGCGCCCGGCTTTGACTGGTGCTGCCACCTGGTGGATGGCATTTTTTGCGGTACCCGGGTCCTGCAGACTAAACCAGCTAAATATGCAGTAGAATTTTTAAACTGATTCTAGATCCCACCAGTGGAGATATGATGATCAATGATGATCATCAGTCTGATTGGCAGCACTAATGTTTTCTCTTAAATCCTGTTAAATCAGGGTACTTGGCATTGCCCATTTTATTCTTTTTTGTTCAACAGCAGAAAGGTGATTTAAATATTTTTATTATTTTGGTCTGTGAGACCCAGTATGACCAGAAGAGTATTATCGTTCATCGTCTTCTGTGTCTAATAAAATAATAACGCTGCAGCTAACTCTGAAGATCTTAGATGCCGTAATAACTGGGAAACATGAACGTAGTTGTGTTTTTACTACAAGAATATTTTAAAACAAGACTGAAGACATTTTTCACCAAAGAGGAGCAGCTGAACACATTACTCACTTCTAGAAATTCATCAAAAAGAGTGTTTTAATTAATGAAGATGAACGCTTTAAGACATTTTTGGCTTCATTATTTTACACAACAACTTATCACGTCAGATAAACTGGAGACAAGGCAGCGTCGACCGAAGATTCACCACGTAGCATCCTTTATAATAGTTCATGTTACAGCTAGATAAATGCTTTTAATGAGAAGATTTAATCCCGGCCTTTTAAAAAATTTTTTTTAACAAAGCGTTCAAGCAGCTTTGAAGCAGAGATCTTTGAAGAGTAAAATTCATGAACGCTGAAGGTGTTTACTTGATGACAGACGCCGGTTAGAAACGTGTTTGTTGGTCTGAGGACGTCTGAAAGTGAAGAGCAGAGGAGACGCCTCGATCCTCCAGAGTTCATCAACGCCAGAAACAGCTCTTCCCCTTCGAGTGCTAATTAACTGCAACACAATCTGTCCATTAGTCAGTCGGCCATTTTCATGACTGTTTGGCTGAAGGTCAGAAACACGTTTGTGTTGTTCTCTTTGAATCGCAGTATCACATCAACGCTTTTTGTACCACATGTTGGCCCGGCGCTGGTTTGAGACGAAACATCCAAACGTTACTGAAGTAGATGTAACGAGCCACCTAGAAGAATATGACTCTTAAAGTGGAGATAGCCATCTCAGATGGTTCCATCTCAGATTATTTCTGCTGGCAGCCACAGACTAATATTTATTTGAACTTCCTCATTACTTGTTACATTGCGGCAATAACATACGATGAATATAACATCAAAGTCTCTGGTAATATCCTCTCCACCCATTAAAAAGAAAAAAAACAACTCACGCAGAGCTTGGTAAGAAGAATCACCTGTCCTGATAAATGCATATTTCAGTATGACTCCTGGTATTGTCTGTTAAAATCTTTCTTTTTCTTGAAAGTCGTCGGCTGTTCTTCTTTATCTTCACTGCGGCAGTTTCCCCTTCACAAGGAAACTTTACAAAGACATCTGACATTTTGCTAGCTGGGTTGAATTTTGGTGCTAAAGTGACCGAGATGTAACCGAGAGAATCCAGTCATTTTTCAAAATAAAATATTTTTCAAAATAAAAGCTCATTTAGTCTTATATATTAAATAAAACTTAAACAGCAAATTTTTTTTGCGCGTCTCGGTACCAATTGAGCCACGGCCCGGTACCGGTCCACGGCCAGGGGGTTGGGGACCACTGCTGTACCTGACAAAGAAAGCATTGTATATTCTTTTGTGATCAAATCTTTTTAATTTTATTTATATTTCACAAAGCTTAAACAGAGACATGTGAAATTATAATTAACAATAACAAAATGCCAAAAAAAACAAAACAAATAAAAACAAAAGAGAACAAAATAAGAAAGAAAAAGCAATGAGCAGAATACCAAGGCCCAATTTGAAATGTGAATCTCCTAAATCTTTATTCACAACTGTGATCACCATCCAGAATTAGAAGTTATGTTCTGACATTAATGTGAGGGGTCAACAAATAAGGTGACACTTGTCATATTAAGTTAAGATGACAGTAGAATAACACTTAACTGGTTTGTTTTAGTACTTCTTAATTTTTTTAAATCATGTCGTTAATATTTTACAGTAATGAAAAGCATATTTTAAAAAGATACAGAATTTAAAACATATTTGTTTAATTTTAATGACCTCTCATGGCCACCAGGGGGCCGCGGCCCACACTTTGAGAATCACTGACAATAGGAAACAACCATGAGGAAGCAGACCGTCAGTTACGGCAAAGTGCATGACCAACCTTCCGAAAAAATAAAAATAAAAAATCACCACACACATCCACAAGAGCACACAGACAGACAGACAAATAAACACAAACACAAACAGGAGACTCTACATCAAAAAGCCGTAAGGTAGGAAAAAGCAGCAGTCCTTCAGGACTGTATTCAAAGCGAGAGAATAATTATGCTTAACAATCTGATATAAAGAGGAAAACATGTAAATTCCCAAACAGCTAAAGTGTTGTGCTGTGGGGATATTGACTGGAAGAGCAGACGCTCATTCAGGTGTAGGAGAGCAGATCATTTTTAAACCTGACATGCTACCAAATTCTTCGCAGATTGTCAAAAGCTGTGAAAGCATTGTATATTAACGTATAATTCCCACGTTAATGAAGTGAATTCCACTGATGGGATGAATACAGGCCATCCCCGCGGCTCTGCTCCCCTCAACAGATGCTTTTCCACAATGAAAAACTCATTTCATGCTCAATTTCAGTATCAAAGCCTCATGTGATGATTCTCCTCGCTAGTTAAGAGTCAAAGTGCTGAAAACCTGCGTTTTCACGTGAAAAGAATTTCTCCAAATGATCGCGCCTCATCGGAGCGCTAACGGCTAGAAAAAGTGTGAACTAACATCTTTAAAGATTCATTCGGCGGTAATGGGATGCAACGGGGCCGATGGCGGGGAGGAGACAGCGTTGGACACACGGACGACTGGCGCTTTAATGTCCAGTCGCGTTGAGCTCGACAGCAGTTGGGTGTCGGACCGGGTCGTGACGGGTTCACCACCAGCTCCAGACCACAGTCCAAACCTGAATCTGGAGTTACTTTCTCTTATTTTTCCCGCCTCCCTCATGGTTTTTGGTTTTGGAGGTAATTCCAGCATTCATCTTTCAACTCCTCTGATTTATTTTTTATTTCTTATCTGATCTGCGCTGCTGATTGGTGCTCCTCGTCTTCTATTTCTGAGTCGAGCTGAAGTTATTAGCTGTGATCCGCGGTCCAAGGGCAACCGCGTCTCTTATCATGAAAGTTAGTTGAAGGTGTTTATTGAAGTTGTTTCTACATTGTTTTGTTTTGGTCGTAATGGCGTTCTCAACCTACTTTCCCGAAAAGAGATTTGTGGATAAATATTACCCAGCTCCATCACGCTAATGCTCTCGCTGCTCATTACAGCAGCCGCGTACCGATTTTCTAACGAGTTAAGCGCCTTCCCTCCAGTATCCTCTGCTGCAAAACACCTCCTTTCTCAGGGTCAAACCGAAGACGCAGAGAGGAGAGAGGCCTTGTGTTTGGAGGGAAAAACACATGCTGGAATCATTTTTAGAGATGAGTACAAATCCAATACCACGAGGAAGCGAAGAGGAAAAGATCCGTTCTACTTCTTAACCCAGAGGGAAATCACTGAGCTTTATTGTTTCTTTGTTTCTGCACAACTTCGCTGTGAATTTCCATTTATTAATATACGCGCACAACAGAGAGCAGCTTTTGCAGCCTTGGTGAGCGTGTGATGCTCGCTGGGTGCTTCCCTGGAGGAGGTGTCTCTCTGGGTGTGTCCCCGGATGAGGCGTCTCTCTGGGTGTGTCCCCGGATGAGGCGTCTCTCTGGGTGTGTCCCAGGAGGAGAGGCCTCTCTGGGTGCGTCCCTGGAGGAGGGGTCTCTCTGGGTGTGTCCCCGGATGAGGCGTCTCTCTGGGTGTGTCCCAGGAGGAGAGGCCTCTCTGGGTGCATCCCTGGAGGAGGGGTCTCTCTGGGTGCGTCCCCCGGAGGAGGCACCTCTCTGGCTGCGTCCCCCGGAGGAGGCGCCTCTCTGGGTGCGTCCCTGGATGAGGCGTCTTTCTGGGTGCGTCCCTGGAGGAGGGGTCTCTCTGGGTGCGTCCCAGGAGGAGGCGTCTCTCTGGGTGCATCCCCCAGAGGAGGCGTCTCTCTGGGTATGTCCCTGGATGAGGCGTCTCTCTGGGTGCATCCCCCAGAGGAGGCGTCTCTCTGGGTATGTCCCTGGATGAGGCGTCTCTCTGGGTGCGTCCCTGGAGGAGGGGTCTCTCTGGGTGTGTCCCCGGATGAGGCGTCTGTCTGGGTGCGTCCCAGGAGGAGGGGTCTTTCTGGGTGCGTCCCCCGGAGGAGGCATCTCTCTGGGTGTGTCCCCGGATGAGGCGTCTCTCTGGGTGTGTCCCCGGAGGAGGAGGGGTCTCTCTGGGTCCGTCTCCGGATGAGGCGTCTCTCTGGGTGCGTCCCCGGAGGAGAAGGCGTCTCACTGGATGCGTCCCCGGAAGAGGGGTCTCTCTGGGTCCGTCTCCGGATGAGGCGTCTCTCTGGGTGCGTCCCCGGAGGAGGCACCTCTCTGGGTGCGTCCCCGGAGGAGGGGTTTGTTGGGCCGTTGTGGAATCGCTGCAGACGGCGGACGTGCTCGACTGATGTCACGAACCAGAGAGGATGGAGGCCTCCCCGCCGCATCAACCAGCGTCTGCAACAAAGAGAGAACGTCGCTCGAACAAACCACAAAGACGACACCCGACTGCCAACGAGGACGTGAGGCGTGCGCCTGCAGGGAAGGATATCAGCGGGTGGGAGCGTCTGAATCGTCGGGAATAGTTCGGAGCACGTACTGCCTCCATCTCTGGACTGCTGAGTTAAGCTGTGGCGGCTAACTTAGCACCTCGAGGTGACTTTCATGGCGACCATCTACACGTGCACGCTCCCAGTCAAGGTGATAGACTACTGTGTGTCCCAGCTTTCTTCAGGGTCCAGTCTGATCCAGATGAGTTTCTGCGGATCAAACATCTCCAGAAATCTCAGCCCCGATTGTACACCTCCCGCTAGCTGCTAACCACTACCCGCAAATTGCGAGTTTGGGAACCTCCGCTAACTGCTAATGCAATCTTGCACTCCCTAAAGCCGCTACCCGTTACGCCGACTCCCTTACTCACATTGTAGGTGTGGCAATGGGCGTGTCTTTTGCTCTTTCCGCAAACTCGGTATCTTGCGATCACTGGTAGCGGTTTGTGGGTAGCGCAACCTGCTCTTAAAGGCAATGGCTACTGATGCACTGATTGGTTTAACAGGTGGAAGGCCCTAACCACTCCTATACATAATGTAGCGGGTAGCGCAGGTAAGATGGCGGGTTTAGGGAGGTGGAAGATTGCTTCTTTGCGGGGGAACGCCCCTCCCACTACCCGCTATCCCTTAATAGCAGCTTTAGGAGATCTGGTGGAAGATCTGACCCCCCCCCCCCCCCCCATCTGTGAGGCACGATTGACACTTCTAATAGATGGAAAAGTTTACCAGTTTCAGTGTCTTGTACCAAATTACAGTGATCCCTCGACAATTCGCGCTTTAAGTTCTGCGGTTTTAGTTATTCAAAGATTTTTTTTCAGAAATATATAATATAAAAAAAAAAATCAAGAAAAAATTGCAGAAACATCACAGGATGTTGTGCGCGTTTTCTCACAATGAAGAAATGCTGTGAGCCAGCCTGGCCCCTTTAAGAAGGTGGCCTTATGGGTAATCGTGTGGCCTTATGGGTAATGTAGTGTGTGTCGTGGGACGGCAGAATGAAAACGAGGTTAGATGAAAGAGCGGTTTGTTTACTACGGTTCAGAGACCAGAGGCTGTGAAGGAAACAGAAAGACCACAGTTGAGCCTTTGTCTTGTTTTGCTGCAGTGTCTCGCTAGTTTTTTTTGCGTTTTTTTAAACATATCTTAAACACATCATTGAGGCTCGGGGGGCTCCGACTCCAGTTCGTGGATTTTGATTCTCGCGGGGGGGCGCCGGTCCCCATTAACCCCGAAAAATAAGGGATCACTGTAGCTCTAAACCACACCCCAAACCTGGGGTTTGGGGCGTCTTTGCAGACAGCAAAACCTTTGCTGTCTGCAAAGGTTTTGCAGACAGCATCAGTTCACCCATGGGTTCACTTACTTTTGATTCCAGCACCAAACATACCTCTCCTTTGAGTTTTCTGACTGGATGAGGCTCAGGTTAGATTTTACAGTAAGGGAATGAATCATACGAGGATGTGCAGCAACACGACGTGACAGCAGGACCTGGGATGTTATCGACGCGTTATTTCATGAGATCAGGCTGCTGGTGAGGTTTACTGGCGGTGTTTTGCTGCTGCAGTTTTTCACGTCCACTTTCGAATCGCTTCCTGAAAATTTATAACTTTGATTACGACTGTTTTTTTTTTTAGAAGAGAAGAAACTGTGTTCAGGTAAATTCACGGGTAAATCCTGCAGCTCATGAGCAGGTCACAACCCCTATGTGACAAATTAGATCAGCTTTTTATTGCAGCTGGTCCTCTTTTTGTTAAATGTAACTTTAACACACTATGAACACACTTTAAAACCGTTATTCTCTACCTTTGTCCTTCCCATTATTCCCCCTCTTGTCTCCGTTCACCTCTCAACCTTTCTGTGGGAAACGTTTAATGAACGAATGTGGCTGCAGATTCACTCTCTTGACTCTCAAACAAGACTAGTTGTTACCGCAACCTTTTCTGGGCCCGTTTCTCCACTCAGATCCGGTTAACCCCGACGTGACCTTGCAAACATGATCGCTTAAACCAAAGACGCCTTTAATCATGAGAGAGAGAGAGACGAGCCGGCGAGAAGCCCCGGCTTCAGGTTGAAGGATCTTTGATTTCGTGGTCAGAATAATAAACGCGCTGGGGTCGCCCGTCGGTCGTGGTGGGCTTCTCCTCGTCTCGCGGTGATTATTTTTAAACAGTTGAAATCCAGACGGAGACAGTTTGGAGGACATGATGAATAAATCCACATTTTGTGCACGTGTTGTTTGAAAGAGATGCTGAAACGTGAGGCAGAGAGGAAAACGCATTGCAGCTAAACGGATGGACAGCGGTGAGTGACGGCGGGAAGCGACTGTACGACAAACCAGAGGATGATGGGTCGTCTCCAGCCGTTCTCATCGTAGCTGGTTTGCTGCGGTCCAGGTTAGAGGTCTTCACGGGTCCACTTTCATGGAACCGAATCTGAATGGACCCGTGAAAATTTGACCCCAAACCAACTTGACCCAAGATACTATCATAAGTCCGGACCCGAATGGACCTGCAATATTTGGATCCAGAACCGACCTGACCCAAGTCTTTAGTTTCCGACCACGAACCGAACCGAGTTACCCCAATAGAACCGAGACAATCCAGCCCATAGTTGCTCATGTTAAAGTTGTCTAGCGTTGAATAAAACTTGATTTTCTTCCCTAAAGTTGTCTTCTTCTACCGGTTCAGTTGCTAAATAGGCTACGTGATGTAAACAACAATAAATTCACGTCGTTATTTTCTTTGTGGATAACATGGGTGGCTGTAGTTCAGTTGGTAGAGCGGGTCGTCCAATCACTGGAAGGTTGGTGGTTCGATCCCGGATCCAACTGTCACATGCCAAAGTGTCCTTGGGCAAGACACTTGGGTGAATGAGAGGCCATTGCTTTGAGGGCAAAGGTATATAAGTGCAGTCCATTTACCAGATGCTATTGGTAGCAACTGCTAACGCTAATAGCTTACACCGGTCAGGACGTGTCGTAAATATGTTTTCTCATCCAGCGTTGTCATGTTGGTGATCCGTTGTGCTTTACAGCTGCCGGGCAAACGGCTAATAACACGCTACGGCAACACGATTGTTTCATGACAAACACGCCACGTTAATGAATAATTAATTAAACTGGCCCGAGTCCTGACATTGGCTGCCACCGCTAATATCTTTACCTCTCTCAGGTAAACGCGGACCCAGCCTGTCAGAGAGCACCGACCGGACCCGAGACTAACTGTACTGATTTCAACTCAAAGAGTCATGTCTTTTGAAATGACTTCACAGGAGAAGAGTCCAGGAGCTGGACTGGTCTGACTGCAGTCCAGACCTTTGACCAGTAGAAAACATCTGGAGCACCAGAAAATGCATCAGACCAGGATGGGACAACGTTCCTCTCCTAAAACTGGTCTCCTCCCTTCCCAGATGTTTACGGACAGATGTTAGAAGAAGAGGAGATGCCACACAATGATGAACATCACCCTGTTCCAACTGTTCCTGGTAGTTTCCTGATAGTCTCTCACCCAGGCCCTCAGCTGGAAGCTCATAGCTATTAAGTTATAACAAACAAAGAGGGTCACAGTTAAGGGAAGCAGACATTGTTCATGATCCCTGATATTGTAACACGGCATCATTATTTTCTTGGTTTGAGCCCAATCAAACACAACATCATGTTCACGGGGGATTAAAAACATTTTTTTGACGGGAGTCTCATCTTTTGATCTCGTTTCAGGTGCTTAAAAAAAAAAACCAAGGAAATAGAGCAAAAGCTCCAAAACTCTAGCGTGCAGACGGGCGATGATGAAAGGAACAGAGGTTCGTATTAATGTGGAGAAAGGATGAGAACGCTTTAGACAGGAGAAACGTCGATTAAATATTCAGCCGGAGAGCAGATCAGTGTTTAATCTCGCCTGGCACTTGTCATAAATGAGCCACAGCTGCGCCGCCGCATGCTCTTCTGCAGCATCCACGTGCGCCGCATCGAAAACAGGCAGAAACTGACAAATCGGAAGAAGAGTGCACCTCAAAAAGTCCTCAATTTAGCACACAGTCTCCTGCAGACCAAACACTGGATCATAAATACGTGTAACAGTTGGTGTGCAGTCGGCACGATCACAGCATTTCTGTTGTAAAACAGCCCAGTTACGACAGCTGGGACTGTAAGATGTGACTAAAAATATAACGTAAGGATTTTCACGTCCAGACAGCATGATGATAACCGCTGTGTAGCGTCCCTTCATCTTTCAGCACCAGTCTGGAAACATCTGGGACCAGTTGTTGGAGTTTTGGGAAGTTTGGGGAGTTTTCTTGTTGGATACATGATTCAACCTGCTCAGTGGTCCTCCATCTTTCTTTCTTTTTTGTTTCATCTTCTGCCAGTGATTAAAATGGAGGCAACTCTTCTACTGTGAAGCCGTGTGTTTTTTTGACGGATACGGTACGCAGTAAGATATAAAGCATTGAGCTCATGTAGCTGTATGTAGCTTTCAGTGTCGATGTTTCTCTTACAGATGTGCAGGCTGTCCGTCATCGGCCTCATAACCTCGGACAGGCAGGTGTCCCGTCATGGCTTTTGGCCTCGGTCCGTGCACACAGATTTCTCCAGATTTCAGATAATATTTGGATGATGAGACACTTAAAGGTTTTTACATTGTTACACTGACTAACTTTTGTAAAAAATGTAAATGGCGTTTTCACTAATTGGTAAAAACTCTCGATGCTCTTTTATTTGCTTGCTGGTACCGGGTTGGACCCCCTTTTGCCTTCAGAACTAGAGGTGTGAAAAAAAATCGATTAGGCAATATATCGCGATTTTAGGCCGGCCAATATAATATCAATTTTTCAGCTCCTAATATCAATTTTTTTCAAAAACACAAATAATAAATAATAAATAGGTCGTTTTGAAGCAAATAGTTTTGACTCCATTTGTCCTCTGAATGATCAATATCATCTGATGAACATATACAGCAACTTGATTTTTCATCTCTACTTTTAATTTTGATATTAACTGGGTAGAATATCACAATATATCCTGATATCGTGATAATATCGTATTGTGACCCAAGTATCATGATACATATGGTATTGCGAGGTCCTTGCCAATACTCACCCCTATTCAGAACTGCCTTAATCCTTCCTGGCAGAGATTCAACAAGGTGCTGGAAACATAAATAAGACAATCAACCATGCACGCTCACCTTCTGCTGAATCCTTTTTTTTTTTTCACCGCTTCCTTTGATTCAGGCCTCTTTTGATACCAAAATGGAAATAGATACAGGACATAAGTACCGTGTGTTTTGTTGTCATGGCTTTTCCAAATCCTCCTTGCATGCAGTTGCCTCAAACCGCCTGAGCGGCGTGTAAGCAGGGTTATCTCTTTGTGTAACAGGTTGCATTACAAAGAACGTTAAAGCGGATAGCAGGCCTTCCCTCCCTCCGACTCTTCGCTACGGGATGAAAACAGCACTGCAGGCAAATATAGAAACGTGGATGTAAGGGAGAAACAAAGGGCAGAGGAATGCAACAAAAATCTCTTTTTTGATTGAATAAGTGAGACGCATTGATCTGTTCACAGCTGGATCGGGAGGATGGTGGAGGTACGTGGGGTTTATCTGCATGCAGAAACCTCCCCAGGGCATCTGTCTAGATGTGAAATAAGCAGCCGTCGACTTCCATCAGCTGCAGGGATGAGCCTTTTAAAAAACAGAAACTGGGCTCAGAGCTGAAAGAAAACAGAGCGCCCTCCGTGAAACCGTCCCAAGATCTCCCAGAAAGGCAGATCCAAAAGATAAAGGAAGTGATGTCATTAAGGAAAGGATTAAAAACCTGGACTACAAAGGAGGTGTTTCCAGCAGCTCAGGAGCCGTTGGGACAGGATGACTTTGTGGACATTAAAGGGACACAGCGTCCTCCCGGTCCCTCGAACCCGTACAGAGAGCCACCAGCATGTTAGGTGCACTGAATTACTTCCAGGATTATCTACGAGGCAAGAAGGTGAAGCGCAAGAAACCTCAGGGTGAGCTAACGCCAAAATAACAAAACATCCTGCCTTTAAAGCCCAGCGCTGCCTGACTTAGTCCCAACTAAACAGGAAATAAATGACAGACACTCACCTGAACCCCCTAAGAGAGGCGATGCATCAGGCGGAGATAGAAAAAAATAAAATAATAATGAATAATGAATTCTTACTCTCCACTTGTGGAACGTAAGACATGATTAAAAACGTGATTTTGAATCATATTATGTGGATGTAGTCCAGGTTCTGACGCTGAGAGCTCCAGCTCGCTGACCTTTAAACATGCAGACGTGCGCTGCAGAGCCAGATATCAGCAGACCAACGGCCAAACGTGGAAGCAAACATTACTCACTAATCTGTAGAAACGCAGAAACACGGCTCAGGTGAGAGGTTTTCTGAACGGGACAGGTCTTCACCGTCAGCCAGCAGCTCTAGAGAAAATGGTTCAAAAGGTTGGAGAGCAGGGATTCCGGTTTAACAGAGTAAATAGAGTCTGTCTTGGAGCAGAAGATCTGTCAAATCTTCCCTACAGTTGCAAGACAAAGCATGTGCACCATTCCCTACAATTAATCTTCCATAAAACGTGGTCCGAGCTACATCTAATAGATGAACGCAACGTGCTTAAGCTGATACACATTCATCATTTCTCTAACTTTACTGAACAGACGTTAAAACATCAGGGGGGAGGGACGCATCAGTGAATCTGCCAACTTATCACATCAACAAACGATAATTGGAGTCATTAGTTCCCACGTCTGGGGTCCAGCTCATGAAATGAGCTTGTAGGTGTGGTGTGGAGCTACTCTCACTAATAAAAGACACTCAAATATTTTAAGTCAGCTGTTCGTAAGAAGCAACTGATGACGTGACGTTCCAGACAAAAATAAGCTCTGCAGGGAAAAGCATCAAGAGCAACGTCTTCAGCCTGTCTCAAACACTGTCCCAACCTGCCTTGGTTGGGACAGGGAAAACCCTAACCCTAACCCTAACCCTAACCCTTAACTCTAACCCTTAATCCTATCCCTAACCCTTAACCCTAACCCCTAACCCTTAACCCTAACCCCTAACGCCTAACCCCTAACCCTAACCCCTAACCTTTAACCCTAACCCCTAACGCCTAACCCCTAACCCTAACCCCTAACCCTTAACCCTAACCCCTAACGCCTAACCCCTAACCCTAACCCCTAACCCTAACCCCTAACCCTTAACCTTAACCCTAACCCTAACCCTTAACCCTAACCCTAACCCTAACCCCTAACCCTAACCCCTAACCCTAACCCTAACCCTAACCCCTAACCCGAACCCTAACCCCTAACCCTAACCCGAACCCCGAACCCGAACCCTGAACCCCCCCTAACCCTAACCCTAACCCCCCTAACCCCTAACCCTAACCCTAACCCTAACCCCAACCCTAACCCTAACCCCTAACCCTAACCCCTAACCCTTAACCTTAACCCTAACCCTAACCCTTAACCCTAACCCTTAACCCTAACCCCTAACCCTAACCCTAACCCTTAACCCTAACCCCTAACCCTAACCCCTAACCCCTAACAAAAAAACACCACTGACAGTTGGAATGATTATAGGCCAGTTGCACTAACACCCATCATGAGGAAGTGTTTTCAGAGACTGAAACACTTAATGTCCACTCTCCCATCAGCCATATCATCCCACTCAGCTCCGGGACGGCTTTGTGACGATGCTCTGCATTCAGTGAAATCATCCTAATCCATAAAGTGTCTCATCTCCGACCGTCCATGAACACTTCCTGACCGACCACATGCAGACATCATCGTCAACACTGGCGCTCCACAGGGCTGCGTGTTGAGCTCCACTCTGCATGCACTGCACACGCATGGCCTCACCCATGTCACACAAACACCATCACAAAGGTTTACAGATGACACGACAGGCTCATCTCAGGACAAGATGAGTCTGCGTGCAGAGGTGAGGTCCAGAGATTAGCAAGGCGATGCTCTGCAAACGAGTTAACATCAACTTTAGGACTTTAGAAAATGCAGCACATGGGAGATGAGCAGGTGGAGATGGTGCAACGTTTCAAATTCCTTGACCTGCATATGAGTAACAACCCTGCCTGGACGGCCAAGACCACAACGGCTGTTAAAACGGTCAACCGGCGTCTGGAGGAGGAGCGGTCTGAATTATAGTTAGACAGAGGTAAAGAAAAACCACCAAGTAACAGCTCAAGGCTTGAAGACATCACTGGAAACAGCAAACGTCTCCGTTCATGAGTCGACCATTTGTACCGTGAGCTACTGAGCGGGACCAGCGTCCTTGGCAGAACCTCACGGAGGAAGACGTTGCTCTGCAAAGACACGTCGCTGCACGCCTGACGCTTGCTAATCTGCAACCTCCTGGGAGGATGCTTTGTGGACCGATTAAAGTTTGGTTTCTGAGGGAGTACACACAGTTTAACAACATCATCCCAACAATGAGGACTTTCAAAGTGAGTAAATTTACCGGAATATTCATCAGAATAACTTCAGGGTGGCTGTCTGACAGCTGAAGTTTAGTAGAAGCTGGGCGACCCAGTGGGACAAAGACCCCCAGGACAGAAGTAAATCCACCACAGAACGGCCTCAGAAGAAGAAAGTCTTCCTGTTGGAGTGGTTCAATCAGACCACAGATCTGAAGCCGATAAACCTTCCTCTTGTGTCAGCCTTCTGTTACTATCTTTGATGTTAATGGGTCAGTTTTCCATTCGATTCAATTCAATTTTATTTGTATAGCGTCTGTTACAATGTCAGTTGTTTCTAGGTGCTTTACAGAGACCCAGATCACGACCCCCGAGCAATTATCATTAACCAAAATGATAATATTAAATCCTAAACAAGGATAATGGCAGGTAAAAACTACCACAGTGGGAGAAAAAAAACCTTTAAGCCAACAGTGTCAAGAAAAAACTCCACTTTAAGAGGAAGAAACCTGGACCAGGACCTGGATAATATGGGGACCTTCCTGATGAAGACCAGCTGGATAAAGAAAGAAAAAGAGAGGAGGGACAGATCAAATCAGATCAGACCAGATCAGACAAGTTCAGATCAGACCAGACCAGACCAGACCAGATCGGATCAGATCAGACCAGACTAGTCAAGATCAGATCAGACCAGACTAATCCAGATCAGATCAAATCAGCCAAGACTAGTCCAGATCAGATCAGATCAAATCAGAACAGTCCAGACCAGACCAGACCAGACAGACCAGACCAGACCAGACCAGACCAGACCAGACCAGATCAGATCAGATCAGATCAGACCAGACCAGACCAGACCAGACCAGACAGACCAGACCAGACCAGACCAGATCAGATCAGATCAGATCAGATCAGACCAGACCAGACCAGACCAGACCAGATCAGATCAGATCAGATCAGATCAGATCAGATCAGACCAGACCAGACCAGACCAGACCAGACCAGACCAGACCAGACAGACCAGACCAGACCAGATCAGATCAGATCAGATCAGATCAGATCAGATCAGATCAGATCAGATCAGATCAGACCAGACCAGACCAGACCAGACCAGACCAGATCAGATCAGATCAGATCAGACCAGATCAGACAAGTTCAGATCAGACCAGACCAGACCAGACCAGATCGGATCAGATCAGACCAGACTAGTCCAGATCAGATCAGACCAGACTAGTCCAGATCAGATCAGATCAAATCAGCCAAGACTAGTCCAGATCAGATCAGATCAAATCAGAACAGTCCAGACCAGACCAGACCAGACCAGACAGACCAGACCAGACCAGACCAGACCAGATCAGATCAGATCAGATCAGACCAGACCAGACCAGACCAGACCAGACCAGACAGACAGATCAGATCAGATCAGATCAGATCAGATCAGACCAGACCAGACCAGACCAGATCAGATCAGATCAGATCAGATCAGATCAGATCAGATCAGACCAGACCAGACCAGACCAGACCAGACCAGATCAGATCAGATCAGATCAGACTAGACCAGACAAGTTCAGATCAGACCAGACCAGACCAGATCAGGTCAGATCAGACCAGACTAGTCCAGATCAGATCAGATCAGATCAGATCAGACCAGAGCAGACCAGACTAGACTAGTTCAGATCAGACCAGACCAGACCAGACCACATCAGATCAGACCAGACCAGATCAGATCAGATCAGATCAGATCAGATCAGATCAGATCAGATCAGATCAGATCAGATCAGATCAGATCAGACCAGACTAGACCAGACCTTAGGCAGTCTCCACTGTCTCTTGGCCTGGACTAGGAACATTTATTTATTTACACGATATGTCTCTAAAACTGCAGAATTATGAGACCATCAAAACTGGTCTCCTAACCAGAATGGTCTCTTAAAGCCGGTATGTAAACTTAAAGTTGGGTCCATAAAGCACACGTGCGTGAACATCCACGCATACACGGTGAAGGGCGTTGAACTGTAAAATGCAGTCTGTCCATATCTGAGCTCTCACACCATCACACATGCTTCTGCTCATCATCTATCCATCACTGTGCTGTTTGAACATGCTCTCTAGATAATAAAATGTCAAACTATAAATAGAAAGACAGAGCAGGGACACGTTTTGACGTCCACACTTCCATACCCTTCACTCTGTTATTTATTTGATATGCATTGTGTATAGCGCCTGTGTGTGTGTGTGTGTATGTGTGTAAACGCCAAGTCACATTTCAAAAATGAAAAAATAATGTCTCTGCCTTGGGCTGTGTTGAACAAAACCGGCACCCTGGAAATATAAATTTAAAAGACAGATGTACTTTTACATGTTCGGGGATCATACGTCCTCTAGAACAACTAAATACATTTATTATTGCTTTATTTCATCTTGATATACAATAACATAACCCGATCATCAGCATCAAAAATACCGTTGCCGGGCCGTCTATTTTACAAGTGGAACGTATAAGTGTCAATCAAAGTCATAAGATAATGAATTCCAAATGCATCATTTGATTGGACAAGAGTCATTCTGGGTATGTGGTCGTGTCAGTAGTGCAGCCTCGGATCGTTCGATAACACCTTCCACATCGCTCTGATTCATTAATGTTAAAATCCTCTTCTTAAGAAGTAGCCCGGTTCTCTTTGCAGATGATGCGTCAATCATTAAAGCAATCTTTAAATCGCAACGAGGATGACACGCACATGTGATGCGCCAAACGACCAGGGGAAAGAATCTCGGCTTTAAACCGTTGAGACGGTTCGCAACATAAAACAGCACTGATGATGCAGACCAGACCAGACCAGTAGACTGGTCCAGATCAGATCAGATCAGATCAGATGAGATCAGATCAGACCAGATCAGATCAGATGAGATCAGACTAGACCAGACCAGTAGACTGGTCCAGATCAGATCAGACCAGACTAGACTAGTCCAGATCAGATCAGACCAGACTAGACTAGTCCAGATCAGATCAGATCAGATCAGACCAGATCAGATCAGATCAGATCAGATCAGATCAGACTAGACCAGACCAGACTAGACTAGTCCAGATCAGATCAGATCAGATCAGATCAGACCAGATCAGATCAGATCAGATCAGATGAGATCAGACCAGACCAGACTAGTCCAGATCAAATCAGACCAGACTAGACTAGTCCAGATCAGATCAGACCAGATCAGATCAGATGAGATCAGACTAGACCAGACCAGACTAGACTAGTCCAGATCAGATCAGACCAGACTAGACTAGTCCAGATCAGATCAGATCAGATCAGATCAGACCAGATCAGATCAGATCAGATCAGATGAGATCAGACCAGACCAGACTAGTCCAGATCAAATCAGACCAGACTAGACTAATCCAGATCAGATCAGACCAGATCAGATCAGATGAGATCAGACTAGACCAGACCAGACTAGACTAGTCCAGATCAGACCAGACCAGACTTGACCAGACCAGAAGAGATCAGATCAGACCAACCCTTATTCCAACCCTTACCAAACGAGGATACAGTGATCCCTTATTTTTCGTGGTTAATGGGGACCAGCGCCCCCCGGCGAGAATCAAAATCCGTCAACTGGAGCCGGAGCCCCCTGAGCCTAAATAATGTTTTTAAAATATGTTTAAAAACCCCAAAAAAGTAGCGAAACAAGACAAAGTCTCATCTGTGGTCTTTCTGTTTCCTTCACAGCCTCTGGTCTCTGAACCGTAGTAAACAAACTGCTGGTATTCGGCTATTTTTGGCTCGTAATTAACACGCTAACAACAACAAAAGAAAAAGTCCGGTTTTCTCTGCATGGAACGGGAACTTTATTCTGGCACTGCAGGAACTTGTAACATCACACAGGTTGTATTGTTGGGCTCCTGTCGGTTAACAGAGAATGTAAATCTATACACGCTGGGCTGCTGTTGATGCTCACTACACTTTTCATCTAACTCTGTTTTCATTCTGCCGTCCCACGACACACACACTACATTACCCATAAGGCCACACCATTACCCATAAGGCCACCTTCTTAAAGGGGCAAGGCTGGCTCACAACATTTCTTCACTGTGAGAGAACGCGCACAACATCCTGTGACGTTTCCGCGATTTTTTATTATTCAGAATCAGAATCAGAAATACTTTATTGATCCCAGAGGGAAAATTGTTTTTGTTGCAGGTGCTCCTTACAGGAATAGATAAAAAAAAAAAAATGAAACAGAAGAAATTTAACATATAGTGCAATTAGAAGAGAACATAAAATAAAAATAAAATGAAATATAAATATAAACAAAAATATATACTAATATACGAATATAAAAAGAAAATATAGACTGAAACAAAAGTAAAAGAGTATATACAGTTAAGGTGCTTTATACAGTAAAGGTAAAGTATAAAGTAAAGTATATTATATATTTCTAAAAAATCAGCGAAAAACTAAAAACCTGGAACTTAAAGCGGGAATTGGCGAGGAATCACTGTAATGTGAGGGTCCATCAGCTGAAGCTGAGTAGAAGTTCTGTGATGTCGCAGGACAATGAACCTCAACACTGAAGTAAACCCAAATCTAAGCAAGAAATGGCTTCCGAAAAAGAAAATCTGCTATTTGGAGTTATTCTGTCCAACTCTAGACTACGGAGATGCCGTGGTATTGCCTCAAGAAAACCACCGACAGCAGGATGGACCCCTGCCTTTCACTCTAAGAGAGCTGGGATAGACTCCCAGATCCCCGTGACCCTGCACAGAACCAAACGGGCCCGGATAATGGATGGATGTTAAAGCATTTCTCCAATCAGAGGGGATGTGGGTTTTTTGTTTGTTTGTTTTTGTTTTTTTCTAGAAGTAACAGAAGCTTAAACGGTTTGAATACTAAAGGGTTTTAAATTCAGCATCTCAAGCATCAAAGCCGGAACCTTCTTGCTTTTAGGCTACACAGCTAATTGTTGCATCACAGTGACAAAACAAAAGCCAGCCATTAACACATTAAAGGCTAACTGCTCTTCAACACAAGAGCCACTTTCCTTTCCTTTTGAGGTGAAATTATTGAAAAACACGAACGAATCTTTGCAATCTGGCCAAGAACACCAGGAGCAGTGAAGACGATGTAATAACACGACGCGTTAAGCATTTGTGTTTGACAGGCTCAGATAATTGTTGTGCTTGACAACATAATGGAGCATGAATTCTGCTGAAGCCTTGCTAAATGGATGTGTTGGTTTGAGGTCTTACGAGACGTGCAGTGAAATGACAGGGAACACGGGTGAGAGCGGTGTTGCAAAGTTTTCAGTCGAGTCTTCTAATGCCAATTAAAAAAAGAGAAACATAAATAAATGAATCAATACCTTCCTTCCACATTAATGTATTTGTACGTGAAGTCTATTCTTTCTTAATCTTTCGTAAATTGAGAAAACTGCACCTCCTGTTTTCCTGATGGACTTTACCTCGATTGTAAGGGAACATTTGGACGTCTGTAACATATTTAAAAATTCCAGTTATCTGTAATTCAAGGATTGAAAAAAAAAAAACTCCACCAAAACCCGACTGGTTGTCCTGGGAAGTTAACAGCCCTCAGAATGAGTAACAGAGCCTCGTAGATGGAAGCAGTCAGGTCCTCTAACTAAAGTCATGGTTCAGGGCACCTGAGCCAGTTCTAATGATCAGCTTTTTCACAAAGAGACGCTGTCAGCCTGATCTTTAAAGGTGCAGAAGGTGTCTCCAGTCCTAACACAAACTGGGTTCTGGTTCCAGAAGAGAGGAGCCTGATCGAACCCGGAGCATCTGCTTTCCATTTTCCTTCAGGAACCACAAGTGAGCCTGCAGTCTGAGAGCAAAGTGCTCCGTTGGGATGATCATGGAGCTACGAGTTGTTTTAAGGTGAGAAGAAGCTAGACCCTGACGGGCTTCATATGCAAAAAGAGGAATTTTAAATTCTATCCTGAATTTAACGGGAAGCCATTACATCGTTGAATTACATTTAAAACTGTTGTCTTGTAACGCCAGCACCACCCCACTCAAATTGAGTGAGCTCCATCAATTTAGAGTTGAAATCATTGCCGCAACTGCATGATTCCCTCTGGCTGACACATTCTCCTTTATAATTAACATTTGAGAAAATCAATTTTGGTGGAAGCTGTTGAAAATCAAAGTCTTCAGAATCTCTATGAGCACAGAAATGAAACTAAACCTTCACCAGATCAGAACTGAACACAGCAGTGTTTGAAGATCATGGCCTTCACCTGCTCGCTGTGAAAAACGAGATACTTCACAAACTGTTCATAGTTGAGGACCAAATCTGTATATACAGTCATGGAAAAAATGATTAGACCACCCTTGTTTTCTTCAGTTTCTTGTTCATTTGAATGCCTGGTACAACTAAAGGTACATTTGTTTGGACAAACATAACGATAACCACAAAGATTGCTCATAAGAGTTTTATTTAAGAGCTGATATCTTACCATTTTCCATGGTTTTCTTGATTATAACCTAAATCACTTAAGTTTTTACATCAATAGCTATGGTGTTGTACTGACAAAAACACTGCTTTTATGCATTCAGTGTTTTCTTTTCTGTCTGTTTTAGTCACATGATGACGTTTAGTGGTACCAGGTATTAAAATGAACAAGAAAGTGAAGAAAAAAGGGTGGTCTAATAGTTTTTTCCATGACTGTATATTAAGAAAAAGATACTGATAACCTTCCATCTGTAAAAAAAAAGGTTCATCAGCAGCTCTCTTCTGCATGTTTGAAAGGTGTAACAGGTTCTTCATACAGCTGAGGATCAAAATTGACAGTTGTCACTTTAAAATAGTCCTGTGTTCTCGCCCCATCTATTTCTAAGTGTTTTAACTAGGGCTGGGCAAGTTAACGCGTTATTATTGCGTTAACGCATTAATTTATTAACAGTGACATTAATTTTATCGCGCGTTAACGTATGTTGATCACATGCTTTTGTTTTGAAAAGTCTGTTACTGGCTGCTGCGGAACCGGAAGAGAATTGGCAGGTAAACATGCAGAAAAGCTAAAACAGACATGGAGAACGGTAAAAATCCGTTAACTTTACAGTTCAGGTAGCAACTCAGGTAGAAATATTAACAATTCTGTCTGAAAAAAAATTCTGGGCTGCAACCAAACTTTGTGGTCGTTCCTCCATGTTCCATCAGATCTGCTCCATGTGTTCACTGTCCTGCTGTTCTCTAGCTGGTTACTGCAGTGCGGCTCCATCTAGTGGCACAGATGTGTAATGACAACAGAAAGTCCAGTCCTCCATTATAAAACTAATTCAGTTCTGTGGCCCGTTTTTTTATTTAATATTTTTGATCCAAGTCTAAAATTGAAATATAAAAACACAGGCATTTTTTCATTTTTTGGTGTTAGATCAAAAAATGAAAAATGTCATAAAATGTCACTTTTTAATTTTCTTTTATTTTTGATTGACAATTGAAGATGGAAAGAATAAATGATACACGGATTGGTAAAGTTACTGAACTTTAACATGGACATTTTCATTTTAAAGTTCTCCCAGACGGAGGATTCAACAGAAACAAGGTTATTTGTAACAACTGACAAGTTGAACTCCCCGTTAAAAGTTTCTGCTGTTACCTCAGAAATTACCTGTTTTAATGTTCTGATTGTGATGAGACACAATCATTTTGTTGGATTTTGTTCGTAGACTTTTTTTTTATTTTTTTATAAAAACAGGATGACATTAATGCCCTGGCAGTGGCAATAAGCTTTATTTTATTTCATATTTTTTAAGATGAGATTTACACTAAATATGTGTTACTGACAAGTGCTGATGTTAAAAGTGTTTGAACAACAAATGTTATGACACTTTAGTTCATATGGCAGCAGACATTTTAATAAAAGTGCATTTTACACTACTTAAATTTACAGAAATGTGCTGTTATTAATTGGTTTCAATGACATTATTTTATGTAAAGAAGTTGTATAATAATTTGTGTTTGATGTAATATAAGCATTTATGACACGAAAATTAGTGTGATTCATCTTTCGAAACATGTTAAAAAAAAAATGTTAAAAACCAGATATATGGTTTAAAATTGCTACAATTTTAAGGACTGTTGCCTTTGTAGCTAGAGCCATGGTACTAGCTAAAGGAGTATTTTTGTCAACTTCCTGTTTTAGGACAGCACAAGTTTTGTTTTAAACACTTTATTAAACAAACTCACAGGTACTCATTCGAACACAGACAGTGTTTTTACAGTTACAGTGATTTAATGTTATTTTACATTTGACATGTAAAATCACAGTCTTATTTTGTAAATTAAATGGTATTTTAAAAATACAGAAAAAAATCTGTAAAATAGACAGTAAAATTCTGTTATATTACTTTTTTTTTTTTTTACAGTGTGCGTTACTTCAAGTTGTGATGCTGAAACCTGAAAAGTGAAGGCTGGTGTTTTATTTTTTATGTTATTTTTCTTCCAGTTTTCCAAAAATCGATCAGGGAAGTGGAACCGCAGCAAAATGATTCAGTCTGAAACGCTCAGAGACGCCACAGTCTGTCTTCCATGACCGCCGCTCTGCGGCGTCTACGGTCCGTCTGGAACGGAGGTTGATCTGAGACTCGGAAGAAGAAGTTAAAAGCAGGTGAAACTGTGGAGCCGTCGAGGCCGTGGTGGGTTGGACCCGGCAGAGAAGATTTACACAATTAACGGATTTGTGCAAAAGAGAAATGTTCAAAAATAACTTTCCAAAAACTTATCGTTCAGTCAGCTCTGCTTGAGAGAGACTGCAGACATAAAACAGTCCACATTTTCTATGTAACCAGACGTCCCCGATAACAGGGACATCAGTCCAACCGCTGGACTCCAGTTTAGGATGGAGACGATGCTTACCTTCACTTTTCTAACTTCCTGGGATACAGAGAGAAAGAAATAAAAGTAGAATCTCTGGAATATACCGCCATCGTTCACATTCATTCTCACCAGATGAGACGACACTCCGGAGACACAATTATAGGTCATAATTCCCTTCATCTCTTGCCTGATGATGGATGTAGGGATGGAACTTTTATCTGCGTCATCAATCCGCGGGATTACTTTTGTCAGGAAGAATGTCTTTTAAGTCACATTTCTGTTTCTAACTTTTCAAAAAGCATCAGTCTCAACCTTTGTAAAAAGAATAAACTTCCACTGATGTATTGTAATGCTACCTATTTACTTCTTAAAAAAAAATAAAATAAAAGTTTCGCAGCATCTATCAAAGTAACGACCTGCTTTCTGCTTCATAATCCGACATGTTTCACTTCATCTGGATTCTGTTTACTTCATTGACTTCTTGAACATTTTAAGTTGCCAAATAAAGTTTCATATATTTCAGAATGTCAGTTTTTTTGTGCCGTTGTTATTACAGATGGGTTAACTGATGATGTTCTCTGCACAGATGTTGGACGTTAGTTTCCACTGACTTTTATCTGAGCCATTTATTCAGAAGCAACTGACTGATTTGAAAACTCTCTTTGACATTTGTCTTCACTGGAGATTTTGCAGGATGAGTGGGAGGAGGCGGGGTCTCTGATGGGGTCTCCAATGATGTCATGAGCCCTGGTTGATGAGGAGTGAGGAGTTGACGATGATCTCCTTGGTTTTGTCGACATTCAGGGCCAGGTTGTTGAGTTTGGACCGGTCCACCAGATGTTCCTTCAGCCTCTCTGTTCTCCTGGATGAGGCTCCACTACTGTCGTGTCGTCTACAAACTTCACGGCCTGATCAGTAGTGGACCTGGCTCAGCAGCCGTGGGTCTTCATGGTGACCCACGGGTCTCTGAGGCTCACCGGTGCTCACCGGAGATGTTGCTGCCCAACCTGCGGAGGCTGAGGCCCGTTGGTGAGGTGGTCGAGCAGCTGGTTACCCAGGGGGTTGCTGAACCCAAGGGGGTGGTCCGTTTGCTCACCAGATGCCTTGGGATGGTGGTTTTACTGGCTAAGGTCCAGAACCAGCACCTGCCCGTGTTTTCTTCCCTTCCAGATGTTCTTAGGGGTCGTTGAGGATGTTCCAGTCCTTAAAGTCATAAAACCTAAAGCTGAGGAACTCACGGTCATAAAAGAAGACTGCATTCCTACATGTCATAAAGTTTAGTTTTAACAATTAAACAGTCCTCAGATGATTTTAATCCTCACAGTTCCTTGACATAACTTTTGTGTTTTATTGTTCTGAGCTGTTGAAAAGTCCTCCAGTTCTTTGGAAGACAACTTTTTCTGTTTCCAGAGGCTCGTTTCTGACGCTGAGAAGCCTGGCATCAAACAGTAATTAATGTTTTCACCCCCCCCCCCCCCCCCCCCCCCCCCCCATGGCAGCCACAACTGAATAGGAGTTTGTTTAATTCATGGAGACGAGTAAACTTAGTCCCACAGAAGCGTGATGTCATGCAAATAACCTGAATAAAATTTCAGCTCATATATCGGAGGGATCCGCTCCATTATCTGCTCATTTTAGTTTTAATTTACTTCTCTTTTAAATCGAGGGAACGTTTTTACAGAGGACCGCTTTCTGAGAGCAAACACAGCCCACCTGCACATGTGCGTCTCCTTCATTTTGAGATTTGACATTTTCTGCAGTGCGCTCGTGTCTAGATGTGTTCATTCTGGGTCTAATAATAAGTTCTCTCCCGCGTCCTCATTAGCGCTGTCATGTCGAGTCCTGACGGCATCCACGCTAGAAAACATACGGCGGCTGTGACTGCGGTCGTGTGAAAAACAAAGTAGACCCCTTTTCTCCATATCTGAAAAACCTCGTAGTTCCTTACTAGAACTCTCTGCTCCCTGAATCCCTGAATCAGACCCGGCGGCATGGGCGGGCATTGGGGGGCCGTGCCCGCCCACGGAGTCAGCTGTGCCCGCCCTTGACTGGAAGCTGTTTATTTTATTTGGGTTTTTGTTTTTTTAACTCGGAGTGGCCACCTTTCTCTTATTCCTATCTCGTTTTGTTGATCTTGCAATTCAACCAATCCAACGAAGTTCGTTGGATTGTTGAATTGCATGATCAACAATTGTTCGTTGAACGAACGAATGAAGTCAACTTTCTAGCCAATTACAAACAGAGGGGGGCGGGTCGCTGACTCATTTATTCATGGACACCTTCGTAAATTAGTACCGCCGCTATGGATATACGGAATTATTTAAAAAAAAAAAACGAGAAATGACAACGTGAACGGGAGCGAGCAGGAGGGAGCACCATTGGCATTTTCTATTGGAAACATAAGCACTGAAGTCAACAGCAATACTGAAGTAAACATTCATGCTAGGAGGGTTAGCTACAGCAGCTTGGGAGAACAAGGAGCAGCACAATTAGGGTTACCAACCGTCCCGATTTGCCCGTTTTTTAGGTGAATTTTATTTGCCCCGTGAAGAACTGCTCTCGTCCCGCATTTCAATCATAGTCTTGACAGCATTTTTTAATGGAATGTTTATGAAGCATTTCGTCCAGTGATAGACTGCTGATTGATGACACGTTATAAACAGGGAGTTTTGATAGGCTACTATGCCCCCAAACTCAATGTTTACAAAGTATTTTGTCCAATGATAACAGACTGGTGTATGATGACACATTCTGATCAGGGAACTGTGATAGGCTACGCCAACCTGCATGTATGCGTTGCTATGGGAGACGGTTGTAATCAGTGAAGTTTACTGAGGGAAATGGATGAACCAGCTAAAAAAAAGAGGCTTTGCAGCTATAACAAGGATGGGAAACAAAAAGGTCGTGGGTTAAAGCCACTACAGACCCTAGAAGAGCATTTTGTACTTTATGCCACCGCGAGATATCGATTGGCCATGGTGGCGAGCACGACTCATCCCGTCATGAAGACACCGAGTGTCATAAAAAGGCTGTGCTAGCTAAAGTAGCAAGCAACATCACTTCATTCTTCGCTGCATCTACTGCTGAAATTGACAACAGTTCTGCAAGCGTGAGGTGTCCTAAATATACCACACCATGAAACACGGCCACAGCTATAACAGCGCTGACTGCACCGTGAAATTAAACCGGGCTTTATTTCAAGACTCGAGTGTCGCTAAGAAGATGTAGTTGGGAAGAACCAAAGCGGAGATGATCACCATGAATGTGTTGGGTCCAAGCACTGTGGGGAAAATAGTCTCCGATCTTTCTTCAGGTGATGGTGAGCCCCTTTATTTTTCACTCACTAGCGATGCCTCTAACAAGGGAGAACAGAAAAATGTTTCCAGTGTGTGTATGCTACTTTTCCGCGTCGGATGGCGTGATGTCCAAGTTGTTGGATTTCTACGAAAACATTTGCGAATGGCACATATAAGGCTCTCCTTTCCTGTCTTGACACATATGGTCTTAATGTTGAAAACATCACCGCATATGCCGCCGACAATGCAAATGTTAACTTCAGAAAGCACCATTCTGTCTACAAATAGCTCACCAGCGTAAACGATGGCATTCTAAAAGCTAACTGCCCGGCCCATGTTGCACACAAGTTGTGTACAACATGCATAATTCATTTCACAAAATTATCCTGAAATTAGTAGGATTGTGGTCTGGATAAGAAAACATCATCATTTCCGGCATGGGTTGGGTGGCAAGACGTCAGTCTTTTCAATGCCTTAAAATGCAGGAAATTGCATCTAAGAAACACAAAATTTTCTGGGGGAGGACCCCCCAGACCCCCCGTCCAAAAAATGTCCCTCTTTCCAGCTTCAGGGAGTTGGCAACCCTATTTCTCAGGGAAAAAAAGGTCATTCTGCAGCTCCTGGTATGGATGCTTCCCTATCCCCCCCATATGCACACACACACCTCACAGATACAGGAACTTAGGTTACTTAAAGGCAGATGAGTTACACTGCTTTGTTCTGGTCCTTGTGCTCCCTAGCTGCTGTAGCTACCTCTCCTAGTTTGAATGTTTACTTCAGTGTTCAGCTTGACATCAGTGCTTTTTTCCAGAAATGCTTGACTTGAGTTGAATAAATGAACAGAGCCCAACACTATCGTTTTTTGTTTGTTTTTTAGATTTTGGGATAAACTGCCCATTTTTGGTGAGGGAAAAAATATTTCTCACCACTGTAGGAGTGGTCACAGAGCCTTTGGTCAGCCTGAAGTAGTTTGAAAAAGTGTGCCCCCCTGAAAAAATGTAATGCCCCCCCTTTAATTTGTTTCTGGAGCCGTGTCTGCCCTGAATGCAGGTCTGCTTGCTGTTCTGGAGTCTGTAGGTCTAGAAAAGGTCTCAGAGCCTTCAGCTCTGTGATGGAATCAACCTGTAGCTTCGGTCCAGGAGGCAAACGTCCTCCCTGCAGTCAAGGTCAGGCTGCACACCTTCATTTTTAACTCCGTCGTCTCCCAGACCATCTGTTTGCTATGCTGCGATGTGCTCAGGCTGCTGGGGGGGGGGGGACTCCCATGATGCACTGAGCATCTTCGCCCAACTGGTAATACTAAACCCTGCCTGGGCTTCATCTGCATTAATTATAATCTCATTTATAGGAGGGATTTGGTCTCATAAATGAATGAATCAAACGTAGAAGTGAGAGAAAGACTATATCCCAGACAATAAACACCTGATCTGTACTCGTTAACACGGATTAATGCACACACGCATGACACTATATCCTGGTATATAAATATGGATAAAAAAAACCTCCAAACTGGCATACTGTAATTTGTAGAGCTGGGCGATACTGGGAATTTTGGTATACCAAGTAAAAACAGGACCAGTATCGTCAATACCGATACCGATAATAAGATTAATCTATCACAAAACATGAAAACGTTTTTGTGATTTTAGTCTTCAGATTATTTTGTTAAAATCTAGAAAACAATTTTGGCAAACGTTATTGATGACAGCAAAATACTTTATTATCACAAATTAATTTTTTTTCTGTAAATATTCTTTGGAGTTGGATTGTGTTCATAACGTTTTTTTTTTCTAGTCCTCTTCTTATATTATACTTTCAATACTTGTGTCATTTTATTTGCACCATGTGCCCTTTCCTGTTGCATTAACTATAAATTTCCCCGTTGTGTGATAAATAAAGGATTATCTAATGTTATTTTTTCTTAGATAACACCTTTCAATGGGATACATGACATGTTCCGGGTTATTTCAAGGTCTTTATTATGTTTTTCTGAGTTGGCTCCAGTAACATGTGACATAAGTAACATGTGCTTTGAAAGTTAATATGAACTGATGCTGAAATTGACCACAAGCAGCAGTCATTGTTGTGGGAGAGAAAAAAAGCTTGAGTATCGATCTTTTACAAGAGTATCATTCGATACCAATACCAGCGTTGGTATTATCAATATTGGGATCGATCTGCCCACCTCTAGTAATTTGTTTCAAATGTCTTCGTGCATTCAGGTCCTATATATGCACACAAACTCAATAAACATAATCCGTTTGGATCTGATCCGTCGTCCTCTTCGTTTGTCTCGTGCTGCATTCGTTTATCTGAGCAGATCTTGAAGATGAGAAACAAGTTAAACTCGTCCGTCTGTGACTGCGCTTCTGATTGCATTTAGCTCCAAATATTCCCGACTGACTTTGAGGTGATCATGTTGCAGTTTGTAATTAGTGCTCGAGAATCCTTTCTTAATCACCCCTGGAACATCTCTGGAAAATTCATGCGTAGAAACCACCGTGAAAATGAGGCCGAATTTCAGTTACTAGAAGAATAAAACACAGCTGGAAGGGGAAAATGTCTACAACCGTACTAGAATGAAATCAAACATTAAAAATCTAATAAAGAAAAGATATTTTGTCTTCAAAAAGAAATATGGTTCTTATTCATAGAATATTGTGAAAAAAAAAAAAAAAAACAATACTGTTGAGAAAGGTAAAAAATCTGGTTTAACAACACAAGATAAAAGTGACATTCATGAAACTGTGGCACAACGCGAACTTCTGATTCGTCTCCTGGGTAGGGATGAAACGGTTATAACCATTACCGTTTATATTTGACTTCATCTCATTATCGCGGCCGATTAGCGGGATGTGTAATATCAACCTCATTCAAGCCTGCAAGCGACTCGCGACTGTGTCTGCGTGAACATGTAGCTTGTAACATCGGCATCATAACGTTAGCATGGCGGAAAGTGGTGATAGCACGCAGGACATTTACCAACCCACTAAAAGGACAAAATCCAAGGTCTGGGCATATATATATATATATATATATATATATATATATATATATATATATATATATATATATTTTTTTTTTTTTTTTTTTAAAGAATGCAGAGGGACAACTAGTGGAGGACAGTTATCTGTCTGCAGAGCACTTGTTTATATTTTATTGTAATTTGTGGAAGCGACTTGAAGGAGCTAAGGCTAATGCTTCAAGCTACTGAGATGTTTGACCAAGAGTAACCTGGTCGACGCGCTTCGCTAACTTGCATTACGTAAAGGTTACCATTGCGTGTTGATCAAAAAAAATGACCTGATGCAGTTAAAATATTAATTTATTCCATTAACTGATCCGACAACCATAACGCCGGCAGTTAGCGCCACAGCGGTCAAAAACCATTTACCCTTCCGGGTCCAACAGCTAACCAATACCAGGCAGCTACCTTTATACCTGACCCTCAGGTAACAACACAGCGACACCCACAGACACACAGAGTGAACTACAATTCAGAACAACATATTTGGCTCCTAAACAACTGTTTCTTTATTTGAACATTTATACTTATTTAAGGTTCAGCTTAAAGTCAAAAGTTTATTTCATTTGAACTTGAACTATAATTTTTGTTTCTGATAATTGTTTGCATATTTTGACCTACTATGGTTGTTAAAGTGTTTATTTAAATTTGTACCAGACAAATAAGCTTTGTTCCCGTTATTTGTTTTGTTCATTTAAAATAAAACTCTTTCTGTGCCAGTTGTTTGCCCTTTTAATGTGAAAGTTTCATTTTGATAAGATTTTGTCTACTGATATTTTCCAGGGACCATCGGATACGGGGTGTAAACGTTTAACAAGATCTCGAAACCTTCGGGTAAAGTCATAATTTAATGAGTCCAGCCGAGGAGGTTTGAAAAGGTCCCAGTGAGACCTGAGGTCAGAGGAACCAAAGGAAAGGGTGCTGGACCTTCCGGCTCCTCAGTCCTCAGTCCAACCAGGACTCAATGCAGATATTTGATGCCACGTCTTCTGTCCAATAAAGTCTAGAGAAGTGAAAGCAGTTTGATCTGATTTTGGGTGATTATTTCTAATGTATTAATCTATACTTTCTGTGAAGTGGATGAAAGTACGAACTCGAGCAGCGAAAGGATGTACGAGGATAACTGAAGCTCTTCATCTGTACGCGACGTCCTCCGGTACCTCTGTGTTACCGTCTGGCGCTGTAAATCCATGTTGAACGTGCACAGCTGCCAGTGTGCTCAGGGATGCTGCACATCAGCTGTGCACTTCATGCACATGCATCAAGTCTGCAACATCTGCTGCTGGTAGATTTGGTCTAGACTTATGGGCTTCTTTTCTGGAAGGCGAAGTGAATGACTCTATTAAAATTACTTTTTATTTAACTATTCAGTTTAATTTACTGCACCAACTAACTGTCCCCCTGAAAGTTACTATCTGTGTTCTTTATTTCATGTCTTAAAAGAAACGTTTAATTATGTTGATCATGATTTATTATTTATTATAATATTTAACTACTCCCTTGAACTTTACAGGATTAATTTGCCTTAAAATATCTGATCTTTATCTTAGTCAAAGATTGTGCCTAAATTGATAACATAGACAATTAGAACTAATTTTGTCGTTATTGAACTCTGGAGCCAAGATGACTCAGAGGTAGAGGTCTTCGGAACAACCTGACAACCCGATAACCCCAGGTTACGACCCGATCCGAATCGGGTCTCGGGTCCATTCAAAAGACGTGACTCCGGGTTCTGGTCTGAATCGGTACAGTTAGTCTCGGGTCCGGTCGGTGCTCTCTGACAGGCTGGGTCCACGTTTACTCCAGAGAGGTAGAGATATTAGCGGTGGCAGCCAATGTCAGGACTCGGGGCAGTTTAATGATAATTAATTAAGGTGGCGTGTTTGTCATGAAACAACCGTGTTACCGTAGCGTGTTATTAGCGGTTTGCCCGGAAGCTGTAAAGCACAACGGATCACCAACATAATATTGGATGAGAAAACATGTTAGCGACACGTCCTGACCGGTGTAGGCTATTAGCGTTAGCAGCTGCTACCAATAGCATCCGTATCCACAAAGAAAATTACGACGTGGATTTATTGTTGTTTACATCACGTAGCCTATGTAGCAACTGAACCGGGTAGAAGAAGACAACTTTAGGTTAAAAAAAATCAACTAAGCAACTATGGGCTGTATTGTCTCAGTTCGGTTTGATCTCTACTCAGAGGGCACAGCGTATACTGTCAATGGGGCGAAGAAGTGCATCACTTAAACATCTCTGCCCATGGATTTACCGTATGTAAGTCATTAAACAGAGCTGGTGCCCGACGTTTGTACCTGGTTGTTGGTTGAAAATTGCATCAGGGCGCTGTGAGTTGTCTCTTTTTATCTAACGTAGAATATCCAATCTATGTGGATATCCGTCAGGCGCCGTAGCGGGGTTTTCTTAGGCTGGCTGAGAAGAATGTAGCCCAAGACTCAAGGCTCAAATATACTGATAACGAGTGGTTAAAATGACTTCGTGTCCTTGGTTCACTGTCTAGTGCTGGCAGCGTTAGCCTTGTATGCTACTGTGAGTACCTGACCATCTCTGCTGTGTACAATGGAGATTACATTTTCTTGCACCCTCTGTCTGATGTCCAGTCAAGTGTTTAAGTGTTGTATAATTGCCTCACCAGAACTCAGTAATTATTGGTGAACTATTATACCTTAATAGTAAGAAATTACACAACATTGGTGAAGTATGGCGTAGGTAGCATCATGATTAGGGCTTCTCTGCCTCAGGGACTGGACCACTTGCTGTCATCAAGGGTAAAAGATTTTCTCCAGTTCTACCAAAATATCCTACAGGATATGATCAGGGTGGCTGTCCGCCCGCTGCAGCTTAGTAGGAGTTGAGTAGGGGTGTGAAAAAAAATCAATTTGGCTATATATCACGATTTTCGGCCGCCCAATATAATATCAAATTTTCAGCTCCTAAATTTAAATTTTTTTTAATATGTTGTAATGGTGACTTAAATTTGCTAAAACACTAATAATAAACAATAATTAGGTTGTTTTGAAGCAAATAGTTTTGACTCAATTTGTCCTCTGAATGATCAATATCATCTGATGAACATATACAGCAACTTGATTTTTCATCTCTACTTTTAATTTTGATATTAACTGGGTAGAATATCGCAATATATCGAGATAACATATCACGATATTGTGATAATATTGTATCATTGTATTATGACCCAAGTACCGTGATACATATCGTATTGTGAGGTCCTTGCCAATACTCCCTAGAGTTGAGTGTTGCAGAGGGATGCTGATCCTGAGCATCACAGTAAAACCATCACAGGCTGGTTCCTGAAAATGGAAATCTGCTGTTTTCAGTAGCCCAGTCAGAGACCAGACCTTAAACTCAGAAGTACTGAAAGTGCTTGGTTGAAGTCTTTGCTTCCAGTTGAGATCCAACCGGCTACAAACTCAGGGGGTCCACTTGCTGCTTCCACCACTGCCATTAATGTTTAATTAATTAATGCATTCATTTCAATCTGAATAATTGATAGCTGTGTTCTGGGATGATGACACACATTGTGTTTGTCTCTTAAGTTCAGATCACATTTTTATGACTGATTAATGCAGGAAAACACAGTACAAACACACCTAGTAGAGATCTGACAGGAAACTGGAGAGCGAATGTGTAAGATTGCAGTCAGGATGTGATGTGAGACAGAGCGAGACAGAGCACACAAAACAGAGATAATGAAGCAAACAGACACTTACAGCATGTGACGGGGGGGATTTACTGCAAAGATACCTGTCTGCCGTGATCGCTGCACCTTCTTGTGAAGTAGTGTGCAACTGAAGTGCAGTCACGCTTGTAAGACAAAGAGAAACAAAAGGAAGAACACACCTGTCTCCCGTCGTTAGCGATACCTACGTTCAACACGCTGTTAAACGAGTCCAGAGGAAGAAAACCTGTGCACCATCCATGACGCCCGGGGCTGTTTTTGGTCAAATCTTAGACATTTTGGTTAGCGTTTGTGTCAGAGTGTGAATTAAAAGGGTCTAGCTGTCTGCAGGAGTCGGCGTTGCTGTCACCCGAAGTGCTTATGGAAATGAGAGTGGAGAGGGTGAATTTAAAAGAAGTGCTTTTACTCAATGTAAATGTGAGAACACAACAACAACTGTTCCTGAGAGCAGCCTCGAGTCATCACCTGGCGAACTTTCAACCCAGGACAAGATCATCACAAGTACACGGTGTGTTCTGCCCTCAGTACTTTAAATATATGTGTTCTGCACTGTGTTAGAAATGTTTAGTATGTTGAAGATACTTGAAATGACATCAGAATGTTTGTTTACTGTTTTTCTGTCATAATACGTATTAGCGCCTTTATTTTGAAAATCTCCCGACAAACTGGAGGTAGCTAAGAAGAACGTAAACAAGAGAAAAACGTGTGTGCGTCGTCTCACGGCCGCATTAATGCCGCCAGTCTGTCAGAAAGCAGTGGTTGAAGTGTTACACAGTTCACAGGTTTAATAAATTGTGTGAATGTGCTTCAAGTGTATTTTGTGTACGAAGTAACAGTATGCCGTAGTTTTTGCGACACCAGTGTTTACGATTACATGCTAGGTTACCTTGTTTTCCAGCCTGATGTGCTAACACCTGTTGAGCTAATAGTAAGCAGTCCATATGCTGATATTTACATAGCTGTTTATTAAGATGGTTTTGCGTCTTTCTTTTCTAGTTTTACACTGTGTTCAATGCTGTCAGAAAATAAATTAAAGGAGCAAGGCGCTCACTTCCTGTCTCTTGAATAATGAGTTTGGCTGGCTGTTTATCTATGTTCACGCAAGAGCACAACACACAGAGAGAGCAGTACACGGTGAGTTCATAAGTTCATCTACCAATGATATGAGAGGAACACAACTCTCTCTAAAAGTAACTTTATTAGCCGATCAGATGTAGAACAGGGCGGGTTTTGGAAAAAACATGCTTCAACCGAGTCCGATGTTGCATAGATGCTCGATTGTATCGTTGGAAAGTAGGATGGAGAGTAAAATCATGAATGCTGGGTGTGGATAGAAGAGAGAGGTAGAAAACGATTAGCCTTTTGGTAGCTGGTGTAAGAAGTTAAGAGAAACAGTTTCTTCTGCACTTTGTGCTCCAGAAAGCTCGTATCTGCAACTCGCTGTAAAAAAGAAAGTGCCACCGTGTAACGAATCAAAGCCGCTCATAGAGCAGCTGTCTGGACTCTACAACAGTGGACTCCAACCTTTTTCTCTCCACGGACCGGTTAAATGTCAGGCAATATTTTCTCGGACCAGTCTGTAAAATGTGCCGAAGATTAATAGACTAAATAAAATGATATGACCGGCATAGAAAACTGTGGTATTTTCTATATATTATAATAAACATGAATCTGCTGTGTATTCACGTACAACTTTATTAGAAGTGTCCTCGGAACATCACGCCAACAACAGAAAATCGGTAACATCCTCTCCACGCAAAGACACTTTCTGAAGACGATTGTTTTTTACTTATTTTGCTACGTGACCCAGACACGGGTCTGGAAGTCTGGTCATGTGACCCAGACACGGGTCTGGAAGTCTTGGTCATGTGACCCAGACACGGGTCTGGAAGTCTTGGTCATGGGTCAAAAATCAGTCATAGACAGATGTAATGGAGAGAATTCGGTCATTTTTCAAAACAAAACATCATTTAGACTCGGATAATAAATCAAACAGTAATAATGGAAGTTATTTATTTAGCACCTTCCTGTGCTATGGCTTCCTTCGGTTATTCCAGGCAAAGCGGGGAGGATCACCGACCGTGTAGCTGTCAGCGCTGATCTTTTCCCGGCTGAATTGTCCTTACCCACATGCTAAATCAGTGCCCAATCAGTGGGCGATTATTATTATTTTTTTAATTGTTATGTTCAAAACCAAGACCCCAAATGCAGCGTTAACGACTGGTCTCGACTCGTGCTGCCACCTAGAGGACACTGTTTCTCGCACTGTTTGAAGCGGTGGAGGAGTTTGATGAGGGAGGCGTACATTTGTGAATGTGACTCATCTAAGGAGAGTTTATTCTGTTTTGTTTTTTCCTTATTGAGTCCAAGTTACTACCTGTTAATTTTTTTTTCTTTTTAAATCAGTCATCATTATGTACTTGAGTCTTGACAGGCCATTTATATAAGGAGGCGACTTGAATCAGTAATTTGGATATATAATCTATGTCTCTCTCACAGTCTAAGGCACTAACTTCAGGTCAAATTATTAAAACAATCTTTATATTCTGTTTGTTAAATCCATTCACATCATCGCACCATGTCTGCAGAACAGCCAGAGATGCGATCTTAATAAATTATACAAAATGAGAGCCACATAACTGGATAAATGATTCACTCAAATGATTGTCTATAATAGGATCATTATATGCTTGTAAATGTAGGCGCTTATTAGAAGTAATGAAGCATACCTTTTGATTACATGACAATTTAATGGATGGTTGCTGGAAGAAATAGGACTCATGTCTGTTTGCAGTTATGGGCCTGTCTTATTGCAGCTGAAGCCTCATGTCAAAGTTGTTATGGATAAAGAATATCTGCATGTATAATTGCAGAGATAATACTGATAATTAGAACGGATGATCATGGTCTCAGAGATGAATTTGAAAACATTATAGGGACTTTAAAGGCAGTTTGAGTTTGGTTATATTAGGAGAGCTCCGTGACTTTTATTACTTCACGAGGTTCATTCAGAGTTTTACTTTACTGCACAGTAAACTTTCAGTTTTGAATGAGATTCAAGCAAATGTCAGTTAAATCTTTCCTCAGTTAAATGGTAAATGGACCGTTGCTGCCATGCAAGGTACTACCAGGACACTTTGACGCTTTGTGGACATTTGGAGCCGGGACCGAACTGCCAACCTTACAGTGACTGGACTCTACCAGCTGAGCTACAGCCAGTCGTAAAGTTGGTACCGTTGAGAGAGAATTTAAGTACCTTTTCTTGTAAAAAGCAGTTAATGGAAGGAAAGATTCAGACCACAGATTCTTTTTTAACATGAAGTTGCTTTGTTATGTCTGAGACTTGTAAAACTTGAACTACTCCTTTTTTTTAACTTCAGCAAATAAATAAAACCTGTGGCAGTGGTGCTTCCCAAAATGAGCTCCGTCGGCAGGAGTAGGAGAAACACTGTGGTCGGGCAGCAACGGCAGAAGCTCAGACCGAAGCAAACTGAACCAAAATAGAAGGTGAAACCAAAGGTACAGTCTGTCAAACAGCTGCATGTCAGTCTCCATCTACAGAGTAGGTCAACTTGGACTTGAACACCTCTCTTCCCTCTGTGAGAGTCTCTTTAATGAAAGGACATATGGTATTCAGCAGACATAAGGCTACAATTTGACTCGTCCTTGTAATATATTTTGACATCAGGGGATGTGTTGAGAAGTACATAAAAGCCTTGAAATTCTTTTACTCTTGTAAATGTCTGTGATATTGATACTTAGATACGTACGATGTGATGGAAAGACATTTAACAAGTTTTAATAAGACAGTTGATGTGTTTCCAAAGTAGGTATTTGCTGGTATTTAGCAGGAATTCATGGCCCAACTGAGTTGTGACTCTTTTTCAGCCTGGCCACAGTGCTGAACAGAAAATGTGGATTGTTTTTATTCTCTTCTATTAATGATGAATAATAAGATATTCTAGCTCTGGGTAGTGCTTTTTTGAAGACTCATAAACTTTTTTTCCAGGCAGGATGGGAGTCCACAGATTTAAAGGAGAAACACCTCCTTTCCATTCTTCGTACTTTCTGCTTCAGCATGCGAATATGTGAATTATACCAGGGATCTGAGCTCCTGTGTTTAGAGACCCCCTTCCTCAGAGGAGCAACAGCATCCAGGGCTGAATGTAAAATATCAGCAATATTGCTGACGAGGCAATCAATATCTGCCGGAGTAAATTTAGGTAATTGCCCTCAGCTATTCTATTATATTTTATGTACAGCACCTTCAGAAAGGCGTCTGCTGTAATGACACATTTCATTTTCTGTATTAACACCACAAGTGCTAAACTCAAATGTAATTAAATAGGACTCTTAAAGAGATGTAAAGGCTAATGTAAAGCTGTCTCTGTCAACATCCATGTGGATGTTAAAGTCACCCACTATGATTACTTTGTCTGAGCTGAGGACTAAACCTGTTAAAAAAATCTGAGAACTCAGACAGAAACTCCAGATAAGCACCGGCACCAGTAAAGAAGTATATCTGGGAGCCTTGTCGCTGTTGGCGGCTGCGATGAGCCGAGTTTCTGTTTGAGAGTTAGGTCTGTCAACTCTGACTATGTTGAATCTTAGTTTACTGTGTCTATAAAAAGACATCATAAAAAGGAGCTCTGTTACCTTGATTCACAACGGCAACGGCATACAAACTGAGGACATCCTACTCTGCTTCGTTAAATTAGAGCTTTCATTGCAATCACATGCTAAATTAGAGCACATCTGTCTGCAGTGAAGGATGGCTGCAGCGGTAAAGGAAGGACGGTTTATGTGGAAGAAATTTGCACAAAAAATATAATGACTGACTTTTATATTATGGTGGAATGTAGGTGGACTATATTAAGGATGAACTTTTCATGATGATGGAAATCCTGCTTTAAAAAAGAGAAAACAAAAAAACATCATAAAACATCATCGTTCAGACTGGTTGTACCCACTTTAATAACATTATGATCGAGCAAGTGAGAAATAATTCAAGGAGCTTTGATGTGATTCTGGGTGTGTTCAATATAATCACTCTGGGAGATCATAAAAAGAAAATGTCTTTACTCACAGAGTTACAAGACAGACGCTATTCAAGTTATTTTAAATCATTAATTACATCAACCTCTAAATCGTGAAGGCTGTCCAAAATCCTGGAAAATTCTCCTTTTGAGTCTTACATTTGTGGCTAGGATATAGCTAAAACAAAACAAAACAAAAAAAACCAAAACCCAATAGATTCATCAGTGGATCCCAAACTCACATTTGGATCAAGGTGTGTTTGTCATGCAAGTGCAGACCAGTACAGACCATTACAGATGAGTACAGACTAGTACAGACCAGTACAGGCCAAGCAGACTAGTACAGATCAGTACAACTGAGTACAGACCAGTACCGACCAGGGCAGACCAGTGCAGACTAGTACAGACCAGTGGAGACCAGTACAGATGTAGAGACCAGTTCAGACCAGTACAGACCAGTACAGATGAGTACAGACCAGTACAGGCCAAGCAGACTAATACAGCTGAGTGCAGACCAGTAAAGATGAGTACAAACTAGTACAGACCAGTACAGGCCAAGCAGTCTAGTACAGACTAGTACAGGCCAGTACAGATGGGTACAGACCAGGACAAACCAGTGCAGACTAGTACAGACCACTGCAGACCAGTACAGATGAGTACAGACTAGTACAGACCAGTACAGATGAGTACAGACCAGGGCAGACCAGTGCAGACTAGTGCAGACCAGTACAGACCACTGCAGACCAGGGCAGACTACTACGGTTTTCTCCCATCAGCCCCAAAACCCTGGATGAGATCATTTTCCATCTGAAAGCCACCACTTGCTGTCTTGATACCTGCCAACAGGGTTTTTCAAGACTGTTTCAGGATGCATGGCCCCAGATATTTTACTGATTGTAAACACCTCCCTGATCTCAGGAGTTTTCCCTCAGACCCTAAAAACAGCCGTCATCAACCCACTCCTGAAAAAGACTCATCACTAATGAGCAGCTACAGACCGATATCAAACATCCCATTTCTCAGTAAGATTATAGTAAAACGCTGTTTTTCAACATCTCCACAACTTCTTGATGCTAAAAGACTGTTTTGATATCTACCAGTCAGGTTTTCAGCCACATCACAGCACCGAGACTGCTCTAGTTAAGGTCCTTAATGACATCAACTTGAACATAGATGGTGGAAACATTCAGTCCTGGTACTACTGGATCTCAGTGCTGCATTTGACACGGTTGACCATAACGTCTGAATAGACCGGCTGGAAAAACTGGGTAGGACTTTCTGGCACTGCAATAAATTGGTTTATGTCCTATCTAAAAGACAGGAACTATTTTGTGTCTATAAGTAACTATAAATCTGAGCAAACTAAAATAACTTGTGGAGTTCCCCAAGGCTCCATCTTGGGGTCACTGCTGTTCAACATCTACATTCTCCCACTCACTCAGATTATGAAAAACAACAAAATATGTTACACAACTATGCTGATGACACACAAATCTACATAACCATCTCACCAGGAGACTACAGTTCTTGTCAAAGAATTGAATTCAAAATCTCGTTGTTAGTTTACAAAGCACTGAATACTGAATGGTTTAGGGCTAAAATACATTCAGGATCTTCTGGTTGGTTCTGAACCCACCAGATCCCTCAGGTCATCAGGGTCAAGTCTACTTCCTGTTCCCAGAGTCAGAACCAAACACGGAGAGGCAGCGTTCAGTTTTTATGCTCCTCAAATGTGGAACAAACTCCCAGAAACCTGCAGGTCTGATGAAACTCTCAGCAAAACCTTTCTATTTGCTACCTTTTATCAAAACAATTAACTTTTATTTCTTGCATTTTATCTACATAAAATCAAAAACAACTGTTGATTAACTTCTTGTATTTTAATATTTTATCTACTTTTTATTTCCTCCTGTTTTAATGTACTTTTTAATGCTCTGTAATGCTTCAAATGTTTAATGTAAGGCACCTTGAATAGTCTTGGTTATGAAATGTGTGAAGAGTAACTGACGAACGCTTGTTTTTACAGAGGAGCAGTAAAGTCTTCAGGCCGTTATCTAGAAGGACAGAGTTCATGTGAGGATTCTGAAAAAGCTCCAACAAAACATCAGTATCCATTCAGCACTAAAACTTTAAAGAGGTGCACAGCTGCTAAAATCAAAAGACATTTTATAGTCCTGCCAATGTTAAAATATTATTGCAATATTACTATATAGATAAAAAAGGGTGTTGGAAGTGAGCACATCATCTTTTATTTTTATTAATGACAGCACTTCCTCCACACGACTCCCCTTAAAAATGATTAAAGCTACAGTCAGTTTCATTTTCTTATTCCTTCGGTATTCTGTTCTGAGGGAGGGGAGAGGAAAAATAAAGTTTTCTCAGTCATAGTTTTATTTGTGTTTGCTCATAAAAGGGACGGCTGGAAGGTAATCGCTGAACTGAGGAGCGTCTTAAGATGCTTGAGCCGGGAGCTAAGTTGTGTTTTGATACGTTTGGCATCAAACTCTGCGTCCAGACGGCCCGTATTGGATTTTGATGACTTTGGCGCGGGACGGCGTGGCTGGGAGAGACAATAATGAACCGGGATGACTCTGGCAACACGTGGGGCAGCTGGGAGGAAGATCCTGGAAGGAGATGTCACGGCGGGACAGCTCGTGGACCGCGGCCATGTCGTCTCACGCCAAAGCACTTTGTCGTCTTTGGACCGGGACCGGCCTGATGAATGCATGAATGCAAGCCGCCCATGTGTCCGTCATCGTGTCTCCTCCTCAAAGCTCCATTGTGATGCTCTGGCAGCAGCTTCACGCTCATCCATCACCAGAAACCCAGCGTGAGACGACTGCTGCTCTCAGGCTGGAGGACACAGTTCAGCTGCAGGGCGACAGACTTTCCTGGATTTTGTCTCCAACTGTTTTAAGTGCAAATTGAAACATTTTGAAACGTTTGTGAACGACGTGCACGTGTGACTCCTCTGCAGGGTTGAAGAGTTTTAGAGATGTTTTTTAAAACCAATAACTTTCAGCTCCCAATGCCCGATACTGATAACCAATAACACACACATATACCTAAGATCATTACATCAATACTATAAACAAAACCAAAAACAGTTTTGACTCTTTAAATGAACAGATATTTATTTTTTCTAATGAAAATCTATTGTCAAGCCTCTCAGATATTTTCATAAAACTATCAAACAAACCTATTTGATATCTCAATCTATCAACTTAAATAAGGTTCATTACTGACTGATATAAAAAATAAAGGCTCCTTGAACTGATGGAAATACATGCATCAGAATTACTAACTGAAAAAATGCATTCCTCAATGACAATAAAAAATAATGCACAGATCATAATGTACCTGACACAAGTTAGACTTGTCTGTGTAAATGAACTTAACTGGGTTGACTTGCTGCTGGCTAGCTGACGTTAGCTCACGTTAGCACGATTTCAAAACTCCATGGAAGCGATGGTTATGTTTCAGGTGGCTGATCAGGTTTGACGTATTAGAACTTGTGCTATTTTTCCCTCCTGCGCTTGGAGCATTTGTCACAAATAACCAGCGAACTATCTTTCTCTGAAACTTTAACGAAGTTCCATATAATGGCTGCCATGTTTGTTTGTTTTTATCAGCGCACTGAATTGCATGCTGCATTCAAAGTGTAACGTAAATTCCTCCGTTCCCTCGTTTGCTCGTTGTTCTTTTGGCCTTATCTGTTTTTTCAATTTTTTTATGTGTAACATGTGAGAGAATACTGTGAATATCAATTCAAGTCCGCAACTACCAAAATTATGACAGAGTTAACAAGTTGTTTTCTGGCATGAGGGGGTATTCTTGATTTTCCTTATTGAGTAATCGTTTTTCTGATTATGCCAACGTCACTTGAACATTCAAGGCTCAGAGAGAGGGAGGCACTACCATGTTAACAAAAATATATATATTTGTTATCGGTGCTATTCGTCATGATATTGGACTTATTGGGATGACGTCATAATTTCCTGTTATTGGCCCGATAGTTATCGGGTCGATAACTATCGTGCAGAGTTTAATGCGAGCTTGCAGATGGAGTACACCTCCCTGTAATGTGACGACACAGAACTGGGATTTAAAAAAAAAATTAAAAACATGATACTGGAAGTTGATGAGCAGAACGAAACGGTTTTCTGGTTTTTACGGTTTTAAAGGGGTGATGGAAAATTTTTAATGGTGCAAAGAAAACTACATTGACGTACAGTTAGGAGCGCACCATATTTATCTACCAGTCGATGTGGGGGGAGGCGACGTCGTTTCTATCGGTCTGATAAACGGATCACATGATTCTTGTCGTCGACATGAGAACAGCGTGTGCAGCAGGATCCTGAGATGAGGAAGGGCACATTTTAACACAATTCATCTCCTATCTGACCTGAAAGGCTGTCAGCGTGGCAGAGTTGTGCTCTGATGATGTCACTCAGCAGCTGGTGGCGTCAAGGCCAGAGACGGTAACACAGAGCTTCGACGTTCCCGTTTGGCAGGCATTTGAAAAATGTAATAGCTTCCTCGAGACAGCAAAAACTAATAAAGCCCTGTGAATGATGAACCACCAGAACTCATAGCATTTGTTTTTCTTGGAGAAGTGTGTCCTGTTTTGATGCCGGGCCGCAGCCCAAAACTCTTGGCCTCGCTGAAGTGCAAACGCATTCAGACCCAGCAGCTGTTTACCGCCGAGCAGCTCTGCAGCCATATTGAGAGGATACTGCAGCCGAATCCTCCGGAGGAAACCAGCCTGAAGTTGATGAATTAAATTAGCCTTTACATCTCTCTTAGATTCATTTGGCGTCTCACAAAAAGTGAAAGAACCGACTCACTGCTTTAATCATATCCTGGATCTGGTTCTCACCTATGGTATAGATACTCATCACTTGTTAGTGTCGCTGCTGAATTCTCTTCTCTCGGACCACTTTTTAGTTACATTCGAGTTCAGCATTTGTGGCATTAAAACAGGAAATGAAACGTGTCATTACAGCAGATGTCTTTCTGAAGATGCTGTGAACAATTTTAAGGAGGTCATTCTCTCTCATCTCCCTATGGTGGAATATGATAGAATAGGTGAGGGCAACGACCTGAATATTACTCCGGCAGACTTTGATCACCTTGTTAACAATACTGCCGATATGTTACATTCAGCCTTGGATGCGGTCGCTCCTCTGAGGAAGAGGGTTTCTTATCTTAGGAGCTCAGCTCCCTGGTATAATTCACATATTCGCATGCTGAAGCAGAATGCACGTAAAATGGAAAGGAGGTGGTACTCCTGTAAATCTGCGGACTCCCATCGTGCCTGGAGAGATAGTTTGATAGTCTACAAAAGAGCCCTACGCAGAGCTAGAACATCTTATTATTCTTCGCTAATAGAAGAGAACAAACATAACCCACGTTTTCTGTTCAGCACTGTAGCCAGGCTGACAAAGAGTCACAACTCTGTTGGTCCATGCATTCCTGCTACTCTCAGTAGTGAAGACTTTATGAGCTTTTTTAGTGGGAAAATAATCAAAATTAGAGATGAGATCGGCCAGGCCCAGCTGTCGGCGGCTGTGGACATCCCCGCAGCTTCGTTGATCTCTTCCGTTTCTGATTTGACTCTGGACTGTTTTTCTCCTGTGGGCCTCTCTGAGTTGACCTCAACCATTAGTAAAGCTAAACCATCTACATGTCTGTTGGATCCCATACCAACTCGACTGTTCAAGGATGTTATATCCTCTATTGGTATATCAATTTTGGATCAGATTAACCTATCTCTACAATTAGGATATGTGCCACAGGTTTTTAAAGTTGCAGTCATTAAACCTTTGCTCAAGAAACCATCCCTTGACCTGGACATCTTGGCAAACTATAGACCAATATCCAACCTTTCATTTATCTCTAAAATTCTGGAAAAAATAGTTGCTAGCCAGTTAGGAGAACACCTGCATAGAAATGATCTATTTGAGGTCTTTCAGTCAGGGTTTAGAACTCATCATAGCACAGAAACTGCACTGATTAGAGTCTCCAACGACCTCCTCATGGCCTCAGACAATGGATTAGTTTCTGTCCTTGTTCTGCTGGACCTCAGTGCTGCTTTTGATACTGTTGATCATGGCCTTTTGCTGCACAGATTAGAGCACACTGTTGGAATTAAAGGGACAGCATTAGGCTGGTTTAAGTCATACCTATCTGACAGGTTCCAGTTCGTCCATGTTAATGACGTTTCTTCTACACAGACTAGGGTCTGCTATGGCGTCCCACAGGGTTCAGTTCTGGGACCAATCCTTTTCACTTTATACATGTTGCCCTTGGGAAAAATTATCCAGAGCCATGGCATAAACTTTCATTGCTACGCTGATGATACGCAGCTGTACTTATCTATGAAACCAGAGGAAACAAAACCTTTGGCTAAACTTCAAGGGTGTCTTAATGACATTAAGTCCTGGATGTCCTCTAACTTTTTGCTTCTAAACTCGGATAAAACAGAGGTTATTGTCTTTGGTCCCAAACACCTGAGGAATGGATTGACTGGATTTACGCTGGCTTCCAGCACAGTTGCGAAAAACCTTGGAGTTATTTTTGATCAGGATATGTCATTTAAGCAGCATATTAATCAGGTTTGCAAGACTGCCTTTTTTCATCTCCGAAATATTGCCAAGATTAGGAGCATCCTCTCCCAGGGTGATGCCGAAAAATTAATCCACGCGTTTGTTAGCTCTAGACTGGATTACTGCAATGTGTTGTTAGCAGGATGTCCGAAAAGCTCGCTAAATAGCCTTCAATTGATCCAGAACGCAGCAGCGAGGGTGCTGACAGGAATCCGCAAGCGAGATCACATCTCTCCCGTGTTAGCCTCCCTCCATTGGCTTCCCGTGAAATTTAGAATTGAGTTTAAAATTCTGCTTCTCGCATATAAGGCCCTTAATGGCCTAGCTCCGCGCTATTTACAAGACTTGATAGCATGTTATGCTCCTAATAGAGCTCTCCGCTCTCAGGGCCTGATTTACTAAAGGTTTGCGTGCGTAAAAACGTGTGCAAACTTGACATCACCCGCAAACCAATGCGCAAGCTGATTTACTAACAGCGTGCAAAGAGAACTGCGCCTCTCAAATGAGCAAAATAGCACACGCTGTTCATTTAGCACTTTTGCCCTGATGAATAATCAATATGGGGCGTACCCGCCAGAAAGCGCAAAATACTGGGAGGGGAAAATGCAAATAGGTCCATTTACCACGCGCAATGAGATTTACCAACCCTGAAAGTAATTGCGGGGATTGTGATTGCGTCTGTATTTAATACGTTCGAAAGGAAGTTGCTAATCTGCCCAGCATTACGCACCGATGGCTGCTGTTATTGTGGCAAGGAGGCAACATCGCCAAAATCAAAGAATACGCAGAGAGAGAGTCTTTCGGACTCGTGTAAATTTGTTTGCACATGCAAAAATAGAAATATTTTATTTGAATGTTAAATCGAGTATTATTCAGCAAAAGGTTGCCACAGGAGGCACCAGGGTTTCCGTTGTCTGGTAATTGCCGGACTTTGTCTGGTAAAATATGCGGAAGTCCGGGATTTTATAATCTCTCCGGTCAAAATGTCCGGTGAAAATACTCCTCCCAAGCACAATTTCAGTTGTAATAAAATGGGTTATTTCCACATCATTTTATGAAAAACGCCTCGGGGTTCTCCCAGAGGAGCTGGTGGAAGCGGCCAGGGGATCTGGACCTCTGAAGCTGCTGGCCGCGCGACCCGACTTCGGATAAGCGGAAGCTAATGGATGGATGGATGGATGGATGGATGGATTTTATGAAAAAACATATACTTTTTTTACGAATGAGTAGTGTGTGAGGACGAGTCGGCTCCAGCCACAGCTCCACTCATTGATGCCACAGGTGCGCGCAGAGACGCATCTCCGTAATGACAGTGCTCCGCGGTTATGGAGGCTTGAACTTCTCAACGGCCACTTAACCACCTGTCTTGTTTGCCGAAGTTTTATTAAAGGCCACTTTTTCTTTAGTTCTTTGCCTTATATCTTGCCACCTTCTTTTAACCTCATCTGCCGTTCTTTTTGTCTTACCAACTGCATTTATTCTATCGCAGATTTTCTCCCATATTGCGTTTCTTTTGGTGATGTTTAAATGTCTTTGCTGTAGTTCATGAATGTGTTTATTTGCCTCTTCCACTAATATCTCTAACTCCAACTCGTCAAATTTCATTTTGCGCTTGCGTTTATCCTGCTTTTCATCCAGACTCTCCATGGCGCAAACCGTAAGACACGCAACACCTCATTTAAATACTGCGGTTTGCACCTGTTATCATTTGCGCGAGCATTCTTAGTTGATCACCCGCAAAACACACAACAACAGCACGCGCAAACTTTTTCAGTGCACACGCAATTTAGTACTCTTTATTTAGGATCTTAGTAAATCAGGCCCTCAGAGTGCAGGATTACTCGTCGTTCCTAGAATATCTAAAAGTAGGTTTGGAGGACGGGCCTTCTGCTACCAGGCACCTTTTTTATGGAACCAGCTACCAGTTTGGGTTAAGGAGGCTGATACTATCTCCATTTTTAAAACTAAATTGAAAACATTTCTGTTCAGTAAAGCCTACAGTTAGTCTAATCTACAGTGTGTAGGGGCTAATAGTTATAACTATAGTTGTAGTAGTAAGACTAGAGTAGCTCGTCTTAATCACAGCTTCGTCATAGCTATGCTGCTATAGGCCTACGCTACAGGGGGACACCAACATGATCTGCTGAGTGGTGTCTCCACTGCTCTTCTCCTTTTTCTTCCCTTTCTTCCTCCCTTCCTCCTCCTCCAGCTCATTTATAATTATTTGGGAGCACCCTGTTACTGAAACTGTGCTCCATTTTCTTTGCTTTCCTGTGTTTGTTGTGCTGTTTCTGCCCCCTTTTCTCTTTGTGTATTTGCAGGCCAGAGTTTCCTGGGTTTCATGCTGACTTGCAGTTCCATCCTCTGTCCATCCCGGGGTTCTCCTCCACTTGTGTTTGGGTGCCGACTGGCGTGGTGATCGGCGACCTGGTCCTCTGGCCATCTCATCCCAGTGCTGCTGCCTCCATCTGTTTATGTTTATATGGTCATTGTATTTAGTCATTTGTGTCTCTCCTCTCTCTGTCCTCCATCCTCTCTCTGTCCTGTCTCCCCTCTTTTCTTTCTCTACCCGGCTGGCCTTCGGCAGGAAGGTCCCCCCATATGAGCCAGGTCCTGCTCAAGGTTTCTTCCTCTTAAAGTGGAGTTTTTCCTTGCCACTGTTTGGTATAAAGGTTTTTTTTCTCCCTACGTGGGAGTTTTTTACCTGCCATTATCATTGATTGGATTTAATTATATAATCTTAGTTGATGATATTTGCTCGGGGGTCATGCTCTGGGTCTCTGTAAAGCGCCTAGAGACAATTGTCATTGTAACAGACGCTATATAAATAAAATTGAATTGAATTGAATTGAATTGATCTTTTAAAGTGTGCAGGACTATTTTACTTCAAGGCAACGACGACCATCTCCAGCGCTGGGAGTCAATATCTTCCTGACTGCCTCATAACAGTCAGCTGTTATTATTCAGTCAGAACGATGAGAGCCGTCTCAGCTGATTAAACCCTTAACCCTCAATCTCAACCCTCAATCTCAAAAATGCGAGCTCCCGCTAAGTGCTAGCGCTGTCCCGATTCTAAGAACGTCAAATTGACGGACAAGTTTGAGGGCTGTATCGCCCTCAAAATTGTGACTCTCCAGCACCACCCTTGGTAGTAAGGGCTATCCAGAAGGCATTGGGTAATTTAGCCAAGACATCTTCGAAAAGGATGGCACCAAAAAAAGCTAGTTACAAATGTAAGTATCTTCGTAGTTCTAAAAGATATAAATATTACAAAACCATCTTATTGTCTTTGTTTGAGATTTTTTTCATGGATTAACATCGTTGTTGCGTAACATTAATTTTTTTACTTTATGATGTTTGCTGCTGGACCGGCGGGTCCCGATTGGCTTCACGTTACTTGTATACCTTGTTGTGTAGCAACGGAGGACTGAATAATGTTTCCTCTATTGTGTTATTTGCTAATATTATTTAGAGAATATACAGCGCTCTTTTCAATGTTATCCCTGTGTCATTTAAGGGAATATAAAAAATACATACATATCAAAATACAGAGACAACACGGCTCTGATACATTTCAGTCTAAAGACACAACTGCACTCGAGGGGTGTCCCATTTCTAAGACACAAGATAGTCCTGACACTTACTTTTGAGGGTTAAGATTGAGGGCCAAAAATTGAGGGTTAAGGGCGAGGGTTGAGATTGAGGGTTAAGGGAGGAATTGGAATTCACCCTTTATCTTCTTAATTGCACCTGCATTGGACTGTTGAAACGTTACTTGGTCCAAAACAGAAGTAAAACTGAATTTGTGCGATTAAAAGCATTATTTTACTTTATATACATGTATGTATATACATATACATCTGTTATAACTTGGCCCAACAAAGTAAAGTCGAGGACATTTAACGTTAAATGTCTCATCAGGATGTAAGTCCTGTAAAAGTGTATCTCATTGGCATCTTCCAGCAGGACTATGGTCTGCTTGTAGAAACCAGATAGATGTGATCTAATTACCACGTAGGAGCACCATTTCTTTTCATGGAAACTAGTCATTCAATCATGTGTATGTTCAATCATCCAGTCATTTTCCAAACCTGCTTCATCATGTTCACGGTTCTGTGTAGCATATTTCTGTAACATGACTGATCTGGCTACGATGCATCTCCGGAGCAACTACTACTGATTTTGATATTAGCGTTGATTTGGGGGTGTTTTCTTCACCTAGCAGTTAACATTCATCCATCCATCATCTCTACCCGCTCATTCCTGTGCAGGGTTATGGGGATCTCTCTTCAGTCGTCCAACCCTGGACAGGTCTCCAGTCCATCACAGGGCCACATGTAGACAAACAATCCACCTTAAAAATTAATCCTGCAACCTGTGTTCATGCTGCTACTTTCTAAGGTGAATAACTAGAGTGGAAATCGATATTCTTGTTAGCTGAGGCCTCTTTACACATTCTTCTGGAAATTAAATGCAGTATTTCTGTGAGCTGGAAGAAACCAAACAAACACCCGCCTGACAAAGTGGCCTGTTATTTATGCACATGCCTTTTTGATTTTTCTCTTTAGTAGCACTTCTCCCGGTAATTTTCTTTTTGTAAGAAAATTGCCTAGTCCTCATAAGTGTAGAGCTGGTACATCTGCACATGCATTACAAAGCAGCAAACCCTTCAAACCCTGAAAGGTTCTTTCTGATATCAGTCAGAGAGTAAAACTTCGACCACATTACGTCCACGTTACTGTGAAGGAGACGCCGGATTGACGAGCTGACCCTGACTGAGGACAACCTTTTAGCAACAGTCAAGACGCAGAAAGGACAAATGCTGCTCGTCGTTATGTCGTCTGCAGGGATCTCACACTGAGGTAGAGGAGCAAAGACAAGATGAAGGCCGTCGATGATACAAAACTTCTTTTTGACAGCGGTCAGAGAGAAACAAGGGCAAGAGAGAGGACGACTATTCATACCCCACTGGTACCGTTCTTTTCTACTTTGTTGCCTTCTAATCTGGACAAGAAAACACAAAAATTGAAGAGTAATATCTGCTTATGTATTCAGCTTAGGGCTGCACGATAACTATCGACCCGATAACTATCGGGCCGATAACAGGAAATTATGATGTCATCCCGATAAGTCCGATATCACAACGAATAGCCCCGATAACATATATATTTCTGTCAACACAGCAGTGTCTCGCTCCCTCTGAGCCTTGAATGACCGGCAGTGAATGTTATGTTCAAGTGATGTCGGCATAATCAGAAAAACGATTACTCAATCAGGAAAATCAAGAATACCCCCTCATACCAGAAAACAACTCGTTAACTCGGTCATGATTTTAGTAGTTGCTGACTTGAATTGATATGACATTGAATTGACATGTTACACAAAAAAAATGGAAAAAATCGAAAAGGCTGAAAGAACGACTAGCAAACGAGGGAATGTAGGAATTTACGTTACACCTTGAATGCAGCCTGCAGCACAGCGCTGATCACAACAAACATGGCGGCGTGGAACTTTTTTAAAGTTTCAGAAAAAGATAGTTTGGTGGTTATTTGTGATGAATCCTCCGAGTGAATTCTACGAGGAGGGAAGCACAAGCTTTAATACGTAAAACCTGATCAGCCACCTACAACATAACAATCGCTTCCATGGAGTTTTGAAATCGCGCTAATGTGAGCTAACGGAAGCTAATGCTAATGCTCCTCTCCCTCATTCCTCTCATCTAAAGCTTCCATGAGATTAAAAATAAAAAATAAAAACTACTGAACCTCATTTACTTTAATTAAAGGTATTAATTTAAATGGAACCACAAGTCAAAATCCTTTAAATGTTAATCTTTTTCAGTTAGTAATTCTGATGCATGTATTTCCATCAGTTCAAGGAGCCTTTATTTTTTATATCAGTCAGTAATGAACCTTATTTAAGTTAATGTGAGATATCAAATAGGTTTGTTTGATAGCTTTATGAAAATGTTTGAGAGGCTTGACAATAGTTTTTTATTGGAAAAAATAAATATCTGTTCATTTAAAGAGTCCAAACTATTTTTGATTTTGTTCATAGTATTGATGTAATGATCTTAGGTATATGTGTGTGTTATCGGTTATCGGTATCGGCCTTTAGGAGCTGAAAGTTATCGGTTATAGGTATCAGTTTTAAAAAACAGTTATCGTGCATCCCTTATTCAGCTTGTTTATTTCATAAAGTCCTAAATTAAAATCTAAAATCTAATATCCGCTGATGTCTCCAGAAGCCCCATTATTTCAGTTTATCCCCTTCTGTGTGATGCAGGTGTTACAGGTTAATGAAGTGTTCTGCAGAGGTTGGGATGTCTGTTAGGAAGAAGAAGAAGCAGTGGTAGTATTGTGCAGGAACTAGTTTAATGTCTTTTCTTCAGCGAGGCCTAGGGGGGCGGGGTCTGAATGTCCAAAGACGTCTGAGGAAAACACAAAGCTGGAGGCTGATGCCGGTGTCTGGAGGAACATTGTAAGGGCGCGGCAGAATGACGGCTGCACAGCTGAAAAGCATCCTCGGTGGATTTGCGGATGTGGCAGGTGTGTGAGCTGATAATGGCTCAGCTGTGGAGGATAACTGAAGGAGATGGGAGGGAACAGTGACCAGCTCGCTCCCCAGAGGGTCTGAAACAACTTCACCCCGCTGAATCCTTTACAATGGAGCATCACACCCTTTACAGAGTGCAGTCGGATACCACTGACAGTGATGGCTATATCTCACACACTCCAGCTTATTCAGATGGGTTTTTTTGTACAATATCTCTTGCTTTTATCGTTTAAATCCTGTAAAGCTCTTTGTGTTGCACAAGTTCTACAGAAAGCGTTTTACGTGTCACCCAGCCACACACATTTGTACCACGCCCTCTTCCTCTATAACATCTATAACGTCTATAACTATACCTGAGTACATCTCTGTCCACAAAGTTTACGCAGCATTTATTCAGTTATACACACAATGCATTAAAGCGATGAGGGGGTCAACGACATTCAACATATGGCAGGTTGATCCTCAAGCATCTCCCCATCCCCCCACTGAGAGATTAAACTAGTACTGATTATTGAGAAACTGATCTTAATGATCTCTATTAATCACAACTAAAACTGAGACAAATACAGTGATCCCTCGCCAATTCGCGCTTTAGTTCCACGGTTTTAGTTATTCGCGGATTTTTCAGAAATGTATCATAAAAAATCGTGGACACATCACAGGATGTTGTGCGCGTTCTCTCACAGCGAAGAAATGCTGTGAGCCAGCCTGGCCCCTTTAAGAAGGTAGCCTTATGGGTAATGGTGTGGCCTTATGGGTAATGTAGTGTGTGTGTCGTGGGACGGCAGAAGAAAATGGGGTTAGATGTAAAGTGTAGTGAGCATCGACAGCAGCCCAGCGTGTATAGATTTATATTCTCTGTTAACCGACAGGAGCCCAACAATACAACCTGTGTGATGTTACAAGTTCCTGCAGTGCCAGAATAAAGTTCCCGTTCCATGCAGAGAAAACCGGACTGTTTCTTTTGTTGTTGTTAGCGTGTTAGCCACTAATTGTGAGCCAAAAATAGCACAATAGCAGCGGTTTGTTTACTACGGTTCAGAGACCAGAGGCTGTGAAGGAAACAGAAAGACCACAGTTGAGCCTTTGTCTTGTTTCGCAGCAGTGACTCGCTACTTTTTTGCGGTTTTTAAACATATTTTAAAAACATTATTTAGGCTCGGGGGGCTCTGGCTCCCATTCCCGGATTTTGATTTTCGCGGGGGGGGCGCTGGTCCCCATTAACCACGAAAAATAAGGGATCACCGTATAGCCACATGCACTATTTTTGTTAGCTGCTGAGAAAATTCATTTTTGCTTCACACCAGGAGAGAAAACTAACTGGTTCTAAACACCTCATCACACTGTCATGTCCTGGGATCCTGAAACAAACGCTATCGGGTGAGAGGTGAAAGGAAGTTCAATAAACTGTTGAGAGACAGAGAAATTATTTCCTCTAACATGCCTGTAATGTAGTCAAGTAGAAAAGGATGATCAGCCGATCTTAAATTAGCACAATACGATCTCATAAATACAGTATAGCCAGTACAAATATCTTTGTGAAAATAAATCTGCAATTACTGCAATTATTAAAAAGAAATAACGTGCCCGTGACCCTGAACATGATTAAACGGGGATAGATGATGGATAGATGGACAGATAAACAGACTGTGGTGCATTATGGTTCATATCAGGACAATAGCGCAGCTAACAGCATGTGTAATGACTGCGAGAATATTAAAGGTCTGAGCGGGAAAACACTCGCAGCATGCTTCTCAGCTGGTATTGTGTTGTTCAACCACCATAGTCCCATCCCACTTTAGTTTTAATGCTGAAATAACTTTGAAACATAAGAGAAAACACATGTAAACATAAAAGTTAGGCCATGCATGCTTTAATTGTTCGCTCACTCTCCCTTTGTATTCCTTTGGAGCTGCGCAACAGAAATTCAGACCTCTTTGATCTACAAACAGCGGCATCGTGGGAACTTATTTTGCATTTTCAGTACCCTTTTCTCATGTGATTAATTAAATTTACCAATAAGCCATTGTGGCATCAGAAACCCAAACGATGAAGATAAAAATGCAGATGAACAATGAAGGAACACAACACAGCATTGAATTATTTAGTCCTGTCCATTAAAGCCCGTTCAGAGTTCAGAGGAGTGTTAACACTGTGATATTTACACCGTGGTCGTTTTGCAGATTTCCTTTTTTTTTTTAAATACAGGAATTGTGCACAAACACATCCTTGGCAAAAATTCTTCGATCTATCCAGATAGATCCAAGAGTCACCTGACCCAGTCCAAGATATAGTTGACCAAAACAAAAGACTGCAGAGGTTTCTGTTGCTTCTCTGAGCAGCTTTATGCTCTCTTGACCTGTGAACGAGTGTGTTTGAGCCAGAGAGAAGCCTGGACGGAAACCTGGAGGGTTAGTAACGAGGATGTCTCCAGTTTCTCTGAACCTGCAGATGCTGAGATCTGCAAAGCCTTCGACTTTTGACGTTGAGGAACATTTCGCAGATTTTGATTCTCGCGGGGGGGTGCCGGTCCCCATTAACCGCAAAAAATAAGGGATCGCTGTATTTTATTTCCCCAGAGAGTATCGATTTTTCAACCGCAAAGTCATTGGAAACAAAGTCATTGGAACACTCACAAGATGTCACCAAAATCACTTTGTCCCTTTAAAATCTTTCGGATGTAAATGTTGGAAATGTATTGTAAGATAAATATCAATATAAATCATAACATGAGCCGAGTATCGTGTATCATATCGTATCGTGAGATTAGTGTATCGCTACAGCCCTAGCTGAGAGTCCTGGTCTAGGCTGTGCAAAAAATGCCCATAAGATAATCAAACCTTTTTGTCAAAGTTTCAAGCAGATACTCCAAGCATGGAATCATCATGAAGGTAGCCAGAGTGGTGTATGGAAACATTTTTACTGAGTTTGGGTTGGAAGTGCCGAAGTCACCCCCCCCCCAAGGTATCAGGTGACAGGTTGACGTCACAAATCCCGCTCACAGATGGCCACGGCGCCGCGCCACTAACTCTGCCGTCTTCCCCGTGTCGCAGGAGAGAACGTTGTAATGAGCAGACGAGAATTAATTAAATCGAAGTTATTGATTAGGTTTCTGCATCACTGCCACAAATGGACTGCGATAGTTTCTCTGCACCCTGGAGCGTCTTTATAGACGTTGTTGTTCTTTTCCATAAACAGGAGTCTGACAGGCGGAGGTTTATTTAGATGTAGCGCAGTTTAAATCTGTCCAGGTCCGGATCAAACGGGTAAAAGTGAATCACTCTTTCAGATGTGAATCTTGTAGGAGGCGGTTTTTAAATCAGCAGAGGTTTTTACATTCATGTGATGAGGATCAGCCTGTAGAAAACACTGATGCATCAATCTAACTAATTCTTTATGTAACTTGCCTGACGTGTTTAAAATAAACCCTGCAGATAAATCCTGTGTCTAATATCTAGTTTCTTGAAGGAGACATCAGGGAGCAGAGCAGTAGTGTGAATTAAACACTTTAAATAATAATAATACATTTTATTTAAAAGTGCCTTTCAGGACACCCAAGGTCACTGTACAGGACAAAAACAGAACAAGAAGGGATATTTACACCGAGAAGGTTGGAGAGGTAAGGAGGGACGAGGTTGTGGATAGATTTGTATGTATACAGAAGAATTTTGTAGATGATCCTTTTGTTGATGGGGGGCCAGTGGAGTTGTGGAGTGCTGGAGGGGGGGGGATGGGGGGGGGGGGTGGGGGGGGGTGATATGGTGGTGAGAGGGAGTTCTGGTGATGATCCGGGCAGCAGAGTTTTGGACCAGCTGTAATTTATGGAGGGATTTTTGTGGCAGACCAAGGAGGAGAGAGTTACAGTAATCAAGGCGGGAGGTGACGAGGCTGTGGAGGAGGATGGCGGTGGTGTCGGGGGTGATGGAGGGGCAAATTGGTTTATGGAGCGTAGATGGAAGTAAGCGGACCGGGCAGCGTTGCCAGGTGTACGATAATTTGGCCCTCTGTACGATGTACGATCAATAATCCGAAAAAGGCCAAATGTACGATAATTTGACCATTTCAAATTATTGCCTGCCGCAACTGTCTGCGGAGAGTTTTCTGTGAACGCAGCAGAAAATATTTGAGAAGCACTGCGTTAACCCATTCAGTACTGATGCCACGAAGCTGTGAGTGCCTGTCGGACGTTTTTTATCACTAGAGTGATTATATTTGACCATAGCGCATCGTTGGGCTTGTTATTTTGTTTATGACAGATGTACGATAATTTCCCTCAAAATGCGATAATTTTGAGTCTCTGGTACAATAATCCTACATTTCCCAGCTGGCAACGCTGGGACCGATATGGGGATGAAAGGATAGTGAACTGTCGAGGATGACACCCAGACTCTGTTGACTCTGGAGAGGGTGGATTTGGTGCCGATGAGTAAGAATTCTGTTTTATTGCTGTTTAGTTTGAGGAAGTTTGTGGTGAACCATGATTTTATTTCAGAGAGACAGGAGGTAAGGGGGGGGGGGTGGTTTGGTTAAAAGGTAGAGTTGGGTGTAATTCACCAAACAGTCAAATGAAATGTTAAATTTAAGGAAGATGTGACCAAGGGGGAGGAGGTAAGTGATGAAGAGGAGGGGGCCCAGGACAGAGCCCTGGGGCACACCTGTGGTGACTGGGGAAGGATTGGAGGTGAAGGTCCTGAGTTGGATGAACTGAGTGAAACCAGTTAAGGGGGGTGATGGAGATGCCTAAGGAGGAGAGTCTTTGGAGGAGGATGGGGTGAGAAATAGCGCCGAAGGCCGCACTCAGATGAAGGAGGATGAGGATGGAAAGTGAACCGGAGTCATCGGTGATTTTGAGGAGGGCAGTTTCAGTGCTGTGACCGGGGCGAAAACCAGACTGAAAGGGTTCGTAGAGGCTATTGAGGGTGAGATGGGCATGGAGTTGAGAGGATTTTTTCAAGAATTTTTGAAAAACTTTTGGTGTTACCATAAATGTGTGTTATTTTTACAATGTGAGGATACCGATACATTGGACTAACTCACCTCAACGCTTTTTTTAATCAGTCTTTAAAGTTCTCCTGTGTCTTTTCTTAACACAAAATCATCAGTTACAACATGATACATTTAGTTGGGACCCAACCAAAATAAAAAACAAAATCAAATATAAACAAAAGAAAATGAGATCTCAATGACAAAAAAAACAGGGTATGTACACCTGTGTATGGTTCAGTTTTTATTTTTTTCTTTTTCTTGAGTGCACTCGAGCTTCCTACCACCCAATTTCTTGTAATGAACAGTCCAATTCTGGTTTGAGACGATGAAAGACGTGAGCTAAATAGAGGAGCGGTAGACTGAAGATGGTGGATAATGGCAATCCAATAAGCAGTGATGAAGGGGAATGACAAGGAGGCAACAGATGATAGCAGCTTGAGCAACTCTTGATCCAAATCTGTATAACAGCTCAACAAAAACCAGCCAGCACAAAATGTGCAGGGGAAAATTAAAAACTAACCTTATCAAAAGTCCACTGCATATAGCATCACTCTTTCCTCTTTTTTAAATCTCTGAATTACATCCAGTATCACAATCACTGGTACAGTACATCACAATATGACACTCACATATAAATTTCACTTAAACCTTTACATTATATGCATAACGAAATAGCGAACAAAAACATATATTACACATCGACATCATAGCATTAACCATGTCTGCTAATTAGCTGGATTAACCGACCGATAGGTCTATATCATTTTCTCACAGTAACCTCACATTCTAAAAATATACCATTTATGATAAAATCAGGAGTTTATCATCTTATCCCGATGTTTTTTTTTTTTTTCCACACAATCTCAGGTCATAAGCCCTTCCCAAATTACCAACCAGAATGCTAATTCACCATGCTAATTACGGTGCATATCCAGTGTTTCAGGTCGTTTGGACAACTCCTCTTTCCACGGTCATATAACTCTTCTAGATAGTTTTGCTACGTCCCACTTTAAATGGAAACAGTCAGCTGTTTCTCTTGCTATTAACTCAACTCTTCTCACTTGTGTTTTTCACGTCTCTGAACTGCCTCGCCAGTCAGTCCGCGTGCACTTTTCTAGCACTCAGTTTCACCACTAGATGGCAGCGACTAGAGCCGGCCCAAGGCATAAGCGAACTAAGCACCTGCTTAGGGCCCCGCAACCAGTAGGGGGCCCCAAAGAGTAATCAACAAAAAAAATTTTTATTTTTTATTTTTTGCATGTATGAGTGATGCTTTCTGTATGATCAAAGATAAATTATTGTAAAAATTAAATAAAACAAAATTAAAAAAAAATTTAGTGTTGCTGCTGATGTAGGCCTAGTGATTCCTACTGCTGTTCTATGTCAAAGCTCCGCTATACCGGTAATGTGTACCTCCTGCAATGTGCACTGAGTGTCCAAAGCGCAGTTAGTTGAGGGGCAAAAAATGTCACAAAAAAGGACATATCCTTCAGGAGCAGAGAAAAGAAAGAGGAAGAAGAGAAAATGCCAAAGGTATGTTTGCATGTCATGGAATGTTAATCAAAGAGATTTGTGTAGCAGTTAATAACATAGGCTAATAGCTAGCTAGTTTAAAACGAGAGAGATTTATCTTTCATCTGGCCTATTTTGTATTTGTGTCTGAGGTTTAACTTCGAGTTGATTCTCAGGGTTGGCCCTATATATTTCTCCCTTTTTTTCTTTTTGGCTTCAAAACAAAGTTATTGCTAATATTTGATGGTCATCTGTTTGCTAGCAAGTGCAGTGCTAGCAATATGTTTTTGGATCAGGCTGATAGGCAGATATGTTGCTCAAATTGTTTGCTGCAGAGCTTGGTTATTTATGTGAGCAAAATAAACATATTATTTTTTTGTTGTTGTTTTTTACATCAACTCACAATGTGAAACATAGTTAAATTTTAAGCATACATTTTACATTATTCAACTTTATATTTGGTCTTTTTGAAACCATTTTAGTTACCTGGTTTCAGGTACCTGTTCATTTACATGATTATTGAAATATCTGCTTGGCATTTTTATTCTGTCTGTTTTTGTACTTAATTGAATTTGTTATTATTTCTATATATCTAAGGGATTTTATTTGTTATTGCATTTTGTTGTTCTTGCACTACAAATTTTTGGACATTGCTGTTGTAGTTTTTCTATGTTGTGAAAATCAACCCCAGGCTGCTCTTGAAGCTGAATGTGAGATTAAAAACCATATGTGGCACCCTGAACATCATTCATCATTATTATTTGTATTGTTGCATTGGTATTATTTATGTTATTACCTAGGCCACTCCCTTAAATGTGTAAAGACATGTCAGGCGTAATAAGTTTATACTGTAGTAGGTGTGTGAATGATCAACAATCAATATTATTGGCAGAAATAGTGGGCCCCACAATCAAATTTTGCTTAGGGCCCCATTGAGGCTTGGGCCGGCTCTGGCGGCGACAACGACCAACTAACAACATAGATATACAGATACTAGAATGGCTGGTTGGACTGCCAGGCTACATTTACCATTTTCAAAATTAGTCTTTGTCAATGTCGTTTCTATTTCCGTCGTGGCAAGTAGAACTATTACACATTTAAAAAACTGTGCGTCGGCTTTATTCTAAATCATCGCAGATATTTAGCGATTGATAAAATTATATATTTAGTAGAACTGATTTAGTGGAACAGCTTCATGAAATTGAGCCATGACTGATGTTTTTTTGTACCTGAAGTTTTCCAGCTCTGAGTTGACCTGTGTTTATGACGATGTCTAAATGTCTGCTCTGGAAGAGAACTATCGACGGAGAAACTGTCCAAAAAAACAGATGCGATATCTGAACTGCTGGGAATGCAAACTCCAAACTTGCAGTTGACTCTTAAAAAACAGCTGTGACCCATTTTTGGTTCATCATGACTTTTTGGGGTGGATGCAATTTTTATTCCTTTTTAGCTTCAGAATTAAATCCTTACTTCTCCAACAAAGCACTCTTGATCCTATCTGTTCACAGATCCTTTGAGTCCACCGTCTGCTCCCAGTTGTGTTTCACTCAACGCTGAGTCACCAGACTTTTAACCCGGCTTATTGACCCAAATGCAAACAAATCAAAAGGAATAGAAGGCATGAAGAACAACCTGTAAATTATAGATGGAGCTGCTGTGATGTGATGCTGCTTTCTGACTCTGATAAGCTTCAGTTTCATCATCCAGCTGTAACCAGTTGGTCTGTATGTTACGATAAATGAACATAACTGGATGATAATTTGAAGCGAAAAGGCACGTCCAGAATCAATATTTCCAAAAGGACCACAAACAAACTGATCAAAAAGACTCACTAAAGACTTGTGGGAAAACTTTTATGGATTTCCATTCAAAGTAGCATCCACATTTCTCATGAAGTCAGAGTCCCAGAGATTACGGAGTCGCCACCTCGTGGCCATCAGTGGCATTGCAGGTTAAACACTTGTGCATCAGGTTTATGCCCAACAGCAGGCAGCGTTATCCGTTTATGTGGAGTAAATGGTAATTAAGCTGTCATGCGCGGCTACTCGCCAACTTTCCGACTCCAGCTGTCTTTGTTCAGCTGCGCTGACAGACTCTGAATCTCCCTGACGTGGATCAGCTTGTTATCTTAGAGTCTTATTTTTAGACGGAGCCCTGAAATCAATTCTTGTGTCTAAAGATTCAATGAGAAAGAATACAAACTGGCATATTGGAAGCACGATAGTTCTTTGAAGGGTGTTGTTGGAAATGTCCTGTTAATGGAAGTGATTAATAACTCGAGGCTCTGAAAGTGCCGTAGCCTCTGATCCCTCCCTGTACAGTTTCCATTTAGGACAGTCATCAGCCAACAGTTATCAGCTGCCGTATCATCCAGATCAAGAGCTGTTGTTCAGCTGGTCCGGTAAGTTAAAGCAGGAAGGAGCCCCCTCTTAATCAGTGATGTCGGTGTCAGCGATTTAATTGAGTAACCGGCGCCTGTGAAAAATTCCTCTATGACCCAGATATCATCCTCATTTCATGTGAAGAAAAATGAGTCACATCAACTTGAAAATCACAGGCCTTGTAACTGCGTTTTAAATATAGCAAAGGCAGATAAGAGAGTTATCCACACATAGAGGAAATTTAATCATTTTTAAGAGATTAATGCATTTTTTTTCATAAGAGGACACAGTTTTGCAGAGTCCTGATAAAATCTCTGCAACATGCTTTGGTCAAGATATGACAAAGGTCAACAGCCAACCTTTATGTCAGTTTCTGAATAGTTTGCCTGTAAACTAATCATTTATACTTTTGAAAGCATAAACTAAATAATTTTTATAGAACTGGATATCACACTGTCCAGATGGATGTTGTCCTTCTTGTTTGAATATTTAATACCTTCAAAAAATAAACATATCCCCGATTGAAGATGCATTTGGACCTAATTTGGGCTACTTTTGGCACTTATAGCTCAGTGCTAAGTGGCCCGGACAGGATCAAATGGTCTTGAGCTCGGTCAAACTTTGGTTTTGGGATGTGCCGTCAGAGCTTGACGTGGTGCAAATGTTCAACCAGCAATACTGTTATTGCGGCACTTGGGTTACTTATATGTGGCCCATGGGAATGAATTAGACACACGCTGGACACAATAATGGGGTTTCTTTTTGTAGCTTTACTTTGACTTTTCTTTCTGTTCAGTAAGCCAACAATTTGAAAGTCTGAGGACTGTTCTCAGTTATGAGAGATATCAAACGAAATACAAATTGGCCCTAAACTGTGGCACAAAATGCGAAATGTGGCCGAGGAAACTAATAATTAAAAAAAAAAAGAACAACACAGCGTAAGCAGTGAAATCGTTTACACTTACACTTCACTCCGTTTCACGTGAGCACCGAGATGCTAACATCATCGCCTAGCGCATTTACATCCTGAAACATACTACCATCCGCTATCATTTCCCATATTCGGTCATTTTACAAGCAGTTATGTTTCTGTTTACAGTATATTCCCACATGTTTGTGCATTTCTTTTACCTTTGGACTCCAACAACCGAGTCTTTACACGCTTGCACGTTTTCGGTCCCACGCACAGCAGAAAAAAAGAAAAAGTACCCAAGATGCACCTCAAGGTGCAACACAACGGGAGCTCAATGCTGCTAACTTGTGACTAAAAAGTGTCACTACATTTCAGTGTCTACCCTACATTACATGGCAGCAACACAACAAGCAAAAGAACACGTTATAACAGATTATTGTACAATGTAAATGTGTATTTACCACCCGGTTACTTATACAAATGGACTGTAATGGATGCAGAAACGTCTAAACCCTGAGGATCTTTGGTTCAGAACATGGATGAAGCTCGGGGCAAATGATGAGGGCGATAAATGCTCCGTCCCCTACTTGGAAATGTAGAACCAGAGCGACGCTAAAGTCGGAGTCCAGTGGTCTGGTTTCGGAGCAGCTTCTCTCTGTCGTCAGACCAGAGATTCAGAGTGGAGCGTGGGCAAGGACCGCCTGCTCTGCTGGATTCTGTCTTGTTCTTTCTAGATCTATACATTCAGAAAGTCTGGGTGATAGTGTGTAGACTGTAGACTGACTCTTTCCTCATATGTGGCTCATTTCCCTTCTGAGACCCTCGATGTATGTCGATGTACGAGTCGAAGTCCGCTGGTGGTGTTTTACTTTGAAATCTTGGATGTTTTTCATCTTCGACTTCCTGCCAACATTGATGTCCTGAGTGGAAGTTGAATCAGGGAACCAGCAGCCAAGCACCAAAATATACTCGATGCCAGTGTTGGGCAAGTTCACTTTCACTGAACTAGTCTTCTCAGGAACTATAGTTCACAGAAATTAAAATGAACTAATTCAGTTCACCCTTTAAAAAATGAACTTAATAGTTCATTTTACTATTTAGCTAAATAGTAGCTAAATAGTAAAATTAACTAAAATAAATTTAACTAAATAGTTCATTTTTATAAAATTATTTTTTAATGTTGCTACGAGCAATTATTTGTCAAAATGATTACCACTGCCCATATACTACATCACCACAAACGGCAATTATTTTATCCATTTTAACTGTCGAAAACTATTGGTCCAATTCTGAATCCTGAACCAACCAGGGTTCACATTAGCATTAGCATTAGCATTAAAGGGACAGCCCTTGTAAAACTGTAATTTCCCTTTCAGCTTCTCTCTACAGCAGTCATTCCCAAACTTCAGAATACCAAGGCCCAATTTGAAATGTGAAAAAATCTCCACAGCCCACCGAAACCTTTAATCACAACTGTGATCAACATACAGGACCAGGAACCATGATCTGATATTAATGTGAGGGGTCAACAAATAAGGTGACACTTGTCATATTAAGTTAAGATGACAGTAGAATAACACTTAACTGCTTTGTTTTATTACTTCTTAATGTTTTTTTTTTAATCATGTCATGAATATTTTACAGTAATTAAAAACATATTTAAAAAAGATTGAGGATTTAAAACACATTTGTTTAATTTTAATAACCTCGCACGGCCCACCTGCAGTCCCACGACGGCCCACCAGGGGGCAGCGGCCCACACTTTGGGAGCTCTGAGTAACTGCAGCTTTCATCTTCCTTCATAATCATTTTAAACGTTTGATGACGCAGTTGTTAGCGTGACAGCAGTGACAGCGTAGTTCACAACTGCTCAAATGAACTCGTTCACGCCCCACGCTCGTGAAGGGGAAAGCTCAGTTCACGTTAACACTAAATATGAACTAGTTTGTGAACTTTCGTTTTGGAATGCGTTCAGGTACAACACTGCTCGATGCGTACCTCTGGTGGCGGTTGCTTCTGGGATGCCTCGAGGTTGTTCTACATCCTGTGGGACTTGAGCCTAAGAAACCTTCAGATGGTATGTAAGAACCATTAAAAAGGAAGAACTGACACTAACTCTATATCTCTGAATTACTATGAAACGCTGGTGGAGAAGGTGGAGCTCAATATCACTTCTCTTATTCTGACTGAGATGATACTTCTCTGTCAGGACAGATTGGTTTTGGACTGTAAGATTATACACAACATGTTTCTGATCTGATTTGTTTCCCAAGGGAGGGGATTATTATGTGCAATTTGCCACTTTTTTTTTTAAAGCAGCAGTATTTGGTTAAATACTGCAGTGGCCAGTCTGCGTTGTCTGTCATTAATTATTCTGTATTATATTCTTCTCAGCTGATTTGAACTAGCATCCCATGGGCAACCGTCTTCCAGAAAAGCTTGCGGGGAGCTCCCTGCCTTGTTTGAGCAATCTGCTGATTAAATTTTTGCTCAGCACCCCGCTCTGCCTAAAATCTCTGTGACCCAGTTGTAATCAGTTCACTGTAGCTTCAGCATAACGAGACATTATGTGCTTCTGACTGCCGTGTAATTCACTCATCAGATGTTCACGAGCAAACTCAGTGTGGTTGTTGGAGGCCGGCGAGAGAGGACTGAAATATTCAAACGTGTTCAGCAGTGCAAAGCTTGGACGTTCTTTGGTGCTCCATGTCATGTTCAGACATTTCTCCCTAGATGAGCAATTCATTAGCAAAGCGCCCGCCCCATCTACAAATACACAAACTTACCGAAACCTGCCTGAATCGATAAAGAGGTTAATGAAGGACAGGCAAAAATATTTCAAATAAGATACAGTAGATGTGCTGGAATACAGATAATATAACCCTAACCCCTAACTCCTAACCCCTAACCCTAACCCTAACCCTCTAACCCTAACCCTAATCCTCTAACACTAACCCCTAACCCTAACCCTAACCCCTAACCCCTAACCCTAACCCTAACCCTCTAACCCTAACCCCTAACCCTAACCCTCTAACCCTAACCCTAACCCTAAGCCTAAGAGGTAGAAAAGTGGAATCATGCATTAAAGAAGGGATGCTAAGCCTTTAAAATAGCTGTTTACAAAAAAACATAAAACCTTTTAACAAATATAAAGGCTTTGTAGAGTTGTATAGCTAAGTAGCGCAGTCAGGAGAGAAGCCTTTCACGCAACGGTTTCTTGGTTAACTGGTGGAGTTGTGAAGTATTATCGGTAAACTGTTGTTGAGGTACAAATGTAGCCTCCTGAGCAGTGAGCAGAAGCCAAATACTTCATCCCTGGCAAAAGGCTGTTACTGATCTATGCAGGTAGGATTATGTGCAGTTGCATCAGATTCTAACATCTCACTCTTCACCATTTGCATTAGCTAACTCTTGGGTACGATGTCACGAATGGTATGTCCAGACCCTTGGATCGTAGGCGTTGACTGATGTGGGTGGACGTGGAAGTGTGTCATCGGGATGCGGCGCCAGTAAACAAAGAGATGAACGTTAACCGCTCAACTGCTGTAGCATTTATGTGAACTAAACATGTTTGATAAAAACGAGCGGCGAAAGAAGGATGTGGTCCGGGTTACAGCGATTTGATGACGTGATGGCCGTTGTGAAGCCGTTCACATTGTAGGATGTAGGACAGCTGACTGATGAAAGACCAACGATGTCTCTGCGATTCTTTCACGACAGTGATCCTCCCAGAATCATGCAGCGTATCGGATCCCTAACCCAGTGGACGGTGGATAACAGGGCAGCTGCTCAGTTGATGTAGGGGTGATTTATGCATCAACGCAGTTCAACAGATAAATATAAGTCTCAGAGGTTAAACCCCCGTGTTGTTTACACCGAATGAAACTGTAATGGTAGAGGAAATATGGAAATCATTTTCACTGCTAATCTGAAGGTTATTTGTTGGTTAAAAATGTTAAAACCCAGTCTGTAATTACCATAATTTACAAAACGAAAAATGTAATTTACACAGCTCATATGTTACGTGAGGTAGTCATGCTACATATCTTTGGAAAGCTAAGATTCTTGTGATTCAATCGATGCAAACCATTTCAGGGTATAATCATAACAGCAGGTACAATCAACGCCTGTGTCACACCACAAACAAACAGTTACAACAGTTACTTACCAATGAAGCCTCATAGAAGTCGTGTGATCAAAAATATTCCCACAAAAATGGTCTGGTTACATTCACGAAGGTCCAGTTGATCCAATCCAGTGAAGTATTTAATCCAAAATTCATTATTATACCAGTAAATATCCACAAACAGGCCGCTGCATCATTTGAAATTAGCAGACGACGTTACGGAACTTACAGAACAGTCCATGCCTCATTTATGAAATTATGTTTATATAAAAAATCCTGCAAATAACCTGTAATTGGTTATATTTGTAAATGTGTGTAAATATGTAAATAGTTTGCTATGTTTGCTGTGTTGTAAAAGGCAGTTATGACTTTAATGTCATAACTGCCCTGTCCTTGTCCTTGTGGAGTCTCCAAATGGACATTTTTGGAAACGCATAGACATACTTTTCTAAAAACATGTGTAAAATACTCATGTTTTGTGGTATTGTTAATAAATTTGAACTTGCACTTGCATAAGCACCTGCAGTTTGAAAACCAGTCATTGCTGAAAATGAAATCTGGTTGAAAGCAGCGTTGCAGTCTTTCAGCTTGTATTTAGATTTATGCCAAACAAAGTCTTCATACATCATGGAGTGCAGGACAAGGAGAAGGGCATATTTCACCAGAGGGTTTCAGATTTAATCTCTGTTCAATAGAAAAGACAGGGAAGGAGAGAACAGTCATCTCAGCTGCCCGGTGGTCAGCAGGTCACACTGTGACTGTACTTTGAACGTCTGACTCATTATATTTCATCAGCTCTTTCCAGGAAAGGAGGCTTAGCTTTCTATGAATCCAGCCTGAATGAATAATAAGATGAGTGTGGTCTCACATAAATACAGAACACGATCAGGACTGACTTTGTAGCTTAGATTAATGTTACGTAGATGGAAATATGCAGACTGGGCTACATTGTTAAGTGAAATGATAAGGAGCTGTCGAGGATGACACCCAGACCCTTAACCTGAGGGCAGGAGGAACTGAGGAGCTCTCAGTTGTGAGGGAAAAGAATATCTGTTTTGTCACCATTTCATTTTAGGAGGTTTGAAAGGATTTTGTTTCAGATAGCCAGTGGGTGAGGGAGGAGGGTGAGAGCGAGGAACTTAGTTTACTGGACAGGTAGCTGGGTGTCAACTGGAAAGAAATAGAAATGGATATTACATATAATATAGTGCCAAGAGGAAGGAGGTAGGTGATGAAAAGAAGGGGCCCCAGTCCAGAGCCCTGGGGACACCTGCAGTGATGGGGGAGCCCTGAAGGATTTAAGATGGATGAACTGAGTGAAACAGTTCAGAAACAAATCAAGGAGTGTGCCAATGGAAGATAATTTGCAGAGGAGGATGGAGTGAGAAACAATATCAAAGGCCACACTCAGATTGAGGAGAATTAGTGTTACAGAATGAGTTCGTCATTAGCTTACAGCAGTGCTAACAGAAATCTCATGACGTGGAACGCAACAGGCTACACACCAGCACACACACCTCAACCACACCCTCATGTCCTAGTTCGTAAAACTCACCTTTTCTTACTCTTTTAGCTCAGTTTCTGTGGCACATCCAGGGGTGCACATGGGTCGCAGTACTGCTAATCATTAAGCGTACATTAATACGAGTCGCTTGTCTGCAAAGGTGCGCTCCATCTCAGTCCCATATATATAGTCATGTAGAAGAGGGCGGGAAAACAGCGCGCTACATCTTCATTGATTCAGTGCTGGAAACCAGACTGGAATTGTTCATGAAAGGTTGTTTTCAGTTGGAGTTGAGGAGCTACAATTTTTTTTTTTCAAATATTTGGATGAAATGTAGGTTTGAACTGGAACAGCTGCAGTTCTGAAGTGAGCTGGAAAAGCTCCAGAGGTGAGTGAGGAGTGAACGATGGCAGGGATGAGAGGAAGCTAAGAAAAGAGGCAGGATTTGACCAAGGCTGTGGGGTGAGGATCTGATGTGGAGGACTTGGAACTCTTAATGAAGTGTGCTATGTCTGAAAATCAGGGAAATTGAAAACTGGAGAATGGCTGACATCGCTGAGGATGTTCAGAGTGGGATAGAAGAGAAACATTAGAACTTTAGAGGAGTTCGGTAGCTGTATGCTGGAGTAGTCACCCCACAGCTGATGGGAGAGTGACAGGAGAGTCCCGTAAAGGGTGATCAGTGGTGGACTTCCATCATTGGTGGTCCAGGATAAAACCTGGGAGACTGGAGCTGTGTCAAGGCTAACCTCCTCATCAGCCTTTCAGCTGTAAAGTTGATCATTAGATCGACTGGTGCTGTCTACACGGCCCAGAAACAAAATCTCTACATTTCTACATCTCTATATAGAAGCAGAAACTGCTGCTTAAATTCAGGATTCTGTCAGTACAAAACTCATCACAAAGAAGAGGTGTCTCTCAGAATAGTCTCTCTGATGAATAAGTCATAGCAGATCACAAAGGACTTTCAGCCAAATATTAAAACTTGACTTGTTTTTTTCAGGTTTGTCCACTCATGTTGCATAGAAACAAAGTTTGAGAAAGGAGAGAAAAAAATTATTATTAAAATTTAGAGGGATTCCCAGAGGAATGAGCAGACTCCTGGTTGACTTACTGAAACTAGGGGTGCATGATAACTATCGGGCTGATAACAGGAAATTATGACGTCATCCCGATAAGTCCGATATCATGACGAATAGCCCCGATAACATATATTTTTGTCAACACAGCAGTGTCTCGCTCCCTCTGAGTATTAAATGACCGGCAGTGAATGTTATGTTCAAGTGACGTCGGCATAATCAAAAAAATGATTTCTCAGTAAGGAAAATCAAAAATACCCCCTCATGCCAGAAAACAACTTGTTAACTCGGTCATAATTTTAGTAGTTGCTTACTTGAATTGATATTCGCAGTATTCTTCCATGTTACACATAAAAAAGAAAAAAAATAGAAAAGGCTGAAAGAACAACTAGTAAATGATGGAACGGAGGAATTTACGTTACACCTTGAATGCAGCCTGCAGCACAGCGCTGATCACAACAAACATGGCAGCGTGGAACTTCGTTAAAGTTTCAGAAGAAGATAGTTTGGTGGTTATTTGTTACGAATCCTCCGAGTGAATTCTACGAGGAGGGAAGCACAAGCTTTAATACGTAAAACCTGATCAGCCACCTACAACATAACAATCACTTCCATGGAGTTTTGAAATCACGCTAACGTGAGCTAACGGAAGCTAATGCTAACGTGCGCAAGCCAGCAGGAGTCTCTCCTCTCCCTCATTCCTCTCATCTAAAGCTTCCATGAGATTAAAAAATAAAAACTACTGAACCTCATTTACTTTAATTAAAGGTATTAATTTAAATGGAACCCCAAGCCAAAATCCTTTAAATGTTAATCTTTTTCAGTTAGTAATTCTGATGCATGTATTTCCATCAGTTCAAGGAGCCTTTATTTTTTATATTAGTCAGTAATGAACCTTATTTAAGTTAATGTGAGATATCAAATAGGTTTGTTTGACAGCTTTATGAAAATGTTTGAGAGGCTTGACAATAGTTTTTCATTGTAAAAAATAAATATTTTTATCTTAACTATTTTTGATTTTGTTCATAGTATTGATGTAATGATCTTAGGTATATGTGTGTGTTATTGGTTATCGGTATCAGTTTTTAAAAGACAGTCATCGTGCATCCCTAGTTGAAACACAGTATATAGTTTTAGTTGTATGAGCAGCAGTCAACTTTCTGTTTTGATGCGTAAAAATATGGCTGGTAGCTCTGATGAAAATGAGATTTAGAAGTAAAGTCTTGCAACACTAACCAATTCAAATTATTACTTACATGTGTACAAAATGCACATGGTGCAGAATGCTCTACAGACAGGTGCACACAAAGTATGGCACACACACACACACACGCACACACACACACACACATACATAACATCATTTGTTTTAACTTAACAAGGGTCACAGCGGGAATCTGGAATATTATTTCCCCTTTGTTCATTCAGCAGCAGGTGGGCTGAAGAAGAAACTGATTCTAACAAGAAGCATGCGACTGCTGTCGACTCCACTCTCATCAAAGGAATAAGCGCACACACACACACACACGCATGCACATGCACACACACGCACACAGTCACTGCTGCTTATAAATGATAGATTTACTGTCGAGACCTCGCCAGCGTGCCACGAGTGTTCAATACTCTCTGAAACATTATTTTCTGTATCACTTCTTCATGCAGGATGGCAGCAAGAATGCTTTTCAAAGCCACAGGGGAGTGTTTATTATGAAAATTTACATAATCTATATCTCTAGCATCCCTCCATTTGCTATGCCACACTGTACTTTAAGCACAAAGGGAGGCGTGAAGCCTTGTTCTGGCTGCACGCTCGACAGCGTCTGTTGGTGGCTGCAAGATAACATGAAAGTCAGGTTTTGAGGTTTAAATACAGGTTGTGATTGAGATGTCTCAGTCTGGAACCGTCGGCGGCCCTTTGGCATCTCCATGCTGCACGACTACTGCAAGACTCTCTCTTTACTGGCCAATATTTCTTGCTATCCTCAGCTATGGTCATGAACTGTGGGTGGTGGCTGAAAGAAAAAGATTGTGGATAAAAGCAGCTGAAATGAGTTTCCTCCGTAGGGTGGCTGGACTCTACCTTGGAAATAGGGTTTAGAAGTTCAGTCATCTGGGGGGGGGGTAGAGTCGCTGCTCGTCCACATGGAGAGGAGCCAGTTGGAGTGGTTCAGGCATCTGGTGAGGATGACCCCTGGACATCTCCCTTGAGAAGTATTCTGGGCATCACCAGCCAGGAGGAGGCCCAGGGTAGACCCAGGACACGCCGGAGGGATGATCTCTCTTCTTACAATGATAACATCTAGAGTTGGCTATTAATCAGTTCAAAGAAGAGCAAACAAACACAAGTCCAACACAGCCAGGCTATAAACACCTCTACCCTACCAGTAATCAGATACCCTGCTGGCATAATATCCTGGCCACTGGAAGAAATTCAAGACAAGGAAACTCCTTACAGTACATGGAGGGTTTCACCCTGAGTCCAGTATCCTGAGGCTGTACGCTAAGCAACGGGTAGCCAGGGACTAGTGAGCATCAGAGCTACTATCCAGGAGGGAAAAGCAGGCCATCAAGAAGATGGCCCCCACTGATGACCTGCTAGGTGAAGGTCTCAGGCAACTGAAACCCGACATGGAGAAGGAACCTAAGGTGTTATCATTGTCGAGTGAGGCATGGATTTTTGGGATCATCTCGGCTATTAGGTTTATGGAATATTCTCGAAGAGGGAATTATTCAAAAGAGAAATGTGATTAAATTGATTAAATTGTAAAATAAAGGAACAATTCAAAGAGAAATGTGCAGTGTGACTGCAAATTTGCCTACCCCCAGTCGTCCTTGGATCAACGTAGATGAATCAATTTGTAAGCCACAGCTTTATTTTAGAATAAATGATTGCATTTTCAGTGTTTAACCAATGAATGCTGTTGCTTAACCTTGCTAGCCTGCTTAATAAATACAAAATTAACACAAGATGTCGTGGTGGACATTGGATCTGTCCTCATAATTCTGCAACTTTGGGTGTTTCTCTTTATAACTACACAGGTTCTGATTGGTTACTCTAGTCCAATATTGTCACAGACCTTGGTGTACAAGCCACTAAACTAACTGAGCCGGTAACAAGAGCCCAGATCATAAGGGGGAGCTGCAGTTAACGAATGTGGCTGATATCAGTACCTAAAGCCAGGCTGTTCCTTTAGGGTAGTTATCAGAGTAGGCAGAGTAGACATTCGGACGGATTGATGAAGTAATAGTTAGGCGAATCTTCCCCAACACCAGCTTAAACAAAGTTGAGGAATCCAAGGGAGGTGAACCCCCCTAGACCACAACTTTGGACCCGAAGGACGGAGAGCTGGTCCCAGTGACAGACTCTGCTGGTCAGAGACTGAAACCATCACCTGGGGGATCTAACATCATGGACGGATAAGCCCCTGCATGGCATGTATTACTACCAAAACTGATGCCCAACATCTGAAAAACATACCAGTAACTGGAAAAAGCTGGACTGAGAGGCACTGATCATGGCTGCACAAGAACAGGCCCTAAACAGAAGATCTATAGATCTTATAGGGGTCCACCACACCAGACAGGACAACAGATGGAGGCTGAAACAGTACAGCACCATCACAGCAGGATGTAAGATTCTGGCAGGCAAAGCAGACATGGAGCGCCACAACCAGGTAGTCGGCTTCATACACAGAAATATCTGCACTGGATGGGTCCCAGGGTCAAGATGGGAGACAACTCCAAAGGTGACTGAAGACAAACTGGTGATAGTTAATCAGCCTGACATAGTCGTGGTGGAAACATCAGAGGACAGTGGTGGTGGATGTGGCCAACCCGAGCGACAGCAACATCTGGCAGAAGGAACACGAGAAGCTCAAGAAATACCAAAGGGTGAAGGAAGAGCTAGTGTGGCAGTAGTGGTCGGGGCACTTGGAGCTGTTACCCCCAAGCTGGTGGCTCCAGCAGATACCAAGAAGAACCTCTGAGACCCCTGTCCAGAAGAGGGAACACTGGGTACAGCTAAGATCCAGGAGAACCCTCAGGGTACCAGGCCCCTGATGGAGAACCCAAGCTTGAAGGAGACACCACCGCCCGAGTGGGTGAGGGGAAGGCGCCTCAAGATCTTACAATGACACAACAGTAAAGATCCTGTTTTAACTGACTTTCTTTACTAAACAGACTGTTTTCAGGTTCTACCCATTCAGTTGTCTAAAAGAAGTCTTCCATTAACTGTAAAGAAAATATTTCTCACATGTTCAAGGCTAAATGCCGACTCCTGGCCCAGGCCGAACCTCACAGCCGCCATGAAGGGTTTTCACAGAAATGCAAAGATAGAGTCTACCTGGGCAGCTACCTGTGTCGAAGAGGATTAAAAGTAAGCTGTGATTTTTTACTGAATCGCCACACTTCCACAGGAAGTCTCCATCGAAACTTTGTCATGTTTCTTTTTGATAAACTGTGTTTTATTGATTCTGCTGCTCACAGGAAGATAAGAGATTGTATTCCATCCACGAGGGGGACGCTGCAAAGATGCACAGCGATGAGACACTGATACCGTCACCGCAGTGAGTCCATCGTTGCCGTAGACTGATAAGAACAAAAGAAAGAGAGGTCAGCTTTAAAGTTAGCTGCTGCAGGTCGTATCCTCAACCCTGTAGCTGGATTCTTCTTTAACTGGTCGAGGATTCCTGCTTGTGCCGATGGGCTCATCTTTAATTGTGTGTTCATTAACAACAGAAATCATGAGAAACATTATAATTATCTGCTTGAGCACTTGTATTGGTCTAATATTCTGATTTTGATGAGGCTCAGATAACGTTTTATGCCAAATTAATGCAGAAAACCAGTTAATACCGATGGGGCTCGCATGGTTCTTCTTACCTCTGTGAGCAGCTGGAAAAACTAAATACTGACAAGCTTTTAGATTGTCGTGTAAACTGAGGTACCTAGATTGTATGGAGCCCCATTTGGGTCATAATTCAATGAATAAATTAGTCTATTATTATGAAATACAGGCATTTATTATTATGAAATACGTATCCATTATTATGAAATATTTCCCATTATTATGAAAAAATGTAATTATTATGAAATATATTTTTATTATTTAATCTTAGTTTAATGCATAGTAGTTTATTTCAGAATGGCTTTTTTTAAATCTAAGAATGAGCTTTTACATAATGGCTTCGTTTTTCATAAGAATGAGTTTTTATATAATTTTGCCACTGGGCGGGGCCAGTGGTTGACCTGCACGCTCATTGGCTGATCCTTCTCCATTCTACGCTCTGACATCGACTAGTTTTGGCCGTGAGGTCCCGTTAGCAGCGGGCCGTGGCGTCATCAAGGTGCGCTCCTAGTCCAATTGTAGCTATGGCAGCTTGGACTGAGCTACGGGAAACCTTGACGTTTCTTAGTCGATGTCAACTTTTAACTGTAAACTGAGGTGCATTCTGCCACCTACTGGCCTGGAGTATATACATTGCACCTCTCGCCCACTATCGATATTCACTGTTCTGTTGCTTATGCCTGAATGAAAGAGCAGCCAATCACATAAATGCCTCCGCCCTCTCCGCTGTGATTGACACACAAATCATTCTTATGAAAAACAAAGCCATTATTATGTAAAAGCTCATTCTAATGAATAATGAAACAATTATCATAATGATGGGAAACATTTCATAATAATGGTTACGTATTTCATAATAATAGACTCATTTAGTCATTAAATTATGACCCAAATGGGGCTCCATAAGATTGGAGTTGTGATGAGCAGTAAGAACTTGGGTACACTTAAATAAATAAGTTGGATAATGTTGTCCATCATTATGACGTCCATCTCTATCACTCCATCAAGCTGAGGTAGCTCCGCCCTCCCATGCCCCCTCCTCAATGACTGCCTCAACATATTGAATTCCTAGTTTGTTTGTTTTTTTCCTCCAGTTTTCTTAAATTAGACAGTGATAAAACTGAATTTCTTCTCTCTGGCACTAAATCAGTCCTGTCCAGAGCTCGACCGACAACTCCTTTGTTTCCCCCTCCTCTCAGGTTAGCAGTCTGGGTGTCATCCTCATTAGTATCGCTCCGATGCCCGCTCCACTTATTTCCGTCGACTCGATGTTAATAGTATTTGCCTCTTGGTCTGCCTCATACCACCACCATCCCTCTTCACAGCCTCGTCAGCTCCCTTATTGATTACTGCAGCTCCTCCGTTTCGGTCTCACTCACAAATCCCTCCATCAGTGAAAGTCATCCTCCGTGTTCTTTTATCTGGTGCCATTGACGAGACTAGAAACAAAGGTCAATTAAAGAGTTTAATACAATCATGAAATACAAAGATTTAATATGCCATGCAGAATATTTTAATCGGCCGATGGTTCACTTGTCCACAACACCACCGAGATGCTGCCATGAACAAAATGCACACTGGATGTCCAGAAGTGTCCGTTTTTTATAGTCACAGAAAAGGGTGGATTCTCTCGTCCTCCTGAGTTTTACGGCCCTTTGTCTTCAAATCCAGATGGCCACCAGCTCTCCAGTTGCAAACTGTTGGGGGGGGGGGTCGGGGAGGACGTTACAGTCATTCAAGTCATAAAACCTAAAACTGAGGAACTCACGGTCATACAAGAAGACTTCATTCTTACAGGCAATAAAGTTTAGTTTTAACAGTTAAACTGTTTTCTCAGTTAATTTTAATCCTAACATCAGCTTCAGAGTTCTGCAGCTCCCGCTGTCGCCCAAACCCCCCCCTCCATCCCCCGCCAAGTCACCTCTCGTTCTGCAGCATCCTTCGTTTCAGTCTGACCTCCCCCTCATTCCCACCCACTCCCCCGCAGGTGTCAGATCTGCCCCTCAATCAAAAGCCACAAAAACAGAAAATGAAGTTGTCTTTGCATTTCTCTACAATAGATATATCAATTTAAATAAAGAAACAGTCTAAAAAGAAGTGAGTTTCACCTGAAGGGAGCTGCGCATTTTCATTATATAAAGGAAAGCAGATGACAAAGGAAGAATTTCAGCCTCTTTCATGGTCATTTAGAGAATTCAGATCAGATCTTATTGTAGCTGCCACTTTATCAGCCCCAGATTCTGTCACCATTTCACTAAATAGACTGAAAAATACCACTCATGCTCCAAACAAGACTTATTTAAGATTATTGGTTTGAATATATATTATACACCCCAAGTCATTTTTGGTTTTCTGGGAGTATAATCTTTTTATAATTATTTCTAAGGTCCAAATAAACAGAAGTGGGGGACTCGCCAATGACCCCCTTCTCTAAGAACCTTCAGCTTTAAGGAGGGGAAATAATACCAAAGTATGGAAGCAGGATGAAATGATTCAGATGGTTCAGCAACTCTGGTCTGGTTTACTGCGCAGATGAAACTCACGCTGCAGACTTCAGCGAGAGTCTGGAGTCGTCGCCAGCAGCTCGGAGCGAGACTGGACCTCCTGGAGGCATCGCAGATGAACGCTCCATCTGCCTGCTTTTCAGAGTTGGGAGTAAGATTTCACCCCCGACAGAGAGATCTCATCAACATTTGCTTTACCCCTTCAGGGCTGCGGTTCATTTCCTGGCCTGCTCCCCGTTTTTGAAAGGTTAATCACTGCTGTGCAGAAATATTTTTGAACCCATGTACACAGAAATGCTGTTTTAGCAAAAATGCTGGATGACTTATGAAAGGAATCAGTTGGGTTAGGGCTCGTGGACGTTTCCCACAATTCATGGATGGTGCCAGAAGGCAGTGCATGAATGTTCAGTATCTTTCTAGGAGCTCATCTGCCGTCTGCAACGCAGCTGGTGGCTCTGAAATGCAGCGACTCCTCAGCCTCACAGCGTCTGTGTCTGAACCCTCCTGTTATGTTCGTTTCTCAGGAACAGCAATTATGTTTCCGGGTCAATTTAACCCGGGGCATGTTTGATCATCCAAAACTGTCTAAAAACTAAAACTGTCTAAAAACTAAACACTCCCAATAAACACTGTTTATATCTCATTATTAACTCCACCACTAACCATTTCAATCGACATTTAGTGCATTAATACTCTTTGCACAGTTAGTCAGTTTGCACAGTTACGTATTAAAACAGTTAACACGTTATCCAGGCTTTGGGCCTCTTTTGACCTCGCTGTTGAGTTTGTAAGGTCGTGACTTCTAAGTTAAAAAAAAATGATGCTAATAAAACCGTTAGTTCTCCTTTTTCCCCAAATTAGAATCGATAAGAGAATCGATAAAGCATCGAATCGTTAAACAGTACCAATAATGGAATTGGAATCAGATAAAATCTTATCAATTCCCATCCCTACTCAGGGCTCCTGTTGTTGGTCACCAGCAGCTCAACAGAGAGGTCACACTGGTTCTTTTGGACCGGTCCAACCATTGTGATTTTTCTTTGTTAAAGCTCCTGACCTAAGTTGTAGCTACTGCCAGGTTATCTTCTGCCCTCTGAGACCAGGTGTGATGTCAAGAACGACCCAAAGGAGAGGAAAAGTGTGGATGTGAAACTGGGGAGAAATGGAGGTCACAGTTGCAAAAAAACTCATAGTTTTAGACACTTATAACCCCTTTTATTCTCCATTTTGGCTGCCGGGTCAAATTGACCCGAACAGTATCGATGTTAACATAAACATGAAGAGGGGGGTTACAAATATGTTACATGAACAATTTTCATTTTATATGTTTATTACACTAATTAAGCCAAGCAGAAGAAGTTTTATTCTGGAAAAAAACTTTTGAAAATTAAAAATCTAAAAAAAAAATGTTGTTAAAACGGGTGATTTTGACCCGCAACATAATAGGGTTAGGGTTAACCCTTTAACCCTAACCCTAGGGTTAATAGGGTTTGCCTGAATATGGAAGGCACCAAGAGATATAAATATCACCAGTCCTGGAGTTGCAATCAAACACATTTTAGGTAACTTGATGCGACTCCTTGATACTTGTAGGGATGCATGTCGGGTTTGTTTTAAACAAATTCACAAAACTTACAGTTCTATCACAACTCTACAACTAAAACCTTGCTGTTAATCTTCAAACATGCCGTTAAAATGCAGTTTCAGTTGTGCAAAAACATAGCTGAATCATTCAGTGTAGCCCTTTGAGCAGGATATATTCATGTTTAGAAAATCCCCTGAAAATGGACAAGCACGTCCAGCGGTCACAGAACGAATGATCCGGTCCCAAAACAAAGTTACTGCCTTCACCCGCTCGATGCCACCCACAAGATCAACCAGCGACAACGCTGCCACATCACAGCAAAGCACAATGCACTCACCTCGTTATCAGCGTGGAGCAATGGCATCACTCCTTCCCCTAACAGGAAATGTAAGCCATTACCAGCAGTTTCAGTTATGAGATAAGCACTGAAACAGAATTAAACAACTCATTACAAGTTCACAGACGCACAGAGCGGCAGATACCGAACAGGCCGCATTCATCAGGAGGAAACGTGCGAGGAATACTCTGACTTCATCAGGAAGATCACAAGAATCTGAGCAGAGCTACTCGTCTGCAGCCGCAGATATCTGCTCTCCATCCAGGGTCAACGGTTTATTGGATGGTGGGATTTACATGGCCAGAAAGCTGCTGCGGAGTGCAAACACATCAAAGATGTTGTCAGTGTGTTGATTGATCATGTAAATCCATTTCATTGACTTTCTAACCAAGTGATGGCTGCTGTTAACGAATCAAGGTTTTTTTTTTTTAAGGCATTAAAAGTGTACGAGTCTGCTGATTCTGACTCTGAGGAGGGAGATGGTGCGCTATGAAAGTAGGAAAACACTTACGGGCGTTGCAGATATTCTCTTTAATGATGATGTCCCCTTTTTGTTTCCTCCAACTTCACCACAGATTTGCTTGAAATAATGCTCGAAACTGAGGGAAATATATTTATTGAAGCAACCAAACAGCCTTCTGACTTTCCAAGCAGAAATGAGATCTTTGATCAGACGCATCCAACACAGCCAGGAAGTCTATTTCTAAAGTCTAAAGTGAACAGAAGCACACTAGTGGCTGGTTTTTATTTATTTTTGTTATAAACGCTCCAGTGGACCTGTCCCACCAACTTATTGGAAAGATAATGAATGGAGTCCAACCAGCCTGCCAGAAATATTTAAAAAGCGACTCACACTGCCAACCGGCCTCATTATCAGACACTACCCTTTTACCGAATCCATCACACAAATGACCCGTGTCAGCCATCGATGGCAAGATACTAGATTTGTGGTGCATGCAGCCAAACTCAGAGGCCTCTGAGAAAGGAACTGGGTCTGCCTTTATCAGAGGTGTTGACTCCTCCTCTCTGTGTGCTCGCCACTTCCTGATCCAGGTCAAAGTGGTTCTCAGGACACATCTGTCAAAAAACAAACAAACAAACAAACAAACAAAAAAGAAAGGTACATATGTGGGTGCATTTCCATGTTTGTAGGTGCCCTATTACAAGTCCAGGGTCCTAGTTTTACCCTGGGCCCCTGCTAATGGAAACACACCTCATGTATAGTGGAGTTAACCCAAGGTTTTGAAATTAAACACTGAAAAAAACAAGCGACTGCTCCTTGGCACAAAATCATTACCACCTAAGGCTAACAGCTCCTCCCTGACCATGGACAGCTCCTCCCTGACCATGGACAGCTCCTTCCTGACCATGGACAGCTCCTTCCTGACCATGGACAGCTCCTCCCTGACCATGGACAGCTACTCTCTGGCCATGGACAGCTCCTCTCTGGCCATGGACAGCTCTTTCATGACCATGGACAGCTCCTCTCTGGCCATGGACAGCTCTTCCCTGAACATGGACAGCTCCTCCCTGAACATGGACAGCTCCTCCCTGACCATGGACAGCTCCTCCCTGAAGGGCCGTGTATACTGTTGTGTCAATGTGTCGCCGTCAGCTTGTCGCAGAAATGCCGCAGATCACTTTTGATTTATACTAGCGTGGTCTCTGCTATGTTATTCCACGCCACAACGCAAGAGCGACAATCATGAACTAGCTAAACTCGCTAAACTTATCTCTTGTGTTTTTCCACTTCCTCACCGTCTCGGTCGTATCCAGACCCACATTCATCGCTATCTCCCTCCATGAATTACTAGAATATGTGCTGTCTTTGTAGTGTGGAGAACGAGAATCGTACAGATGTGGGTACTTCCTCATTTCTTCAATGACGCGCTCTTTTCTATGCAGATGTAGAAATGACCAATCAGAGGCCTCCTTTCTCTCTTCTCTGCGACACTGTCTGCATCGACCTACAACTTTGGGGAGGTGCAAGGGAGTCTCTGCGTAGTGTCTGCGTAGGTGACGCAGACGACCTGACGTTCGAGTATAAATCAGACTTGACATGGACAGCTCCTCCCTGACCATGGACAGCTCCTGTCCGACATGGACAGCTCCTCCCTGAACATGGACAGCTCCTGTCTGACCATGGACAGCTCCTGTCTGACATGGACAGCTACTCTTTGACCATGGACAGCTCTTCCCTGACCATGGACAGCTCCTCTTTGACCATGGACAGCTCCTGTCTGACCATGGACAGCTCTTCTCTGACCATGGACAGCTCCTCCGTCTCCCCCTCCCCTCAGGTTAAGAGTCTGGGTGTCGTTCCTCGACAGGACTCTGTCCTTCCATTCCCATATCAACAACTTCATCCGGTTCCCCTAACTTTCACTTTGACTCCGCCCCTCCCTTACTGTCCACACTGCCTCCATCCTTGTCCACAGTCTAGTCACTTCCCGCAGAGACTGTTGCAACTCTCCCCTCTTTGGTCTCCCTCTGATGTCTCCAAGCCCCAACTTGTCCATAACTCTGCTGCTCGGATCATATCAAGGACCCCGTCGTCTCGTCACATCACCCCAGTTCTGGAGCAGCTCAGCTGGATCCCCGTCAGCCACAGGATCATCTACAAACTCCTTCAGGGCCATCCACTCCCTCGCTCCTCCATATCCATCTGCTAGCCTCAGCACCAACCTCTGGAACTATTCAACACCTGACAACCACAATATTGACTCTCAGTCTTCGAATCCAGACTCAAAACCCATCTGTTTACTCGCGCTTATTCACTTTAAGTGCAATGACACCAACACCTGATTTATTTCATTCATTGTTTTATCCTTTCATGTTAAAAGTGGTTTCTTAACTTAATTAAATGCAGTGAAACACATAACAAAAACAGAACATTAAGACCAACTGGACTGTTGACGTCTGCCATCTTTTCCCCGGATGAGCAGAACGCTGAGATGAGACAAGCTGTCAGTCATCTGGACAAAAACCAAATGTGTCGACGTCCTCTTGCTGGTGATACCAACCGATGTTCCCCGGCGCTTCTGCAACCGGACGTGCCACGATCTAAAAAACACGTGCACCGATTTCCCTCGGAGCACCATCAACAGCTGACATACAAAGGAAACGTTGGGCATCTATAAATACTATATTTAACCACAAATAAAACCCACATGTCAAAAATGATCTTATCTTTTTCAATGCATGGAAAAAAAAAGTTAGATTTTCAGTCTAAAAGCTGAAGGCCTTAACTGCTAACGTCAAGCCCTTATTTAACCGTGCCATTTTAACAGTTTAACACACTATCCATTGATGTTAAATAGGGCAGTTTGAATATAAATACAGAAGCAGACAACTCTGATACATTAAATTTTAAGATATAGTTACAATAGACAGACTGAGGTAACTGAAGGTACGAGCTGGTGGTCCAGTTTAACCAGTTAGCTTCAGCTTGACGTCAGTACTACAGGTAAAACAGTGTAGATGCAGGTGGAGGTCGAAAAAGGCAGAAAAAAAAAGGAGCAAAAAAAAAAATACAAAACTGGAAATAACTTTCACAAAGAAAGGAAAATGCCATCTGAAGGCCTGAAGAGACAGCACGGTGTCGAGTATTCAATTTAGAGTCAACTATTAAAATACAAGGCCTGTCCGGGTGCAGCTGGCCAAGGTGGTCCATGGACAGACCAGTCACCTCGTGTCTGGGTTTTCAGGGTCAGAACCCAAATGGAGGAGAGTCCAACAAAAGCCCTTTATTCTTTGAAGAGCAAAAAAAAAATGTAACCAAAGCAAAGTTTTCAGTGAACAGAGAAAAGCAATAGTACAGGATACAAACAGGAGAGAAAACAGGGACTAAACGCAACAGACGGAGCAGCAGACAGCAGGAGAAACGACGAGACTTTAACTAACCGGGAAACAAACGAGATGTAGGTGAAAACAAGGAACAAAGGAAGTAAAAAAACTAAACTAAACAGAGAAACAGGCCGTCAAAATAAAACAGGAAGTAAAGATAACAGTAAGAGAAAAATAACGTAGCGAGCCGTGTTAGACAGGGTCTAAAAGGGTAAAGGAAGGATGGATGTACCTGAAGGCCTTCAGACAACCACCGGACACCGAACAGGACGTTTCACACCGTTTATACACTCATGCGTTAATAAGAAATGCAGAAGTGCTACACATGCAACAATATTTGGTTTGGTTTTTCTCCAGATGTTCTGCTGTGCTTTGTGACCACACATCTGTCCAGAGGAAACTGTTTCTGAGTGTTGTAGTTTGTTCAGGTGCAACTCTGCAATATTATTTTCTCTTTTTTAAAAAAAAGGAAACTAGGTATTCTCCCCGTATATCTTCTGAGCAAGCCACAGCTGTTCAGTCTTCTTCTAAATGCTCTGTACTCACCGCCGGTAACATCTCACATGCTAACTGAGACCAGTTGAGTCTGAAACGTAGTTCAAACTGTCTCCAGGTGCTACTCAGAGACCCAGAGCACGATCCTCGAGCAAAAATGTTCTTTATCACTGTAGATGTCATGGTTTACAGCAGACTGAGGGAGCAGGAGTTCCAAAACAAAAGGGTTTATTCAACAAAAACTCAAAAAAAATCCAGAAATGCCAAAAATACAAACTTAAATTAATTTCCAGGAGCAGGATGACGAGAAGGGAAACAGGCAGGACTGCAAACACGCAACTAATGGACCCAGACAGACAGAGGAGATGACAAGACTTAAATACACAGGAGGACAAACAAGAGACAGGTGCAGACAATCAGGATAACAAGAGGGAGGAAGCAAAGCAGAAGACAATGACGACAAGACTGACCTTTCAAAGTAAAACAGGAATTATTAAAGACAGGGGGAGACACCACAAATTTTAAGTTATATTTAAGTTATATTTATAATAAGAATCTGATTGATCATTTATTTTGAAAAATCTTTATTTTGAAAAATGACCGGATTCTCTCCGTTACATCTCGGTCACTTGAGTGACTAGCACTTGAGTGACTTAAACCCAGCTAGCAAAATAGGTAAGAAACAGACGTCCTTGGAAAGTTTCTTTCTGAAAGGGAAAAGGCACAGTGAAGAGAAAGAAGAACAGCCTACTTCCAAGAAAAATAAAGCTTTTAAAAGTCCTGCTGAAATATGGATTTATCACGACTGTCAGTGTTGTACCTGAACGCGTTCATTGAACGAAAGTTCACGAACTAGTTCATATTTTGTGCTAATGTGAACTGAGCGCGCTCTCTTTCTCCTTCACCAGCGGGGGGCGTGAACGAGTTCATCTGGGCAGTTGTGAACGACGCTCTTTCAAAGTTCACGTACGGTCAAAACCGTTCCAGGTTTCCAGCGAACCCCATTTAAAATCCACCACAAACGAGCCTGATATGTATCTGAGGAAACCAATCAAACATGGCAACACGGCTGTCGCTGCTGTCCCGCTAACATGGCAACACGACTGTCGCTGCTGTCACGCTAACAATTACATCATCAAACGTTTAAAACGATCATGAAGGAAGATGAGAGCTGCAGTTACCCAGAGCTGGAGGAGACCCCCGACTGCTGGGGGGGATTGAAATATTGAAATGGGGAAAAAAACATTTGCACCTTAAGGACCTGTTTTTGTCTCATAATAAAGACCATTTGGCAGCAAGTTTTTCATCATATTTTTAATCTACTGTAGAGCAGTGATTCCCAAAGTGTAGGCCGCGGCCCCCTGGTGGGCCGTCGTGGGACTGCAGGTGGGCCGTGAGAGGTCATTAAAATTAAACAAATGTGTTTTAAATCATCGATCTTTTTTAAATATGTTTTGAATTACTGTAATATTCATGACATGATTTTAAAAAAAGCATTTATAAGTAATAAAACAAACCAGTTAAATGTTATTCAACTATTATCTCAACTTAATATGACAAGTGTCACCTTATTTGTTGACCCCTCACATTAATATCAGATCATGGTTCCTGGTCCTGTATGTTGATCACAGTTGTGATTAAAGGTTTCGGTGGGCTGAGGAGATTTTTAACATTTCAAATTGGTCCTTGGTGTTCTGAAGTTTGGGAACGGCTGCTGTAGAGAGAAGCTGAAAGGAAATTACAGTTTTACATGGACTGTTCCTTTAATGCTAATGCTAATGCTAATGTGAACCCTGGTTGGTTCAGGATTCAGAACTGGACCAATAGTTTTAGACAGTTAAAATGGATAAAATAATTGCTGTTTGTTGTGGTGTAGTATATGGGCAGCGGTAATCATTTTGACAAATAATTGTTTGCAGCAACATTAAAAAAGAATAAGAAAAAAATAACTAAAAAATGAACTATTTAATTCATTTTTTTGAAATGATGAACTGAATTAGTTCATTTTAATTTCTGTGAACTATGAACTGAACTAGTTCGTGTAGAAAGTGAACTTGCCCAACACTGATGACAGGTGATTCCCACGTACGCCCGCTCTGTGTCAGTCTTTTTTTGTTATTTATTTAATTGGTCTAGAGACGTTGACGTTATACTCATGTTATGTTATTGGCGCAATGTATCGAGGAGCATCAGCGACTATAATGATCTTAAGTGTTTCAAGATTGAAAGGCGGCAACGTTTACCTCTTAAAGAACACAGCTGATGTCTTTCCTCGTTGGCATCCTGCTAACACAGACCTGGAACCCTCTGCTTTTATGGAGGTGCTCAGACTTGCTGATGATCGATTGATGAAGTCCATCTGATGAGCAGCACTTGACTGGTGCTTGAGGGGGCGGAGATGATCACCAGGAATGATTCAGAGCACGAGCTAAGAAAAGAGGGAGGAAAAAAAAGCGGAATAGCATTTATTTGCTGATATAGCCACTGGGCTCCACTGAGATAAGACACTCTTTTCAAAGAAAAGATGGCGTTAGCCTGTGTGTCCACCGGGAACTTCTTCTTTAAGCGTTGCTTCCTTTTATCATGGTTTACTGCGGAGAGACGAGTGTTTCAGAGAAAGTGACCAATCCCTTCCATCTTCAGCCTCAGAGGGAAGTCTTCTTCACCGGACTAAAGAAGTAATGAAGAATAAGGATCCACCAGGGACGGATATCAATGAAGGAAACCCGCGATCACAGTTACAGCTGCTGAACAGAACCAAACCTGTGAGCAGGCTGGAGGAAAATAAATCCATGACTTTGATTTTGTTCTGGATGTTGTTGCTAATTAAGGACGACAGATCCCTTTCAGAACACGTTAGAAACAATTTCAAGCATTTAATTTCCCAAGTATTGTTTAAAAACAGCCCCTGAAAACAAACTAGTCTTTGAAACCTGACTTTAGTCTCTTTATTTCTCAGCCTGTAGCGAAGATTTAATGTGAAATAAAACTGTTTTGTCTGTCTGTCTGTGTACAAGATAACTCCAAAAGTTATGGATGGATTTTGATGAAATTTTCAGGAGTTGTGGGAAACGTGAAAAGGAAGAACTGATTTCATTTTGGGTGTGATCTGGAATAAATCCTGGATTCTGGATCACTTTCAAATTTTTGATAATATTTCGCCCAATGGGGCCGAAAATTTTGTTTCTCAATATCTCCATTAATTATTGCCCAAAACTCATGAAATTTGACTCAGGGATTGACAATGGGAACCTCTATTACAGTGATTCCCAAAGTGTGGGTCGCGGCCCCCTGGTGGGCCGTCGCGGTACTGCAGGTGCACCGTGAGACGTCATTAAAATTAAACAAATATGTTTTAAATCCTTGATATTTTTTAAATATGTTTTTAATTACTGTAATATATTAACAACATGATTTAAAAACATTAAGAAGTAACAAAAGAAACCAGTTAAGTGTTATTCTACTGTTATCTTAATTGTTGACCCCTCACATTAATATCGGATCATGGTTCCTTGTCCTGTATGTTGATCACAGTTGTGATTAAAGGTTTCGGTGGGCAGCAGAGATTTCAATTTGGGGCTTGGTATTCTGACGTTTGGGAATGGCTGCTTTATCAAATTTCAAAGGAAGATCCGGATCTGATTTCCCAAGAAAGTATCGATTTTTTTCAGCCGCGGGTATCGATATTCTAAACTCCCTTCAAAACCCCCGTGTCCCACACGGGTGCTCTTCCTGAGCCATTTAGTCCTCCAGCCGCTAGTGTCGCTGTAGAGCATCTCTAACAGGTTATCCAGAAGCTTCTTCCTCTTCCAGCTACAGCTGAGCCAGTCAGGAGGATGGCGGCGAGTATAAACGTAGCACCTGCATGCTTAAAAGCAGATGTGTGGGAGCAGTTGGGGTTGAAAAAGAAAAAGGAAAGCGAAGATTTAGACAAAAGTATGGCGGTTTGCAAACGTGAAGTACTCTGGAAATACCACCAACCTGCGAGCCCACCTGAAACGTCACCACCCGGACAAGCTAATGCTAACTGAGAGCTAGCCCAAGAAGTTGTGGTGCGATCTGAAACAAACCACGCTGGACAGTGACAGCGGTTGTTGCCACCAGTTTCCATCTACTTCACCTAGGTCGCAGAAAATTACGGAGTCCATTGCCGACTTTATTAGTCAGGATTTGAGACCGTATTCAGTGGTGGAAAACGCCGGCTTTAAGGGCTGTGTTTACTCTCGCGGCAATGTGTCGCAGTTATCTTGTCGCCGGTATGAAGCAGTTACTTTTGATTTTGCTGAATTTTGTTATTCCACGTCACAACGCAAGAGCAACAATCACAAACTAGCTAGACTAAACTTATCTCTTGCATTTTCCACTTCCTTACCGTCTCGGCCATATCCAGACCCACATTCATCGCTATCTCCCTCCATTAATTACTAGATCTATGTGCTGTCTTTGTAGTGTGGAGAACGAGAATCGTACGGATGTGGGTACTTCCTCATTTCTTCAATGACGGGCTGTTTTCTACATGGATGTAGAATTGACCAATCAGAGGCCTCCTTTCTCTCATCTCTGCAGCACTGTCTGCGGTCACCTACAGTTCAGTTCAATTAATTCAAACAAAGTCATTGGAACACTCACAAGATGTCACCAAAATCACTTTGTCCCTTTAAAATCTTTCAGAAAATGATGTAAATGTATCTTAAGACGAATATCGATATAATATCGTATGGTTAGCCAAGTATCGTGTATCGTATCATATTGCGAGATTAGTGTATCGCTACAGCCCTAGTAGTCGGGAAAGGACACCAGTTGGACATGACAGTACTTCTTAAAAGTAGTCAAATATTGAATTAAAACTGTGACATTGAGACGTTGGACAGCTTTAAGCACCTGGATGTTCACCTGGACAACGAACTGGTCTGGTCCCACAACGCTGACGCGCCGTATAAGACGGGTCAACGTCGCGTCGCCCTTCTGAAGAGACCGAGGCTGTTTGGAGAGCGTTCAGCTCTATATTATATTCTGTATAATGTATTTTATTTTTACTATTTTAATTGCTGAATTAACACTTTGTTTTGTACTTTTTTTTCCCTCTGCGCTTTATATTATTGCGCTGGTAGCTGGGATCCAGTACAAAAACAAAAATTAAAAGAAACAGAACGCAGTGACTCGCAGATCTCAAAAATCCAATATTTCATCCCCAAAAAACCATCTCAGATGGTGAAGTTGAGACATTTTATTATTTCATGGCAAACATGAGCTCATTTTGACTTTCGATTGCAGCAAGGCTTCTCTAAAACGTCAGAACCGAAGCGGTAAAAGGCTGGAAGAGTAATTAGCACAAATCAAGCCCAAATGGAGGAGCACCTGACATCTAATTAGGTTAATTGGCGACAGGTCAGTGATGTGACTGGTTCTACTGACTGATTCATCCAGAGAGACACGTCCCTGTCTGTCCACATCAAACTGCTCTTTCTATTTCTATTCTTTACAAAACAAGAGATTTACTGAATAAGAGCTGTCTTCATTTGCTGTACTTTTCACTTGTGATGCCTTATATGACAAACTGGGCTGAAATGCATACAAAACGAACCTAGATCCAATAAATAAACTGCAGAAAAGGCCTATTAGGATAATAAATGGAGTTGGATACCGTGATTCTACAAATCAACTTTTTGTAAGATCACACACATTAACATTTTTGGACATTGTATATTAAAAAACATTAGAAATTATGTTTCAAGTGGTAATTAAGACAATTCCCGTTTGTATTCAAAAAATGTTTAAATTAAGGCAGGTGGTTTATAATTTAAAGGGGTTGTTAATGTTTGAACTAATCTAAAGTACAGATGTGTGTCAGTTTTGGGTGTAAAATTATGGAATGGATTAAACGATGAAATAAAAATGTGTAATTCTATGTTAGTCTTCAAGAAGACTTTAAAAGCTAATATTATCAAAAGTTATAATGAAATTTGATGATTTGAATTCAGTTTTTCTGTTTAAGTTATCATGTGTTTTGTAATGATGTACTAGTACTGATGTTTTATTGTGAATTATTTAGTTAATCCTCTGATGGTATAGGATAGGCAGAAATAAGCCTTGGGGCTTCAGCCTGCTCCTTTTTCGGTTCCTACCTGATATCTTTACCGTAATACCGCTAACCGTTCCATCCCCAGTGCCAACTGTTTGTCCAGTTTTCATACACAATGTCTCCTCCTCAAGTTAACGTCTTTTCCTGTGTTCTTCTTTTTTGGAGAATTAAGAAAATTTTTATTGCTCGTGTATCTGGGTCCTCCAGACTAGGGATGGAACGGTTACCGGTATTACGGTAAAGCGCGGTAAAATTTTACACGATAACGATTACCGTTTATGTTTGACTTCATCTCATTATCGCGGTCGATTACCGGGATATGTAATATCAGCCTCATTCAAGTCTGTTAGCTTGCAACATCGGCATCGTAACGTTAGCATGGCGGAAAGTGGTGATAGCACGCAGGAGATTGAAAAATGACCGGAAAGATGTTCTTCTGATGCAGTTAAAATATTAATTTATTCCATTAACTGATCTGACAACCATAACGCTAGCAGTTAGCGCCACAGCGGTCAAAAACCTTTTGCCCTTCCGGGTCCAACAGCTAACCAATAACAGGCAGCTACCTTTATACCTGCCCTCAGGTAACACACAGCGACACCCACAGACACACAGAGTGAACTACAATTCAGAACAACATATTTGGCTCCTAAACAACTGTTTCTTTATTTACACATTTATACGTATTTAAGGTTCAGCTTAAAGTCCTAAGTTTATTTCATTTGAACTTCACTATAATTTTTGTTCCTGATAATTGTTTGCATATTTTGACCTACTATGGTTGTTAAATGTTTATTTAAATTTGCACCAGACAAATAAGCTTTGTTCCTGTTATTTATTTTGTTCATTTAAAATAAAACCTCTTTCTGTGCCAGTTGTTTCTCCGTTTAATGTGAAAGTTTCATTTTGATAAGATTTTGGCTTCTGATGTTACAATATGACATGAAAATCACAAGATTTTGTGAAATTATCAAAATGTATGTTTTTTTTTCAGACATTTGTACAGCAATTAAGAATATTGCGATAATATCGTATCAAATATCAGATATCAAATTTTCCATATCGTTACATCCCTACTCCAGACCCTCCCTGACCCCAACATGCAGTGGGAGGGATGCCAACGCGCAGCAATAAAACGTAGAGGAGAGCCAGCCGAGGCCTTGTCTGGACACGAGGAGATGATTTATAGCTTCATTAGTCTCTCTCGTACAATTAATGAACGCTGCGGGCTGAGCTGCAACTTCACCGACATGACACCGTTAAAGAGAGAATCGATGCTGCTCATTTTTCTTCAGGAGCAACATAAATGACACGGAGGCGGGCGCACTAGCGCACACACACGTGCACACGCAGAGCTTGTGATTTGTCCCTGTGTCTCTGACAGTAGCGCATTAGCATCCTGCAGCACACGCTTTAAGCCCACTCTGTTCATTAGCGCCTTGTGAGGCGACCATTATCCAGCAGCAAGAGAGACCTGCGGTCCGAGCAAGTGGACTTCATTTATGCAGTAATGAGAGAGACTCGCTCCACAAAGAAACACATGTCCATTAGTGCATTAGTAAAAGGACGAGTTATTTAGATCATTATAACCAATTAGTGCCCATGTCCAGATGAATAAACGGCGAGTTGGTGCGTTTGGCTGAACAGCAGAGAGGTGAAAGCTCAGGACGGAGGGAGGAAGTGTGCTGGGGGGTAAAGCCTGGCCTCGGGCCTTCAGGAGAGACTTATTCAGGCGGTTATATCTGTCACGATGCATAAGGAACTGCAGTTTGACAGCTAAAACCTAGCAGCAGATGAGCGGCACATCAGTTCCTTCAAGCGAATTCAAGCGAGCGTTTGCTCTGCATGAAACCTGACTTCGTTTGGACCTCGTCTTAATATTCTAACGTAACATTATCAGAGCGGTTAGGAAGGAGAAATCTCAAAGAAGGACCTGTCAAACTGTCAGGTCTCAGCGTTTCCTCTTCTGTTTGTCACCTGTTCGGGTCTCAGGTGTTGTTCTGGGCAGGACGTCCCTGCTGGGATCCTTTCAGGGTGGACTCAGCTGCCTAACATCCAGTCAATCAGGAGTCGGGTTTATGAGGCCGGGGGGTCGCAGGGGTTACCTGCCAGATCATCATCGTCGCCTTGAGCCTGAAGCATCATCTGTGGAGAGTCTACACCGTTGGAGATACTCACCTGTATCTGCAGAGACCTCCGCCTGAACCGGTCCGCCCCATCACCTGCCTGGACAACTGCTGGTCATCCCCTCATCTCCTGGAAAACACTTCATCAGTATCCTGTAAATAAACCTTTTAATGTTGAGCCTAACTGCAGTCTGAGTCTGAACTATGACACTAACATACGTACACTGTAAAAAAAAAAAAAAAAAAAAAAGTAATATAACAGAATTTACTGTGAAACTGTGAAAACAGACAATTTTTCTGTTCTTTTCTAAGAAATCCATTCGAAATACATATATTTATTGTTAAAATACGTTCACAAACATATAGTAATTTCACAAATATTTGTCTGTTATTTAAGGGAATACATTGTAAAATTCAACTTTAAAAGTCTAATAAAAAAGGAAAAAATAATTTAAAATTACTGAAGAATAATATTAAAAATTTGTAATTTTACTATAATTTCTTTGTTAATTGACTAATATTTTCAATGAAAATAATAACAGCCCACCCCCCCCCACCACCACCACCCGTTGGTGGGGCTGCAGCACCTCAAAAATATAAAGAAAAAAAAAAACAAACTTTGGAAACAAAGGAGAAAAAATGTGGGAGGAAAAATTGAAATCTTTAAAATTTACTATAAATTCTAGTGGTCTGGTTTAATGTTTATTACAGTATCATTCAGTGACGGGTCGTGCATTTGCTACCTGGGCCAGTTCAATTCAATTCAATTCAGTTTTATTTATATAGCGTCTGTTACAATATCAATTGTCTCCAGGCGCTTTACAGAGACCCAGATCATGACCCCCGAGCAAATATCATTAACTAAAATTATAATATTAAATCCTAAACAAGGATAATGGCAGGTAAAAAAAAACTCCCACAGAGGGAGAAAAAACCTTTAAACCAAACAGTGGCAAGAAAAACTCCACTTTAAGAGGAAGAAACCTTGAGCAGGACCTGGATCATATGGGGGGACCTTCCTGATGAAGACCAGCTGGGTGAAGAAAGAAAAAGAGAGGAATACGTATATATCGCAGAGCTGTCTCAGATTCTCAGCACCACCTACTGAGAATATGTTCCCGCGGCTATGCTTCCATTTCCATCAAGGATTCAAAATGTGTTCCCTAAAAGTTTGTGGTGTCTCATTTCAGAGATGGGAATGTTTCAGTCCCATCTGCCGAGTTCTGAGCTTCAGCATCCTCACGCCCAACAGAGGCGACGGCTGAAGCTGAGGGTTTCAGCGTTACCACCAAACTGGATCATTCAGCAGCACCACCTAATGGCTGCTTTCTCCTCACCTGGCTGCTCAGAAGTCTTTACTTTCACCTGTTACTGGGCCATATCAGGGTAGTAATGGTCATACAAGGAAAAAAACTAGCCTCCATTTAACCCCCGGCAGTCCAGAACAGGTCCGAGAGCAAACGTGATGTATTGTATCACCTCCCTAATGTGTCTGCTCGGTCCCTCCATGTAGGCGACGTCCACTAAACCTCCACAGCAAGGACTTATGGAGGAACCATGACCTGCTGCTGAAAACCTTCACTGATTCTGTACAATTAAGTTCTACTCAGTTACATGCACACGCACATGCACGCACAAAAGAAACCGAGAGATATTTTAACCTCCTTCCTCAGAGCATCGGCTCGATGGAGGTTTTTAATAAATATCCTGGCATGGAACTGTGGGAGGGCTGACGTGGATCTACTCTTGTTCACAAATGGCTGCAAATTACCTCAGTGCTCTGCACTTCATTATACACCTCCATTATGTGCAATTTCACTTGAATTAAGGAGCAGCGTGTCACGCAGCGACATGGAGGAAACGGCTGACGGGAATATGATTTTTGCATTCTGTGGTATTTACTCAGAGACCTTTTTGCGGTCACTGGACATTTTAATGTAGCTTGTACTTTGTTTGCTCTATTTGTGGAAACAGTGCATTATTTCTTTTTCTTTTTTTTCACGCTGAAAGCCTTTTAGTGCACACGGCTGTATGCAGATGAGAGCTGATGTCCTCCGGTTGGTCGTCCCACCAGGAGGTCGGACTCGGGTCACGACCTCTCGCCGTTTGTTGACATGCGTGTGAAAGGTTCACGTACACTTGGTGGACTTATTCTACATGACAGGATTCGGCTGAAGCTCTTATCCAAGCTCAGACCACAATAACACTGTAACTCTCCATGTTTTCTCCGGCGCCGCGTCTTACGAGACGTTAAACACAAACCACTTGACCCAGTTTGCATCCTACACTTGTACTGTGGCCGCTGAATTAGCGTATATCCTCAGAAAGCACGTAATGCATTTTGTTTTTCTGCTTCTAGTGAAGATCAAATATTCTAAAGTTAGTGCAGAGATTTCTCATCTGCAAGAGCTGAACAAAAAGTAAAGAAAGTAAGGAAATAAACTTTTGCTCTGAATGACTTTCTTTGAAATATCCAAACTGAACTTCGAGGTGGAGGACCGCTGTCCTGGTACCGCTCTCTCTTTTTCATGAATCTTTTCGGATTTAAAGAGCAGACAGAGCGCGACAGGACTCGAACCAGTGTGATGCTCAACGAGGTACCAGGGACGGACGGGTGAAGGAACGGGTCCACAGCTGGAGAAATGAGTCCACAGCTGGAGGAACGGGTCCACAGCTGGAGGAACAGGTCCACAGCTGGAGGAACAGGTCCACAGCTGGAGGAACAGGTCCACAGCTGGAGAAATGAGTCCACAGCTGGAGAAACGAGTCCACAGATGGAGGAACGAGTCCACAGACTCCACAGCGGACGCTTTTCTGTGAGCTCCTCTCTATCTGTCCCAGCTGCTGCTCTTTTGTCTTGTCTGTGCTTTTTTGGAGCCTCATAATATCCAAATCTCTAACCATGGATCTGGTCAGCTGGTCTCTCAATGCATTTGATCAAATTCTCTCACTGAGAAGACAGGACACAGGAGAGCCCTCCGGTCCTGATGGATCACTGGCTGCTGGATACATCAGGGATTCTTATGGATGGAATCTGGGGTGTCTGCCCCCCTGTTTATTGAGGACGCCAAAGTGGTGTACCTATTTGGATTTATGATCACAGGATTTCTGCTGTTTGGAGTTGGCGGATGCCTGCTGTATCGGAAAATTTATGACACGGCAGCTGCCATCCTGGACACCGTCAACCTGCCTGCCGTGAGTGTTGGAGTGAGCCGCGCCGTGAACACTCTGACTGATACTCTTGGTGAGCTGAATCGGAAACTGGATGCGATTCTGAGTGTGAACCACAGGCTAGCGATGATTTTTGAACTCACTGGCAAACTGGGTTCGAACGTGGAGAAGTTGCCAGCGCTTTTCTTTCCTTGAAAAAGCCTTTTTCAAGGCGAGCTTCTTTCTTTCTAAACTCTCCTGATATGTTGTGCTGCGCTGACGCTCTTCCCCCAACCCTCCCCCTTTCCAAACAACCCGCCCCCGCGCTCAATGTCCTCCGCTGGCTCCAGCTGTTTCCACCCCCCACGCTTGATGGACTGATGCACTGCGCTCCAGGATCTGGCAGCACGCGCACAGACTGTTTGGCTGGACCCCCCCCCCCCCCCCCCCCCCCACCTCCCACCCACCTCTCATGTCTTAGTTTTAAGTTTGTCCATGCCTTTTTTTTGTGCTGAGGTTTTTTTCTAATCTCACAACATGCTCTGCAAAGGACACGTTGAGAGAGATACTTTTTTTTACACTCTCCCCCCCACCCCCTCCACATGTGGTCTAATTTTCCTCTGATAAGAAGGTGCGGTGCTACGTGGGAGCAGCCCCCAGTCAAAGTCGACCCATGTATGAATATGTTTGTTTGTTTCTGTATGTTTTTCTTGGATGATGTACTGGAAAATTGAATTTCATTGTGACGAGAATGATTAATGAAGTATTGATTGATTCAGATGGAGGAAAGAGTCCACAGTCAGAGGAACGAGTCCACAGGTGAAGGAACGAGTTTACAGCTGAAGGAACGAGTTTACAGCTGGAGGAACAAGTCCACAGATGAAGGAACAAGTCCACAGATGAAGGAACGAGTCCACAGATGAAGGAACGAGTCCACAGATGGAGGAACGAGTCCACAGATGAAGGAACGAGTCCACAGATGAAGGAACGAGTCCACAGATGGAGGAATGGGTCCACGGGTGGAGGAACGAGTCCACAGATGAAGGAACGAGTCCACAGATGGAGGAACGAGTCCACAGATGAAGGAATGAGTCCACAGATGGAGGAACGAGTCCACAGATGGAGGAACGAGTCCACAGATGAAGGAACGAGTCCACAGATGGAGGAATAGGTCCACGGGTGGAGGAACGAGTCCACAGATGAAGGAACGAGTCCACAGATGGAGGAACGAGTCCACAGATGGAGGAACAAGTCCACAGATGAAGGAAAGAGTCCACAGATGAAGAAACGAGTCCACAGATGGAGGAACGAGTCCACAGATGGAGGAACGAGTCCACAGATGGAGGAACGAGTCCACAGATGGAGGAACGAGTCCACAGATGGAGGAACGAGTCCACAGATGAAGGAATGGGTCCACGGGTGGAGGAACGAGTCTCTTTTTCTTGAATCTTTTTGGATTTAAAGGGCAGAGAGAGTGTGACAGGACTTGAACCAGTGTGATGCTCAACGAGGTTCCAGGGACAGACGGGTGGACTGAGACAGTTCCACATTCATTTCTGTGTTAGCAGTATGAATCCAAGATATTCCATGTATTTTGTATTTTGTATATTTTAGTGATGGCGAAGAAGGAATCTTGACAAATTATAGCACTTAAAGGGCAAGTTTAGAATTTTAAACTGGGTGCCTGTGACCTTTTATTCCCCAGAAGCCACTGCATCTAGAACCACCGTTCATCAATGGCTCATATAACCACAGCGCCGAGGGATTACTGTGAGAAACCTTTCATCAAGCGCTACAATAGAGATACATTCACAGACGCAACCTACAACTTTTGCTGTGCACAAATGAAGACACATGTTAACCCTGTTCAGAGGCTCTGTTGATGTCTGTTGATGTTGCTGGTTGCTTTAAAGGCTTCTAGAGGTACAACGGTAGCAGCTTTTTAAAATTAACTGATGCTTTATTTTCAAGAATAATACAGAACTGGAGCTGCAGTATTTCTGTAGGGTACAGATACTTTCATCCAAACTGGCTTTTATTTCTGTCTTTAAATGTAGCCTGCATGTGCGATAGATATATATATATATAGATAGATAGATAGATAGATAGATAGATAGATAGATAGATAGATAGATAGATACCGTATTTTTCGGACTATTAATCAAGCTTTTTTTATGAGTTTGTCTGGTCCCGTGACTTATATTTCTAGGTGACTTATACTTCAAAAATATCCTCCATGTCTCCATGACAACAACAGGACATCGTCTACACTCACGACAACTGAACACTGATAACAAAAAAATGACAAGACTGAGAGAACACAAATATGAGATCAAAAAGAAAAGGCTCTACTGCAGAATTTAAAGTGAAGATGATAAAATCTGCAACTGAAAACAGTAACGGAGCAGAAAGTTTGGAGAGAAACTAGTCAGAGACTGAAGAGAAGCAGAGGAACCTCTGACAGCTATGAACCAATCAGAGAAGGAGAACCAGGGACTGAAAGATGGACAGAGATGGAGGAACGAGTCCACAGATGGAGGAACAAGTCCACAGACGGAGGAACGAGTCCACAGATGGAGAAACGAGTCCACAGATGAAGGGAACGAGTCCACAGATGGAGGAACGAGTCCACAGATGAAGGGAACGAGTCCACAGATGGAGGAACGAGACCACAGATGGAGGAACGAGTCCACAGACGGAGGAACGAGTGAGTCCACAGATGGAGGAGCGAGTCCACAGATGTAGGAATGAGTCCACAGATGGAGAAACGAGTCCACAGATGAAGGGAACGAGTCCACAGATGGAGGAACGAGTCCACAGATGAAGGGAACGAGTCCATAGATGGAGGAACGAGACCACAGATGGAGGAACGAGTCCACAGACGGAGGAACGAGTGAGTCCACAGATGGAGGAACAAGTCCACAGATGGAGGAACGAGTCCACAGATGGAGGAAGGAGTGAGTCCGCAGACGGAGGAAAGAGTGAGTCCGCAGATGGAGGAAGGAACGAGTTCGCAGACGGAGGAACGAGTCCACAGATGGAGGAACGAGTCCACAGATGGAGGAACGAGTCCACAGATGGAGGAACGAGTGAGTCCACAGATGGAGGAACGAGTCCACAGATGGATGAACGAGTGAGTCCGCAGACGGAGGAAGAGTGAGTCTGCAGATGGAGGAAGGAACGAGTTCGCAGACGGAGGAAGGAACGAGTCCGCAGACGGAGGAACGAGTCCACAGATGGAGGAACGAGTCCACAGATGGAGGAACGAGTCCACAGATGGAGGGACGAGTCCACAGATGGGGGAACAAGTCCACAAATGGAGGAATGAGTCCACAGATGGAGGGATGAGTCCACAGATAGAGGAGCGAGTCCACAGATGGAGGAACGAGTCCACAGATGGAGGAACAAGTCCACATATGGAGGGAACGAGTCCACAGATGGAGGAACGAGTCCACAGACGGAGGAACAAGTCCACAGATGGAGGAATGAGTCCACAGATGATGGGAACGAGGCCACAGATGGAGGAACGAGTCCACAGATGGAGGAACGAGTCCACAGATGGAGGAACGAGTCCACAGATGGAGGAACGAGTCCACAGATGATGGGAACAAGTCCACAGATGGAGGGATGAGTCCACAGATGGAGGAACGAGTCCACAGATGGAGGAACGAGTCCACAGATGGAGGAACGATTCCACAGATGATGGGAACGAGTCCACAGATGGAGGGATGAGTCCACAGATGAAGGAACGAGTCCACAGATGAAGGAACGAGTCCACATATGGAGGGAACGAGTCCACAGATGGAGAAAAGAGTCCACAGATGGAGGAACGAGTCCACAGACGGAGGAACGAGTCCACAGACGAGGAACGAGTCCACAGATGGAGGAACGAGTCCACAGACGGAGGAACGAGTCCACAGATGGAGGAACGAGTCCACAGATGGAGGAACAAGTCCACAACTGGAGGAACTGGTCCACAGATGGAGGAACTGGTCCACAGATGGAGGAACTGGTCCACAGATGGAGGAACGAGTCCACAGACGGAGGAACGGGTCCACAGATGGAGGGAACGCGTCCACAGATGGAGGAACGAGTCCACAGATGGAGGAATGAGTCCACAGATGGAGGAACGGGTCCACATATGGAGGGAACGAGTCCACAGATGGAGAAACGAGTCCACAGATGGAGGAACGAGTCCACAGATGGAGGAACGAGTCCACAGACGGAGGAACGAGTCCACAGATGGAGGAACGAGTCCACAGACGGAGGAACGAGTCCACAGATGGAGGAACGAGTCCACAGATGGAGGAACAAGTCCACAACTGGAGGAACTGGTCCACAGATGGAGGAATGGGTCCACGGGTGGAGGAACGAGTCCACAGATGAAGGACTGAGTCCACAGATGGAGGAACTGGTCCACAGATGGAGGAACGAGTCCACAGATGGAGGAACTGGTCCACAGATGGAGGGAACGTGTCCACAGATGGAGGAACGAGTCCACAGATGGAGGAATGAGTCCACAGATGGAGGAACGGGTCCACAGATGGAGGAACGAGTCCACAGATGGAGGAAAGAGTCCACAGATGGAGGGAACGCGTCCACAGATGGAGGAACGAGTCCACAGATGGAGGAATGAGTCCACAGATGGAGGAACTGGTCCACAGATGGAGGAACTAGTCCACAGATGGAGGAACTGGTCCACAGATGGAGGAACTGGTCCACAGATGAAGGAATGAGTCCACAGATGGAGGAACTAGTCCACAGTTGGGTCCTTAAACAGCTGCTGCTGGAAGCGGCTAATCAACGGTCCAGTTATCACCGACTCCCATTTCCCGATGCAACTTGTGTATGTTTTTTTCTTTCAACAACATATTGTTTGACAGATGCGACTCATACAGCAGATAATAATAAATACAGTAGATCAATAAATGTGCTCTTGTAGCTGCTTCCATCCCTCTGGTTTCAGCACTAAGACTGTGATTTGCAGATTCGGTGATTTGCACCCATTCTGTCAGGAATCAACTGATAACACCATCCCAGTTCATCACAGAGATGTTGGACAGGGTCTGCTGCGTCCATGTGAAGCCATGGAGCCATTTCGCTCAGCTGGTTCACCAACAGAGAATCTTTTTTCTATCTGTGGATGAATCTATAGAGTGTGTGTTGGCTGTCAAACCTCATTTATACAATTAAAGCCTTCTGGCGGTATTTCTGCTCTTCTTCACTCTCATCCAGTCTTACTTGCTATTATCAGTCCCGCTCTCTCCCTCCGCACCACAAAAAAAAGGGGGGGGGTAGTGTGGGCGTCAATTGCTGCTTCACATCACCGCTTGGCAGACAGGCATAAGAGAAGAAGAAGAAAGGAAGGAGAGGAGGAGGAGGATGGAGTGAGACAGAAGGAGCAACGATGAGATGGCGTAGTGGAGAGAGAGAGAGAGAGAGAGAGAGAAGAGAGAGAGAGAGAGAGGGAGGGAAACAGCCAAAGTGTCTGTAGCCGTCTTGATGAGTGAGCGGTTGGAGAGCAGAATGAGCTCTCTGCTCTTAGCTGTGCATTTATGTATACAGTATGTGTTGCAGCTTGTGTCATCTTTGCACCCTGCTGTAGGCGTACCCAAGCTTCTGGATGCATTTGCATGGCTGTACGGAAAAAAAAACAAAAAAAACTACGCATAGAAATAAAGAGGTATGGTTTTGATAGTGAGACGGCGGCAGCTTCTGACCTAAATACTAAAAAGAATAGATCACAAAAAGGAAAGTGGCTGCAGCAGCACAGCTACTTGGCCAACTGGGAAAAATTCATTGACCCAAGAGACTATTGGAAAACATAGTGTACCCAGAACACTGTATTTTTACAAAACAAATTCAGTCTTGAAGTTCATTTCACTGCAACGGTTCATTAGCTAATCCGTTATCAACCATGTAGGTAATTAGTAGAGAATACTAATCAGTAGAGGGTGCCTATCTAAGGTGAGGGCACAGCCTGGCATTGTGAAACAGTATCGTAACAGTGGTCAGAATTGCGTTGTGTATCATTACTACCAGTCGTTGTTTGTTTGTCATTGTAACGCATAGATCCTGTGCAGGGATGACACCATCATAACTACCAGCAGCACACCCTAAACGTTACACGTGTAATGCTATTGCCACACAAGAAACACGGGGAGGAAAAAATAAAAAGACAAATCCAGTCAAAAAGCCCAAGCTGGTTCTGACCCAGATACCTGTAGGGTGTGTCATGGTCCAGATCAGCCATGACTGACTTTCTGTATGTTCTGTGTGTTTTGTCAAGTTGGCGTCTCTCCATGTCTCTAGTGCTTCCTGTTTTACTTTGAAGGTCTGTCTTGTCTTTGTGGTGTTCAGCTTTTCTTCCTCCCCCTTGTCAGCCTGATTGTTCACATCTGCCTCTCGTTTGTTCCTGTGTGTTTGATAAGTCCTGTCACTCCCTTTCTGTTTGCTGTCCATTGTCGTCCTTACCCCCTCCATGTTGGTCTACGTGGCACCGTGATCTTCACCTAGGGATGGCAAGATGAAGCCTCGTGAGGCATCGTAACACTTCAGCCAATTGGTTCGAGAAATGGTTCATTTCTTGATGCTCCATATGCACATGACACCACCTACTGGTCAGGTTTATAATCACATGACACCACCTACTGGTCAGGTTTATAATCACAGCCAGCTGAATCTTAAGATGTGATGCATTGAATTTATGTATCAGTTATGGCTCTTGCAAATAACTGTGAATAACAAAATGTGTATTACCAAATAATTGGTCTACATAGATGATCAAGTGCATAATGAAATATTGTTTCAATGTAATCTCTGTTTAATGTTTCCCAAAGTAGTATCATGATACAGCATGTTGCGCAATTTTTTTTTTTTTTTTTTGTCATTTTAAGAAAATCACCTGAGCTTATTCGGGCAGAGAACAGTGAAAGTGTTCGTGGAACTATGGAGGGGGCGCGCTGAATATCCTAGTCCAATTTGGACAATGACGACCATTAAAGGGGTGATTTTATGCATTTTTATTCAGAAATAGCAATTTTTCCACAGTTTTTGGTTTTAACCGATTCCTTTTTTTAGACACAATCTCTCCAGCCTTGGAGAACACCCTTTCACATGGCACAGAGGATGCTGGGCTGCATAAAAATGTTTGTGCCATCATGTACAAACTATAAACTGAACTACCACAAACTATATAAACGCTATCCAGATTCTAGTATCCAAGCTCTCCAAACTCTATCCACACTCTGAACTGACCGCAACTCGCCTACAAACACCCACATTTTGAATGGAGCCTGTGGCGTTTATAAAGCTGTCAAACCCCGCGACAAGATCTGAACCACTTCCCGAAGCAGTCACGTGGTACAGCCGGACAGCGAAGCTTCGGACGTCATCGCTTTAGGCTCCTCCCCTAAATGAAGCAAGCTTCGATACGCGCTTCATGGAAACGCCCCCTCCACTACTCGATACACGCTTTGAAGCCTCGGCACGCCTCGTAACATCACTATCATCACTCTCTTTTCATGGTCAGGTTAAGTTTGGATTTTTGCATTTTGGGATTTTGAATTTTAGGTCCTTTTTAAAAGTCCTTTTTTGTTTTGTAAACCTCCTGCACTTGGGTCTTACTTCCACTTCCCCCACACCCCGAGTGACGGGGTGGCAATAATCTGACCACTGTACCAATGTGTTGCTTATATGGGGGTGGTTGCCGCAGCCACCACCCCCCCGGGTCATGCCAGCCCACCGGTCCCAGGCCCCACCAGGATGTTTGCCAACTGGATCTTTAAGGGAGGGGGGGGGTTGGTTGGGCTGCAGGGAGATCTGCTGCATGACACTGGCCCAACACACCAGCACCAACTGTGATCCAGCCTGTAGTTCTGGTCAGGGCCGTCGGACAGGGGGTAAAAGTTACACAGCCTTGGGGGGGCCCATGGCAGAGGGGGGCCCACGGGAAGCTAAGGGGGAAAAAATTATATATTGAATATATTAGTTAATACCAAAACTAAATTTCATGACAGAAACTGATCGTAATGCAAACTTGGTGGGCCCTATATTAAATAGCATATTGTTGTAATCCAAAAACCTTAAGTCTGTTGTGACGGACTACTCTGTGTGAACACCCCTTGGAATATGCGCAAAATCGTTAAGTCCAAAAACAGCTGTTTCTCACCGTGAGGCGCAGCTTGATTACTATTAGCGTATCTGGATGGAGAGATAATGTCGCAACCTCCCAAGAAATCAGGGCCGTCGCAGGGGGGGTTGCGAGGCCCCGTGCAAACTTGAAATGCGAGGCCCTGCAGTTTGACATGGATGCGCAATTGCGCATGACTAACAGTCGCACGGACACCGCTATTCTAGTTCTACTGCACGCATAATCATGCTGCAATACGTTTTTATTAGGTAGAATGATACATCCTAATCATACACAGTCTCAGCCTTTTTGCTATTTATTTCAAATGGGGAAAATCAACTGTGCAAGGAGGCTTTACATCAAGTCAGCTCGTCACTCTATTTTTGCCATCTTGACATTTTAAACAAGTAGATTAGGACACTTTTCATTCATAATATACGTTAATTTTCATTACAACTATACACAACATATTTACTGCACTGTAACTCTAACAAATTAGATGGACTCACCATGCGTAAATTGCGCGGAAGCTGATCATGTCAGAGTCACTTTCCTTGCCTTCTTGGCTGCAAACTCAGCAATAAGATCTTTATAATCCAGTTTGGATGCAATGTCCTTTTTAATTAATAGCAGGGCAAGCCCGCACAGTCTGTCCTGTGACATGGAGGTGCGCAAATTGTTTTTGATTAGTTTCAACTTTGAAAAGCTTCGCTCTCCCGATGCCACGGTCACTGGAAAAGTCAATAAGATCCTGAGCGCAATCTCACAGTTAGGGAAAATTCCTTGAATCCCTTTAAGGTAACGAAGTGTTTGAAGTGCTGTAGTTGTCCCCTCTGGGATTATCTCTCGAAGTCCTCAACTCCGTGAAGAGGTCCGGTGCGTTTATTCGGACGAGCTCAGCGCATCACTCAGTCTTGTGCACTGTCTTTGCAGGCAGTCTCATCCATTTCACGGAGTTTGGTCAGATCAAAAAGAAATCCAAACATGTTTCCAAACACCTGCATTTGTTTAAAACGAGTATGGAGAGCAGTGAGGGCCTGGTCCACTATCACATTAAAATAGTCCGTTATATACATCTGCTCTGGGTCTGGAGTATATTCATTTGCATTTTCATCACGTTTGCGTTTCAATCGCCGTGTTGCTTTTATTACAGGTTCAGTAAATAGTGTATTTACTGAAAATAAAATAAATAACAATTTATACTGTATTATATATGTATTATATATACACCTTCACGTCACAGCGCGGGGCCCTGGGCGACCACCCCCTTCGCCCCCCCCTTGCGACGGGTCTGCAAGAAATATAAATCTGGCTCTCAGAAACGTAAAGAGAGGAAAGAGAGAGAGAAGAAACAAAATGAGAGGAGTCAGCTGCTTACAGACTTCTTCTCAAAGAAAGGTGAGTACAATTATAACAAACGTTAAACTTTAAACACACGAGATGAAATCCCATTGTCAACTGCTGTAAGCTCCGCTATCATTGCTAACACGGACATAAACAGCCCTAAAGCAAGATCAGATAATAGACTACCCTTTCAAATGGTCTTGTTATTAAAATAAGGGAATATAAAGTCGGATAATATTGCAGGAATATAACAGCAAGCAGGTGGACAGGTGATCGGTTGGTGTTGGTGGTGGTGATGGGGGGGGGGGGGGGGGGGGGGGGGGGTTGGGGGCCCACCAGGACCTCCTTTGTAGGGGCCCAGAATTTGGTGCTACGGCCCTGGTTCTGGTTGTGGTCACTGGTCGATGCTGAAGAAGCGTCGAAGGTTCATTTCACTGCAACAGTTCATTCATTAGCTACTGCAGTATATATTGTAGTATGTATTGTAGTATATACTGTAGTATGTACTGTACTGTGAATGTGTGTGTATCAGTATATATGTATGTAGTTAGATGTCTGTCTATGTGGATATGAAATGACAACTAGAATTTAGGATTAGGCCTCAAAAACCAGATAGATTTTAAGGGTAATCATGGAACATTGGAGAAGGGGTAAGATTAAATAAGTTTTACTTCTTCCCACCCCTTTTCAGACATGTTAAACCAGATATGTGTTTTGCATTATGGTATGTATGTGTATGTATATATATCGGTGTGAATACATTGGGTATAAATTTTGTTTATTTTTCAGTTCTTCTTTTTTGGGGGGAATATGTCCATTGAACATTTTGATTTATTTACAAGAGGTTCTATATGTTTCTAAATTATAGTTATGCACATGTGTCAGTGTATTTTAATTTATGCATTTTTATATATTTTATTTTATAAACATATTATATTTATTTTCAGATACATAGATTCATGATAGTGCTCAAATTGTCTATGCTTTAAAAGACTGTTTTGACTTGTCTGGAATGAATCAATAAAATGAAATAAAATCTACACATCTACACGCCACAAAAACACCACATTCACCAGCATACTACACACACCACATCCTGTCTGTCTGTCTCTTGTCTTGTCTTCATGTGTTTTGTTCCTCTTGTGCTCCACCGTCAGTGATTTTAGTTCCCAGGGTTTTTGGAGTTAAGATTAGACTTTCCACACAGGAAAACAAATTAAACTGCATATAATCTGACTAAAGAAAAGTTTTTTTTTTCCAGATTTTGGCACGAACCTTTAATATAAGCCTGTAGATTATGACGCTTCTCTTGGGTTTTTGCAGTTTCTCTGAGAACAGCACCGTCTGTCTGACCTTGTGGTCAACGTGCTGGGACGTCCTCCCCTGCAACACTTGAATGTTTTCTGGTTGTGAATATGTTTTTTCTCCCAGCAGACCTATGGATTCCAGATAGTTTAGAGATATTCTTCTAACCCTTACCAGATTGGCAGGTAAAAACATCTGCTTCTCAAAGATCATTGCAGATGTATTTTGTCCTTGGCACACCTGAATTCTCCAGACCAGTAAACCTTAACAACCTCTGCTTTTACAGACGTAGCTGTATATAAATTAGAGCACATACCTGAGAAACAAGAGTGTTTTCTTTTCCACGTGACTTATAAGCCGCGGGCAAGTCTTCTGAGAGGCCTCATCACCTGATGCTCTACTCCAGGGGTGTCAGACTCATTTTCACCGAGGGCCACATCAGCATCATGGTTGCCCTCCAAGGGCCAGATTGACAGCATGAATGTAAAAAAATGCAATGTTAATTCAAATTAATTAAACAACACTTTAATATATTGTTAAATAACGGTTTCTGTATTTATTATGTATTCAAGTTTCAAATATTTAAGTTATTATAATATTCAACTCAGGGTTTATGGTTGTAAGATTATCCATTACCTTGGTTTCAGAAGCGGAAGCGATTCTTTGTTTTTCTTGCAGGCTAAATTTAGCATACTTAGCTCTGTGTTTGCTGTCAAAATGCTGACGTAGATTAAACTCTTTCACGACTGACACCCGCCTCACAACACAAAAGACACTTTTCTTGGACATGTTGGGGTTAGTTTGTAAAGGTTTTTCTTAAGTTCATCAGTTCTGAAAAATCATCTTGCTCATAGCTACCATTATTGTTGTGGGTAACGACAAAATGCATGATGGGAGATGCAGTTTATTGTCAATATGCGCTTTAAAACCGTGTAAGCTTATGCTCTACTCAAAGGAGAGTACAAATATGTTGCCGAAGTAAGTGTGACATGGTTTTGAGCAGTGAAGAAAGTTAAAGTTCCCCGGAAATCATTTCCTGTTGGCAGTTTTGTGAAATGAGCCATCGGTAATGGCAGTTAATATTAGGGATGTCCCGATCACGTTTTTTGGGTCCCGATCCGATTCCGATCTTTTAATTTTGATGATCGGCCGATTTCCGATTTTTTCCGATCCGATTTCACTTTTTTTGAGTGGGCAAACAGAGTTTAATTTCCTATGCATTTTATTTCCTGTGTACATTAATAAATAGGCCTGCATCCAAGCTGAGATTAATAGCTTTTATCATCTCATAAAATAAACAATAACTTATTTAAACACTCTTCTTTCTTTCTTTTTTGTTTGGGAGAATTATTATAAAACACATTTAGTTACAGAACAGTGACTGTCCAACAGTCTCAGTACTAAACAACAAAGCACTTTCATTTAAATAGCAGCAGGTGAACTTGGCTAGCAGTTTAAGGCAATGAAAACACTAGCAGAAGTCTTTGCAATCAATGAAATCACATCAGAATAAAAATAACATAAAATATTAACTTAACTTCATTCAAGACCCGCTGCACATGTTCGCGCACCTTTGTGTCCTTTGTCGTTCATGTAATGACGGGAACGAGGCTCGAGGTAATTAATGAGCCGGTTAAATGTCTTGTAAATGTGCTGGTCGTCCTCAGTAATACATTCCGCGATTAGCTCGGTGATTTTTCGGTGTCCTTTAGCTCGGTTTAGCTCGGTGTCTTTCTTTTAAAAGTTTCACAGAGCGTTTGCTGCTGAAGCTGGTGCCGACGGCTGCAGCTCTGAAGCTGCAGCCGTCGGCACCACGGCACCTGACAGAAGGCTGTGTGATCGGTGCTGCGTGCTTTTTTTAAGTGTCTGATTAAATTGGTGGTGTTGTAAACTCTCTTCTTACTTACCCATCATGATATCTCAGCCTTCCACACGTTGCAAGTCGCAGTTGAAGCGTCGGTCTTTGTAATTTTATAGCGCTGCCACACTGCTGATATTTTTGCTAAAGTTTAGCCTGACGCCGCCGGTCTTAAAACTTTTAAGGTGGATACAAGACAGCGCTGCTGGGAAACTTCATTTAAGTGCAAATTATTAAATGTATATAGTTTAAAAATATTTTTGTTTGTGTAATATGATTACTTTATTAATTTGTGTTAATCAGGATCACTTTTTGAGGAAAAAAATTATGAAAAAAAGATCGGCGTGTTATAATAAGGTTGATCGGCCGATCCACCTTAAATTTTTAAGATCGAAGGCCGATCCGATCAGGGGATCGGGATCGGGACATCCCTAGTTAATATTTCAGCAGTAGACGATGGGCTGTTGTTTGTGCGACTGCCTTTGGCTGTTTGCTGCAAACTCTGGAAAGTACAACGTAACAAGGTGCACAGCATAGACACTGCTGTGGGTAAACGCTCGACATTATCACGACCACCAGGTCACTTTTACCGAAAGCACTTCATCGCTCTCCTTATCTCGTTGGATTGCGGGGTGGCTGTCTCGTGAAGAAGGAGTCAGCGTCGGCGAGCGAGAGCTGAAAGCTCAGCGAGCGAGAGCTGAAAGCTCAGAAAAAGATGGTTGAAAAGCCAGAAAAATGGATAACGTGAGCAGGAACTGCTCTATCGATAAGGTTCTGGCATCTGCCGTGGCGTTTGTAATCTGTTATTCAACCAAGATTGTCCCTGTGAGGCTGAGAGAGCCTCAGGATGTGCTCCAGTCATTTATATTAAACCCTTCACGGTCTAAAGAAATAAAAACACTACAACTGGAAGGAGGATGGTGATTATTTGTGCTTAAATCATAATGGAAGTTTTCATTTCATTCAATTTAGTCTCTCTGCCAATTTAATATGCACTAAGCTGGATGAGCTGCATTAAAATTGATGCCAATCTTGTACCGCTTATGTCAAGAAAAATGCAGTTAATAATAATATTAGGGCTGGGCAACGATAAAAATTTTTTATCGCGATTAATCGCATTATTTCCCTGATTAATCACAATTATTCACATTGTATACGGAAAATCAAATAACAAATTCAAAAGTAGTGTAAAGGTCACTTTTATTGAAATGTTCTGCTGCCATATGAACTAAAGTGTAATAACATTTGTTGTTTAAACACTGTTAACATCAGCACTTGTCAGTAACACATATTTAGTGTAAATTTCATCTTAAAAAATGTATAATAAAATAAAGCTTATGGCCACTGCCAGGGCATTAATGTCATCCTGTTTTTATAAAAAAATAAAAAAAAAGTCTACAAACAAAATCCAACAAAATGATTGTGGCTCAGCACAATCAGAACATTAAAACAGGTAATTTTTATCTGGAGCCATTGAAGAGACTAAAAACAAAGACCAATTAAAGAGTTTAATATACAATGATTAATACAAAGATTCAATATGCCATGCAGAATATTTTAATCAGATTGGTACATCTTCTTAACACCACAACAGATGCCAGGAAAACGCACACAGAATGTCAGATTGTAACTGTTGTTTTAGCTCCAGAAAGGTGGATCCTTGTTCTTCTGGGTTTATTGCTCTTTGTCTCAGAATCCAGGTGGCCAACAGATCTGAATCACAGGTCCAGACACTCAAACACAACACAACACAACAGTTGTTTGTCCAGGAAATGAGATGTCACTAAAATGTGCTTATCTATGCTGGCACAAACTTCCTTGGAAGACAGCAGGTCAAAAAGTCAGGAAGTCCAAATCGTTAGGTTATAAAACAGCAAACTCAGGACTATGGTCATAAAAGCAGCCGGCATTGCCACAAGCAATAAAGTTTAGCTTTAACAGTTAAAACTGTTCTAGTGAGTTATTCCTAAATCCTAGGAATTGAGGTATTGGAATCCAAAATATAAGTTCTTGTAGCCATGTTTATACACACAACACTGCATTCCCGATATGTCTCATTAGCTGTCCAAGTTCGTCTCTTTTTACCAGTGATCTCTCATTCCCTTAGATCAGTGGTTCCCAATCTGGGGGACCTGCAGTTACAGCAAGGGTGGGGTGGGGGGGCAGCAAACCCCTTCGACATTGCAAGGATGGATGGGTTTGCAAAATGCCACATGCTGAAGTGCCACAGTGGAATGAAAGTGGAAGTGATGCCTCCACTGTCCCCCGGTAATAGTGGGACAAACTGGTTTTAACCATCCGTCCATTATCTGTCCCCGTTTAGTCCTATGTGGGGTCACTGGGATCTGATGGAGCCAATCCCATCAGTCTTCAGGGCAGCGGTAGACCCTGGACAGGTGGCCAGTCCATCGCAGGGCAGAACTGGTTTTAGCTAACTCCTTAACATTTCTTCCTCAATCAACACATCCAGATTCGAAGTCTTATTCTCGGCATTACTTGGATTTGAGTCAAATTGAGGGATTTTTGTCCCTTATTTTGACAACTGCCTCAGATCTGGGACCATTCAGCCTCCTACAGCCAGTATTTCTGGTGTTTTATGAAGTCAGGGTTAGGGTTAGCGTTAGCGTTAGGGTTAGGGTCTTCGGTTTCTGGTTTGTCGTCATTCTGCTGTGGCTGCCGTTTGTGCACCACCACATCATTGTCCTGCCTGGCCTCCTTTGTCCAGCCACTCTTTCCTCTAAGTCTCATTCATTTAAGGTCCTTGACACATCTTGTTGTCATGGTTACTCATGACAGCCATTAAAAAGGCCTCTGCTCATATTAAACTTCTCCCAGAATCCACCAATGCTGAACTGTATCTGGTAATCTCCACACAAACTTCCTCCTAAATCCTCTGATTGCTATTCCCTTGAAATCAATTTATGCCAGTCCCAGTTTTCTATCCTGCTCTAACGAGTGCTGCTGTAACTAAGATCTAAGACTGACAAAAGGCAGAGACGCAATCAGAAGCCCACACATCCCACGAAGGGAAACTGATGCTCCGAGATGAAGCAGTGATCTGTTGCAGCAGCTCCAAATCACTAACCTGAGGACTCGGAGGGCCTGCAAAAAATTTGTTTTAAGTGCTTCTTATAATAAATAAGAATGAATTATACAATTTTATTCAGAGGCAGCTGCATAAATGATGCCAGGAGTTTCTATGATGAAGTCAAACAAATGGAAATGGGAAGAGCCTTAATGATCTGTGTGTGTGTGTTTCAGGGATAAACGAGTGTCTTTTTATTTTGTATATTTCTTTCACCGTCTTCATGACAGTGTGAGTGCGTTGGAGAGTCGTGACTGAAATCCCGTGTGGGCCCACCACAGAGCTCCTATAAAACCCACTTTATGTGTAGATTGATACAAGCCAATGATTTTCTTATTTATGAGAAACATAATTCACTGAAAGGCTGACGGACCCTAAGTGAGACCGCAACAATGTGTGTGTGCGTGAATGTGAAGCACATGTCTATGAATTTTTCACACGTTAGTATGCATCCCCCTTCTCTTCTTTTTCATGCTGTATTCTGTGGTATACCAGTTTTATGGTGCATAGTACCCAAAGGATCTGAATTTTACTGTACACTCTGTCTTATAAATTTATATATAAAGCACTATTTTAGTTGTTTTTAAAGTGCTGTACAGGAAAAATAAAAAAAAATCAATTAAATATAAAAGAAACTAATAATCAACACCTAAACACGGTGCCAACAACCAAGGAGAAGAGATGTGTTTTAAGTTTTAAAAACAGAAATGTTAGTTTTTGGTGTGACAGCTGCCTTAAAAGAAGAGGCTTTAATTTGTCATGCTGCCTCAACTGGAAGAATCTTGACTTCTCGGTGTCCCTGATCTCATTGTCCATGTCATGTTAATGTCAACACTTGATAAAGTTTGCTGAACATACCAGGCCAAGGCACCAAGATCTCCAGATGATCTCCCAGTGGTGCCACCAAAAACCAGAAACAAATCCCTTCAGTCGTTTTCTCGTTAAAAGAATGATGCATATTCTGTAAGACTGTTATTTCAGTGTCTTGATGGCATTAATGTCTCTTGTCTTCTAAAAGTGCAAGAGGTACCTAAATCTGGCAGTGGTCCACATAACAGTGGAAAGAAATGCTTATGAAGTCTGGAACCAAGCACGAGCAAACAGAGAGAAGTGGGCCTAAAACTGAACCCTGTGGAACTCCACATGAGGCTGGTGGAGGAGCACAGGGAGTCACCAAGGCGATCACTGAAAGATCTGTCCGTCAAATAGACCATTGGAGTGCTGTGCCCCGATGCCCCGAGGCAGCCCACAGACTGAAGCGATCCACAGACTGAAGCGGTCCATAGACTGAAGCGGTCCATAGACTGAAGCGGTCCATAGACTGAAGCGGTCCACAGACTGAAGCGGTCCATAGACTGAGGCGTCTACAGACTGAAGCGGTCCACAGACTGAAGCGGTCCATAGACTGAGGCGTCTACAGACTGAAGCGGTCCACAGACTGAAGCGGTCCATAGACGTCTTCCTGCAGCGGCTGCAGGTTCAACTGCCAGCCTTTGCTGCATGTCTGTCTCTGCCCCATGTTCATGTCCCCACTGTAAATAAAGGCAACTAGAGCCACAAAATCTCAACAAAACAAAATAGAATAACAGTCACCAACCATGGAAAATAAAATTATCTTAGGAAAGACTCCTATCTATTTCTTATCTATTCCTACTTCCTATCTATTTTGCCATGTTTCTATAAATATTGGAAAAGGTTGTACACAATATAATTCTCATCCATTTAAATAAAAATTCTGTGTTTTACAGACGTCAATATGGTTTTCGTAAAAATCATAGTACATATATGCCGTTGGTTCATTTGGTAGATAGTGTTACCTCTGCATTAATCAAAAGCGACTATATTTGCAGTATTCTTCTGGACTTATCAAAAGCTTTTGATACAAACATTGCATTTTACTTGCAAAATTACATAAATATGGTTTCCATAACATAACCTTCAAGTGGTTACAAAATTACCTTAGTAATAGGTCTTAGTTTGTGTGTATCGATGGCTGCAATTCAGACAGGGCCAGTATACACTGCGGAGTTCCACAGGGATCCATTTTAGGGCCTTTATTATTTTTAATTTATATAAACGATTTAAGTGAGGTATCACATGAACTTACTCCAATAATGTTTGCAGATGATACCATAATGGTTATATCCAATTCAGACTTCAATACACTGATGAAAAAAGCCAATAACGAATTATCTACATAGGACAGATGGTTTAAATTAAACAAACTATGTTTAAATATCAAAAAATCTAATTATATTATTTTTTGTGGTAAAAAATGTATTCCTGTTAACACCTATAGTTCCAAACTTTCAATCGCTTCAGCTGAATTAACTCGTGTCTCATCCACCAGATTTCTGGGTGTTATTATAGATTAGAAAAGTAAAAGAAAGTAAGTCACCAGATGAACTCTAAATGCTTGCTAACGCTCTATTACAGTTTAATCTATCCATATTTGTCATATTGTAATATAGTGTGGGCGAGCACTTTTCCATCTACCTTAAAAAAAAATTTAATTCTGCAAAAACGCTTTGTGAGAATTGCAACACATTCTACGCAGCAAACACCATCAGCAAGATAATTTGTCAAGCTCAATGTTCTTAATATTTATAATTTAAATGCGTATCAAATTAGTATTTTCATGCACAAAAAAATCAATCCAAGTATTATACCGGAGCATTTTAGGTTTTATTTTAAAACTAATGCAGAGGTTCATCACTGAGGTTGGAAGTTCTGGAGTCAATTTTCATACCTTGTAATTCCCTTGTAATGGGAACATCTTAGATGTCTTTTTAAAAAAAACTAAGGGTCTCTTTGAATGTTTTTGATTGAGTTGTCTTAGTTCTACCTTTATGTTTTTAATTCTTACTTTTGAGTACTGTATATTTTATATGTATTTTTTTTCTTCATGTATATATGTAAATGTGTGTATATGTGTGTATGTATGTGTATATGTATATATGCATATATATATATATAATTTTATTTTTATTTTAGACTCTACAGTGTTATCACTGATGGACTCCCTGCACTGCAAAATAAATAAATAAATAAATGGACTATTGAAAGGGTTTTTCATGATCTATGTAAGTCATTGGGAGGGAAGAGTAACACACAAGTCAAAAAAGATATTACAGTGTAATTTTATTTATTTTTTTCAGCTGGGGGAAGCATTTTAATGGTTGCTCGGAGATAACAGCTGTGCTTCACAGCAAGTAATTTGCACTCCACAGATGACATTTTTTCCTGAATTTGTCTTTGAAACGATGTTCTCTCTTTTTTCTGCACTCTAACCCTCTCATGGAAAATTAAGTCTAAATGTTACCAGAGCAGCATACAGCACGTCACAATTCCTCCTACAGATCCATTTCCATTTGTTCAGCCAGGAGCAAAACCACTTCATCAATGAAACCGTCGTTGTAGATGCCAAATGCGTCTTGTTAAACAATGCAGTCAGTGTCAGAGGGGAGCCCACAAATCATTACTGCAAACAGCAGGATCAAAGGTTCTGCTGCAGCTACATGCTAAACCGTTTATCATCTCAAAGCTTGTCAAATAATCAACTTAACTTTTTTTTTTTTTCTGTGGAGGACTGAGAGTGTTTGAACTTAAGAGCACAGAGGTGATTTGACTTATTGATCTTTAGAGGACGTAGACATGTTGCTGTGGAACATTTAAAGGTTTATATAAAAGATTTGCTTTGGATGCTTTAAAACAGACCTTTCTGATTGCTGGTATTTATATTCTGAAGCACTGACAGCACAGATGTAATTAATAACTGAGTAATGGATATGTTTCTCTTGGTTTTGTGGCTTCCTTTGATAAGTGAAACTCTGAGTTATTTTTTAATCAAATAAAGAATCCCATGTAACTGGACACATACAGCAGTGTTTGCATGTCACTTTACCTCTCTGAACTGAAAATTGTAAAATTTGCTTATTTCAACATCACCAAACATTTGGGAGGAAAATCCAATTGAATTTTGAAGTTATTCAAATCAATAAGACTAAATCTTAAAGACCAGTGGAACAAACCCGTCTACTACATCTTATTAGGCATTCTTTTGTTACTTAGTATTATTAAATACCTAATATTTCAAATGCATTATCATTCTGATACTTCTGTTTACATGTGACCATTTAGCTTCCTTAATTGTGTGTGTTCATGTAATGCTACTTGTTTACCAACAGAGTTCAAAATATAAAAGCTATTTCTTTTAGCTGGATGCACAAAAGAAACGGGACAAAAATCCAAGTAGATAATCAGCCAGCTTTATTATTAAAGCACTTTAAAAGCAACATGTTTGGCCAAAGTGAAGAACACAAACTGGAACAAATGAAGCACAATGGAGTTATAACCATGTTAAAATAGTTGACAATAAAAGCCAAGATTTCAAAGTGAGCTAAAAGATAAAGCAACAAAATGTGTTTTGAGAAAAGGATTTAAAAACAGAAAGTGAATTGCTCTGCCATGATGTGAAAAGACAACTTGTTTCACAATTTCAGGACAGTGAGAGTTTGTTAGTTTCCTCTTTGTCTTCGGGACGACCAACGACAACTGATCCGCCAACCTGAGTGAGCCTGAAGGAGCGCACGGCTGGAGCAGGTCCGACAGATACTCTGGACTGAGACCATGAAGACACCAATAAACAAAATTTTAAAATCAATGCGAAAATGAACCATGTGACAAGGGAGGGGCATCTCAAAAATAACAGGGATGTGTTCTGAAAACACAGCATCACAGACGTCGAGGTTACCATGGTTTAAAACAAGATCAAGAGTGTGTCCACATCCCTTTGGTCTTTAGTCTTTAGTTGCTAGTCATTAGTTTTTGATCTTTGGTCTTTAGTCTTTAGTTTTAAGTCTTGAGTATTCAGTCTTGGGTCGTTAGTCTTTGGTCATTAGTCGTTGGTCTTTGGTCTTTAGTCTTTAGTCTTTGGTCTCTGGTCTTTGATCTTTGGTCTTTAGTCTTTAGTTTTAAGTCTTGAGTATTGAGTCTTGAGTCATTAGTCATTGGTCGTTGGTCTTTGGTCATTAGTTTTTAGTCTTGAGTATTGAGTATTAAGTCCTTAGTCTTTAGTCTTTGGTCTCTGGTCTTTGATCTTTGGTCTTTAGTCTTTGGTCGCTAGTCATTAGTTTTTGATCTTTGGTCTTTAATCTTAAGTTTTAAGACTTGAGTATTGAGTCTTGAGTCGTTAGTCTTTGGTCTTTGCTTGTTAGTCGTCGGTCGTTGGTCGTTAGTCTTTAGTCTTTAGTCTTTGGGTGATAGTTTTGCAGGAAAACACACACATATATTGAAATCCTAGCATGTCTCCCTCCACTCTCTCTGTCCCCTTATTTTTCCTTAGGCTCTTTTAAAAAAGGGAAAAAAGACTTTTTGTCGGGTTAAAATATCTTTAATTTAATTTGAAGGAACATACGTGTACCAGTTGGACTGCTGTGTATCTATGTCCCACATTAACGATAAGGGAACCCGATGGCAGAGTTGCAGCGTACGTCACAACTATGACGCTCAAGAAAGTAATGACAGAAGAGAAACTGTGAGAGAGATTAAGGAAGAAGCCAAACAAAAGAAAATTATTGACAGCGTTGTAAAAGCGACTTGACCTCCACTGCCTGTACGGGCAACCAAAGCGCAGAAAATGGCAAAAGTCCTTCTCACTGCTTTAAAAGCAGCTTCACTCACTGTTTTTTCGCCTCATTTTGTCAGTTATGTACAATCTGAAGGTCACAGAAGCACAGCGAAACATTTATGAAAAATAAATGCAGAAAGTAAAAAGTCCCAAAAGCATAACTGAAGAGGCAGAAGAGAAAGCTGCACAGACTGCAGACACAGAGACAGACTGTGTGACTGTCAGTTTGCAACACACCATAGCTTGTGATTTAATTTGGCAAGTGACAACTCATTTGTGCATGACGGGCACATGTATCTTATTTCATTCATGCACTTTCAAAGAATAAATTAAGGCTTTAATGGGAAGAGGCGTTCCTTGACCTTCCTCTGCACGCTAATTTGTCTTTGATAACGTCCTTCAGAAGTTTCAGGACTTTCTTTCTTCTTTTTTTTTTTAGATGTAATTCTTTCTTCTCCTTCCCATAGAACATATAAGTTGCAGGGGGAAAAAAAGCAGCTGTTAATTTGACTCTGACTTTCAATTGAACTGGTGGATTACCAGCCAAACACTTTGAAACATTAAACGGTTCTTTTAGACTCACATCAATGCGGGAAATATTGTTTCATGGTTCTGCAGAGATACCAGAAGCTGTTGTGAAAGGCTGGAGGGACGACGTGTGATGTAGCTTCACATAAACACACTTCAGGAGTAGCAATGTGATCACATGTCCTGCACAACACATTTACTGATAAATAAAAACATATTAAAGTTGGTGAACAGGGTTGAATCGTTTACAGGCACAAGTTTTAAAGCTGGATTAATAATTCTGTCTGAGAGTGATAAAACTGAAAAGTTAATAAAGCACTGTTACCCGTCACTTTTGTTTTTAATAAAGCTAGGGACCATCTTTCCCACAGTGTGGACAAGATATTTAATAATGCTGTTTTTCTTTTTAAATATAGAGTTTGGACTTCGCGTGCAGGGCAGAAAGGTCAGTCAGACCCGCTTGATAAAATAAAGCTTCCAGTGTTATTACCACGACATACTGAAGCCCAATTATCGTTTGGGCTCGTCGGATTTTTGATTTGAATTTGGACAAACAAAAACCTGCCATTAAAATCAGGGGAAAGTAGCTTATTTATTTATTTATTTATTCATAAGGCTTTTGTTATTTTTAATTAGCTTTTGTCTGCGTGTCGGGCCACTTCATTTGTTTACCAAATTTCAAACACAGACGCAGTTCAAGCTGCATAGACAAAAGAATGAGAGAGCATTAGAAACGATAAATGATGAAACTAGTAATGCAGTCCAGGGAGACAAAAGAAAATTAATACAAAAAGAATAAACACTGCTGGCAGTTTCTCATCCATCTATACGGTTTAGTTTCGCAGCTGTGGACTGCAGAGCGTAAGATGTGAACATCCCACCTGAGATTGTGGATCAGGTAGACACGTGCAGCAGCACACCTTTATACATGCAGACTTTGCAGTCTGAGACTGGATACATCTGCAAAATTAAAAAATAAAAGTTTGCGTTTAGAGCAACAGCAGAAATGACCTGCTTCTCTCTTGGGCCACGACCAGGCTCTTCAGCTCCCAACCAGGTTTCATGAAGGGTTTTAAATACTCTTATAAACAGTTTTTACCGAGACAGTATTATCATCAACCCCTGGCCAACAGAGGAATCTTGTCTGACAGAAAAAAACGAGATGAGCATGATTTCCTAACGCCATGTGACCAGGCGTGTAAGCGTGTACTTCTTTATATGAAGTAAGATGTTGTTTCTCCACCACAAAATGTCACGCTAACCCTAACCCTAACCCTGACCCCTAACCCTAACCCTGACCCCTAACCCTTACCCTAACCCTAACCCTGACCCCTAACCCTAACCCTAACCCTGACTCCTAACCCTAACACCTAACACTAACCCCTAACCCTAACCCCCAATCCTAACCCTAACCCCTAACCCTGACCCAAACACTAACCCTAACCCCTAACCCTAACCCCTAACCTTAACCCTTAGTCCTTCCAGATGTTCTGAGACATGCCTACAGTCTTTATCCAGTTACCTGTTGGCACCACAACAATAACGAAGCAGCTCGTCTTTATGAGGCAGCATGAAACAATTTTTAATTTTTATTTTTAGGCACCTTCATGGGTTTATTAAAATTTTATTTAACCATTCAGGTCTCTCTCTCCCCCTCCACTTCAAAGTCTCTGTTCAACGGGGTCTCTGACCTTGAGTGCTGCCAACAAGAAAACCCTTTGAAACTAAAAATGGAAAGATCACACGTTCCCCTCTTCGGCCCCCCCACCCCCCCACTCCCCCCCAGCAGCTCTCAGCTCTCATCCGCTCTGCTGTCAGTCAGCACCGTGATCAGCCTGCTGCCTTCAGCTTCACCAGCTTTATGGATCCGCCGCTCGCTCCTGGAACGTTTTACCATTGACCTTCAGATCAAAACCAAAACCGTATGTGGCTGCGGGTGGAACTTTCTGTGGTCCCCAATGAAGTAAAAACTCAGATCTACAGAGAACATCCAGCATATTCAGACGTAGGGCCTTAACTTCCGCCAGATCTGCTAAAGCCGCTATTTAGGGGTAGCGGGTAGCAGGTGGTCTGACCACCCGCTCCCCCGCAACCCGCGATCGCAAGATAAGTTTGCGGAAAGGGCAAAAGACACGGCCATTGCCACGCCTACAAAGTGAGTAAGGGAGTCGGCATAACGGGTAGCGGGTTCAGGGAGCGGAAGATTGCATTAACGGTTAGCGGAGGTTCCTATACACACAGTTTGCAGGTAGCGGCTAGTGTTAACAGGTAAGGGGAAGTGTACGATTCTTTACATGAAAATTAAATGCTCATGAAAATCAAGTAACAGCAGAAAAACGCTGCAGACCGGACTGGGTCATTTAGTAAAGGTCAAGCTGGATGACACACATTATTTCAGCTTTTATGGACAGCATTTAAGGGTCATATTCTCTACCTTCAGATCTAAAATATGGAATCATAATGGTGTCACTAAAAAGAAAAAAAGGTACATAAATGAAAAGTGAACAATGAACATGGAATAATAGTAATACTTAGAGCTGTCAAAGTTAACACGTTAATAACTTGATTATAACACGTTAATAATGCGTTAATAACTCGTTAATAAACGTTAATAACACGTTAACCCTAATTCTGTTTAACGCCACTGTTATTTTTTTATATGTGAGATTAACACACACACATTTCTGTAAATATGACCCTCGGCCAATAAGTGTATTTACAGTCAACCTGTGGGACAGACATGGTGACAGAAAAGGGTCTGATGAACGGCAAGTTTAGCTTTAAGGTGCTGCCAGATGGGTCTGTTGACCAGAAAAAAGATTATCTGTATTTACTGTCACTGTGAATTGAGTTACCGCCGCAGGACGGTAAAGTTAGTTTCACATCCGACATTCGCTTGTTTTTAAAATCTAATAAAATCTTGCGATTAATCACGATTAAAAAATTGCGACTGATTGCCCTAGTAATAATAATTAGATATGTATTTATTTTCATATTTAACTTATTTCTCTACCTAGTTTTTCTATCTATGTTGTGTTTGCATGTTTTTTCTGTATCTAGAGTGGCAGGAGGAAGCATCTGAACCCTTTTGAATTAAACATGTCTTATCTTTATTTTAGCCACAATATCAGACAAAACCATTGGGCCAGTTACATCATTGTCACTGTTTTAACTGAGGTATAGATTCAATTAATCTTTATTCATAAAGCTTCTATTACAATACAAACCATCTCTAGGTGCTTTGGAGACCCAAGGCATGATCCCCCCCCCCCAGCAAATATTACGTAAAGAAACAGTCGCAAGGGAGAGTTTAACCCAGTGGGAGAAAACCTTTAAGCTGAACGGTGGCAAAGAAAGACTATTTCTTTAAGAGTGAAAGACCTTGAACAGGTTTTACTGAACAGAAATGTTACCAGTTTGATTTCAAATTTGAAGGCGTATAACGTGCTCGTTTTGTCATAAAAGGGTTATTACCAACTGTCTTGAGGGACAGCTGCTAATAACCAGAATGGTATTTATAAAGTTAATAAAATGAAACGGGGCAGCACCTGATAAATCAGGAAAAAGGACTAAACGGCACAATCAGTCTCAAAATGGCTGTTGTTCTATGTGTTCCAGCCTGTGACGAGGTGTGGCGCTATAGAGCAACAGAGAAAGTGTCCAAGCACAGACCTCTTCAACCAGCAAATGTTACAAAACTGTGCAAAATTACCACAAACAACTTCTCTCATTAGAATATATCAGAATTTATTAACATAATTTTTAATAATAATTAACCAAAATATTAAAAGGAACAAACACTTGAATCAAGATCCTGATATCTACTACTAAAGGATAACTAAGCTAACACAATCAAACATTAAAAGGGGAAAAGAGTGTCCATATGTCTGCAGGTAAACATGTAACTATAGGTATATGTGTGTGTGTGCACGCGTGGGGGCGTGCGTGCGTGTGTGGTAATGGGGAAAGATGTTCAAGATGGCCGCCGAGATCACGTGTTCTCGTCCCTCACCAAAATGGCCGCCGACTCGCGCAATAGGGCGTCACAAGATGGCGGGCGAGGTCACGTGGTGCTCTTGCCCCTCACCAAGATGGCCGCCGACTCATGCAACAGGATGTCACAAGATGGTGGACAAGACCACGTGTAACTCGTCAGAAGATTGTTAGTACGGAGGAAGAAAGAAATGGGCAGAATGAAATCCACAGCGTGAAAGGTGATTCCTAGCCACCGATGCTGTGATCGCTCCGAGGATTTCCACACAGGTTGGTGAGCGCGAAGCAGCCTCCGCACTCTCCTTCTGACTGTTGTCTGAAATCACGGCGCCATCAGCTGGCGGCGAGGAACACTGCAATCACGTGGGTAAACACGCGCGGCGGATTGCCAGCGAGCTCAACCGTAAACAACGTCACAGTAAGCACACAAATATTAACTAAGCTAAGTAATTCTGCGACTAGCAACCGCGACTCTGTCGTTTTCACAGATGCAGCAGTATGAAGCCACTTCACCGAGCTGCTCTGGTTTGGAACTGAGAAATGGGGAGCGGGAGAGGATGCTTTGGGTTGTGTGGGGTAGATCCGAGCAGGAGAGCCGATGAGCAGGCGAAGAGAGGCAAGAGAAAAGAGAGGGCGAGCCTTTTGCGCTCGCGGTATTTAACCTGTGATCCGCCTTCGTTTTGGAACCCCGCTGTGAGAGTAGGGGTCCGCGGCCCGTGAAAGTATGGAGTAAGATCGCTGTCAAAAAGATGTGTCCATGTTATAAGCATTCGTATTTGTAATGATAAACATTTGTGTGTAAATAAAAAAGTTGTACCCAAAATTCTGCTGTCACACACATGAGTCTGATAAATTATTAGGGTTAGGATTGGTTTTATGTGAGTATGAATCTAAAAGCTGTGAGTGCAAAGTCTTGTGAATACTACTCTAATTTCTACGACTACGAGTCTTCACTGTGAACACGAATTCAAGTTTGTGGGTACGAGTCGAAAAACTGTTGAAATGACGTCACAGGCAGGTCACAGGGGAAAGCAATCGAACCCCGAAAAATGCGCCGAAGGATAGCTGAAAACATGGACACCGTCGGGGAAGCATCATCATCATCATCATATCGCATCCTTTTGCTTGAAATCCTACCCTTCTCTTTTCTTAAACCCAAACCCCCTCCTCCCCCCCTCCTCCCCCCTTTTCTCGCACACACCTCACCTACACCCTACCCGCACATTATTGATACTCAAGAGCCTATCATGGCTCATTACGCTGACCACACGCCCAAGGGCCCTCCATAGCCCGTGTGCATTCACCCTACAACAATTCCACTACTTCTTTATTATTATTTTTTACTTTTTCTGTGCTCTCCTCTCTCTGTCCTACATCCTCTTTCTGTCCTCCATCTTCTCTCTGTCCTACATCCTCTCTCTGTCCTGTCTCCACTCTTTTCTTTCTCTACCCGGCTGGCCTTTGGCAGGAAGGTCCCCCCATATGATCCAGGTCCTGCTCAAGGTTTCTTCCTCTTAAAGTGGAGTTTTTCCTTGCCACTGTTTGGTATAAAGGTTTTTTTTCTCCCTACGTGGGAGTTTTTTACCTGCCATTATCATTGATTGGATTTGATTGTTATAATCTTAGTTGATGATATTTGCTCGGGGGTCATGCTCTGGGTCTCTGTAAAGCGCCTAGAGACAATTGTCATTGTAACAGATGCTATATAAATAAAATTGAATTGAATTGAATTGAATTGAATCATCATCATCATCACAGGTAAAGTAAATAACACATCCAACATTTATTTATTTTTATTTAGTTGTTTATTTCATGAAATTGTACTGTTTTAAATAATATGAAGTTTATGGACATTAAGACATTCTGCTCTAGCTTACAAGCTAACCACATGTCAGTTACTGCTTGTGTAACCAAACAATAGAATTAGTCAGAGTCCTGACAGCAGTTTACTACCAATCCAGAATTTATTTATTATATACGTGTATATCTGAGATCAGACACACAAGTATGGTTTGCATGGGTCCAGACTAGTAATATTAATTAATAATTTAATAATTGATATTTGTTGTATTAACTTGCATGCTATTGATTGGCATACATTATTTTGCTAAAAATACAAAATTATTTTTTATGTCTGTCCAGCCTATGTGGGATAGAGTACTGTATGTTGGTAAATGACTATGTTAACAGTGGCATTTAGCCTAATGCATCAAAGTTGTTGTTTACAGGGACCAGTAGCTGCTCGGTTATCGGAACGTCTGAAATCAAGGATTACAGATGTGTTGAATCAACCACACTTAAATTTGGACTATTTACAATACATTGTAAATCAAGAAACATTCATTGTGACGGCTGCCTCTAGTACTTTAAACATCCATAAACTTCATATTATTTAAAACAGTACAATTTCATGAAATAAACAACTAAATAAAAATAAACAAATGTTGGATGTGTTATTTACTTTACCTGTGATGATGATGATGATGATGCTTCCCCGACGGTGTCCATGTTTTCAGCTATCCTTCGGCGCATTTTTCGGGGTTCGATTGCTTTCCCCTGTGACCTGCCTGTGACGTCATTTCAACAGTTTTTCGACTCGTACCCACAAACTTGAATTCGTGTTCACAGTGAAGACTCGTAGTCGTAGAAATTAGAGTTGTATTCACAAGACTTTGCACTCACAGCTTTTAGATTCATACTCACATAAAACCAACCCTAACCCTAATAATTTATCAGACTCATGTGTGTGACAGCAGAATTTTGGGTACAACTTTTTTATTTACACACAAATGTTTATCATTACAAATACGAATGCTTATAACATGGACACATCTTTTTGACAGCGATCTTACTCCATATGAAAGGCAGTGAGATTTTTCACATTTCAGATTGTTCCTTGGTTTTCTGAAGTTTGGGAATGGCTGCTGTAGAGAGAAGCTGAAAAGGAAATAACAGTTTTACATGGGCTGTTCCTTCAATGCTAATGCTAATGCTAATGTGAACCCTGGTTGGTTAAGGATTCTGAAAGGGAGCAATAGTTTTCGACAGTTAAAATGGATAAAATAATTGCTCTTTGTGGTGGTGTAGTTTATGGGTAGTGGTAATCATTTTGACAAATAATTGCTCGAAGAAACATTGAAAAAGAATTTTAAAAAGTTTAACTAAAAATGACCTATTTAGTTTGTTAGGATTTAGAATTATTTTCAGTTATAACTTTAAACTGTTAAAGCTAAAACTTTACAGCCTGTAGACTGGCTGTTTTTATTATAGTAAAGTTCTCATCGTTGCTGCTTTATGACCTAAGACTTCCTGACCTGCTGTCTTCCAAGGAAGTATGCAATGGCATGGTAATAAATTTAGTTACACCCCCATTTCCTGGAGTAAACATAACCATATTAGTCTGGACTGTGAGACTGGACCATCTGGATTTCCATAGACAAAGGACCATTAAACTCAGAGGAACTAAGGATCCGCCTTCCTCTGGATCTTTAAAGACAGGCACAAACGGACTTGCAGCGTGCATTTGTCCATGGCAGCATCTCGGTGATGTTGTGAACAAGTGTACCATCGGCCAATTAAAATATTCTGCATGGCATAATAATTCTTTGTATTCATGATTGTATTAAACTCTTTGATTGATCTTTGCTTCTAGACTTGTCATTAAGGCACCAGATAAAAAGAACACGGAGAGAAACTTTTCAAGTTCTTTTTCTGAAATGGTGAAATGAACTAGTTCATTTTAATTTCTATGAACTATGAACTTAACTAGTTCGTGTAGAAAGTGAACCTGCCCAACACTGATCTTCTAATAGTTGAAGTGCGTTCAAAGTAAAATGACTCTGCTGTGGTGCTTGAGCAATACGAATAAAGACCAAAACTGCATAATATGGGACCTTTAACACAGGAAAGTATCTGAACTCACTCTTATGTTTTTCCAATATTTACTCTCATTTAAACCCACGCAATGTGTGACATAAAAATAAGGCTATATATATATATATATATATATATATATATATATATATATATATATATATATATATATATATATATTCAGATATTTATCTTCCAAGAATAGTAGGCAGGCTGAAGACCAACAGAAAAATGTATATTTATAGTGCAGTTTTCATCCACCAGACAGTTCGCAGTGCTGACACGCACACACACACACACACACACTCACATGCACGCGTGTAATCCAGGCAAGAAATGATCGGTAATGATGGCTCGGCGTCTCCGTCAGTAGCATCAGTTCCAGCGCAGAGCTGCAGACTTCAACATGACTGCGTATCAGCTGAGTCCGTTCCTGTTGTGACACTTTGATCATGTTCAATTCTGAGAACGGCTGCAGGTTAAACTGGCGCAGTTTAAGTATTAACCGTGTTAAAGCGCGGTGTTAAATTAACCGCGTGCTCAGTGACGGGGAGTACGTGACAGTTTCATTTAATGTGCTTGAGATGAAAGTGCACAGCTGCAGTTTTGTTTCTTTATTGAGCAGCGTGATCCGGAGCTACTGAGCGTACTTTGATGTTGCTGAGGCCAAAGTCATCCGGTTACTTTTTCCATCGGCATCCTGAAACGCCGGCGGGCACGTTCGATGAATGCACAATAAAATTAAAATCGTTATCGTCTCAAGCAGATCGGGTTTGTCTTTTACTGCGACATGGATTAATATCGGGTCACGTTATTGAAAATGAATGCAGGAAACCTGTTCAGGGGGGTTTGTTCTTTTCTTTTCCTGCCACAGTTAATAATTAGAAAGAAAAAAAATCAGAGAAAAGTAAATGCATAAAGGATGTCTTCCTGGCATCTCAGCCCCGGGCACTCTATGACATGGACCGATATCATCTGGTTTTTAATCCCTCATTTTTCTGTGCAAGACAGTTTTTACCAGCTTTTCCTCTTGTTACGTGGTAAGTGTTCATAAATATATATTGTGTGCGTATATACATTGGTTTTGGAGGATTTCTTTTGAAAGAAGATCTTGAAAACATCAGTTTGTATAAGTGTAGTACAGTGATCCCTCACCAATTTGCAGTTTAAGTTGCGCAGTTTTAGTTATTTATGGATTTTTCAGAAATATATAATATAATTTTTAAAAATTTAAAAAATCGCGGAACCATCACAGGATGTTGTGCGCGTTCTCTCACAGCAAAGAAATGTTGTGAGCCAGCCTGGCCCCTTTAAGAAGGTGGCCTCATGGGTAATGGTGTGGCCTTATGTGTAATGTAAGTTTACTCCCATGCAGGTACAGGTTTACACCCATGCAGGTACAGGTATACTCCCATGCAGGTACAGGTTTACACCCATGCAGGTACAGGTGTACTCCCATGCAGGTACAGGTTTACTCCCATGCAGGTACAGGTGTACACCCATGCAGGTACAGGTGTACACCCATGCAGGTACAGGTTTACTCCCATGCAGGTACAGGTTTACTCCCATGCAGGTACAGGTTTACACCCATGCGGGTACAGGTGTACTCCCATGCAGGTACAGGTTTACACCCATGCAGGTACAGGTTTTACTCCCATGCAGGTACAGGTTTACTCCCATGCAGGTACAGGTTTACACCCATGCAGGTGCAGGTGTACTCCCATGCAGGTACAGGTGTACACCCATGCAGGTACAGGTGTAAACCCATGCAGGTACAGGTTTACTCCCATGCAGGTACAGGTTTACTCCCATGCAGGTACAGGTGTACACCCATGCAGGTACAGGTGTACTCCCATGCAGGTACAGGTTTACTCCCATGCAGGTACAGGTGTACACCCATGCAGGTACAGGTGTACTCCCATGCAGGTACAGGTGTACACCCATGCAGGTACAGGTGTAAACCCATGCAGGTACAGGTTTACTCCCATGCAGGTACAGGTTTACTCCCATGCAGGTACAGGTGTACACCCATGCAGGTACAGGTGTACACCCATGCAGGTACAGGTTTTACTCCCATGCAGGTACAGGTTTACTCCCATGCAGGTACAGGTTTACACCCATGCAGGTGCAGGTGTACTCCCATGCAGGTACAGGTGTACACCCATGCAGGTACAGGTGTAAACCCATGCAGGTACAGGTTTACTCCCATGCAGGTACAGGTTTACTCCCATGCAGGTACAGGTGTACACCCATGCAGGTACAGGTGTACTCCCATGCAGGTACAGGTTTACTCCCATGCAGGTACAGGTGTACACCCATGCAGGTACAGGTGTACACCCATGCAGGTACAGGTGTACACCCATGCAGGTACAGGTGTACACCCATGCAGGTACAGGTTTACTCCCATGCAGGTACAGGTTTACTCCCATGCAGGTACAGGTGTACACCCATGCAGGTACAGGTGTACACCCATGCAGGTACAGGTGTACACCCATGCAGGTACAGGTTTACTCCCATGCAGGTACAGGTTTACTCCCATGCAGGTACAGGTGTACACCCATGCAGGTACAGGTGTACTCCCATGCAGGTACATGTTTACACCCATGCAGGTACAGGTGTACACCCATGCAGGTACAGGTGTACACCCATGCATGTTACAGGTTTACTCCCATGCAGGTATAGGTTTACACCCATGCAGGTACAGGTTTACTCCCATGCAGGTACAGGTTTACACCCATGCAGGTACAGGTTTACTCCCATGCAGGTACAGGTTTACTCCCATGCAGGTACAGGTGTACACCCATGCAGGTACAGTTGTACTCCCATGCAGGTACAGGTTTACACCCATGCAGGTACAGGTTTACTCCCATGCAGGTACAGGTTTACACCCTTGCAGGTACAGGTTAACACCCATGCAGGTACAGGTTTACACCCATGCAGGTACAGGTGTACTCCCATGCAGGTACAGGTGTACACCCATGCGGGTACAGGTGTAAACCCATGCAGGTACAGGTTTACTCCCATGCAGGTACAGGTTTACTCCCATGCAGGTACAGGTGTACACCCATGCAGGTACAGGTGTACACCCATGCAGGTACAGGTGTAAACCCATGCAGGTACAGGTTTACTCCCATGCAGGTACACACCCATGCAGGTACAGGTGTACTCCCATGCAGGTACATGTTTACACCCATGCAGGTACAGGTGTACTCCCATGCAGGTACAGGTTTAAATCACATGTTCATTTGTAATCTACATTCATGATTCTGATGTATTTATTTTAACGATGACATGATTTAGATTATGGGACAGATTTTGCAGCGATGACCTGTTCAGCCCGCAGTAATTAACTTCCCATTAACGGAGCAGTTTCGACCGCTGCTGCGAGCCATGAACGCACCGCCGCTTCACCGTGAACCCGTCAGAGTCCCAGATTGGTTCTGCAGAGCTAATTCACCAGCGTCTGCACAGTCCTGAGGTACCGCCGGCACGCGTGAGGCAGTTTATGTTCAATAATGAAAATCAAATCAACTCCATTTTATTATTTCGACAAAGCGAGGAGCTCGTGTTGTGATTACACCGAGATACAAGGGGTTTTAATAATGAAGAAGGCTCCTTCATTATTTCGACAATAAACGGAGGTGTGCAGAAAAGATAATGCCGCAGAGCAATATCAGCAGAAAAGCAACGAAGATTAAATGCAAGAGGGAAAAATGCATTCACAGCAAATGCTCAAAATTTCTGACTTTTTTTTCATTTTTTCTGACTAAATAAAGGAACAACATTCCTGCAATCTTCACAGTTTTTGTTATTATTCATCCAAAGCTGCATTCACCTGCTGCTGCGACCTGGTAAGGAAGGAGCGGTTACATTTATTTTATTTCATTATGTCCTGATATTCAAACATTTAGAGCTGAAAGAACTTGAACCCTCCTGTTCACAGTCGCTGGTCGGATGCTTTTTTATTAGATGACATTCAAGCCAGTGACCACTTCGTGAGGAGCCGCTTGGACCTGTGACCGGACCTGACAAGGGTTTGTGGACGCTCAGCAGAGCTAAGTGATCCGGAGAAAAGGTCGCCTCTACATTACTGCTCGTTTTAATGTCACAGACAAAGGGAACGTACAGAAGGAGTCGGTAAAATACGAACTAAACACATCACCGTGTTTTCTTCATCAGTGCAGTCTTCTGTGGTGAGCGTACCTACAGGTCATGGAGGTTCTGAAGCTCTCCACAGGTGGTCCTTGGCTCTTGGACAACTCTCCTGAAAATTCTTCTCATTTCTCACCGAATACGGGTGTTTATTTTTCTAATGATATTAATTTTTCATATACCGTAATACCAGTGAGTATGTACTGTAGCGTACACAACGTTGGGAACGCCGCGCGGCGGAACGTAAGTGCCGCAGAACATTGTTTGACAGGAGACTGTTTTGCAGTTGCACTGGATGCACAACACGCTACTAGTTTCTGGTTAAACGGTGATGGATGCTAACAGAGAAAGTCCCGAAGTGGAAGCTCCAGAACGGCAACATGAGACTGAGGAACTTCTTCCTGAACCAGGAGCCGTGGATTTAAAAAAGACAACGTCCAACAAACTACAATAATCTGCTAATGTTGCCGAGCTAAAGTTGTACACCAGCAATCTGCTGCACCACCTAAGCCGCAAGAAATTTGTTAGAACACAAAGAACGCATGAAGCTGAAGTTTATTGTTTATATGCTGCTACTGGATAATCCTTTTTTTATTTAATACTTGAATATTGCAAGTTGCATACTTTGTTTACTATTTATTTGTTGAAATATCTCAACAACGTTGTTTACATTGTGTAGTTAGTGTTGATTTTTTACTAAATATGTTTTTTCAAGTTGTTTGCAAAATTTGAAAAATAAAAGGTTTCTGTATTTTAACTGCAACTATCATTCATTCTGATTCCTTCACTTAAAGGTGGGGTAAGTGTTTTTTGAAAAAACGGTTCCATCAATCAGAATCAGATTTATTATTGTCACTGAGCCAGCGTCCCAACACAGTGAAATTTGTCTTCCCAGTACACCGTCCAAGAGAAACATACAGAAACAACAACAACAACATATGGACAGGAGTCAACGGTGCTTGGGTCAGCGCTATAGGAGCGCTTCTACCGTGTCAGAGAGTAGTATACTCAAGCACATGCCCAAGTACACCACCCTCCGGCCAGGGCACTTTTAGCAGAAGAAAATATGATCACATAGGGGATGGAGGGGGGAGAGGATAAAAAAGAGGTGTCTCACACCACATGTCCTTGATCAGAGGCACATGTTGTGGGATTCACAAAAAAAACCTCAGCACAAGCATAACAAACTTATTACGAAGACATCATATGGGTCAGGAAAGAGGTGGGGGGAGGGGGAGTGTCCAGCTAAACAGTCTGTGCGCGAGTGCCCAGTCCGTCCAGCGTGGGGGGGTAAAAACATCCAGGAGCCAGCGGAGGCAGTTGGGCAGGGGGAGGGAAGTGTGTGTGTGTACATGTGTATGTGTGTGCGTAAGCCAGTGACCCCTGGTCTGGAGCCACAGGTGTTGTTTGGAAAGGGGAGGGGTCGGGAAGGAGCGTCAAAAAGTCATAATATTCAGGAGAGATTAGGTCGAAGGCCGGCCTTGAGGCGAGCTTCGTTTCAGGGGAGCCGGATTCAGATAAGAGAAGAATGTTTTCGGTCAGGCTGACATGAATTCTGTCTGCCTTCAAAGTTTTTGCTGGTCCATCTCGGCGGGAATAACTCCAATTGTCCGAATTACAGGTCAATTCTCCCTGAGCGGCGCTTGAACTTCTCCAGGATCGAATCCATTTTGCCAGAGTTCAAAACCATCACTAGAATCACTTCCAGTTTCCGGTTCAGCTCACCAAGAGCAGCAGTCTGAGTGTTCACAGCGCGGCTCACTCCAACACACACGGCAGGCAGGTTGGCGGTGTCCAGGATAGCAGCTGCCGTGTAAATTTTCCGATACAGCAGGTATCCGCCAACTCCAAACAGCAGAAATCCTGTGATCATAAATCCCAATAGGTACACTTTGGTGTCCACAATGAACAAGGGGGGCAGACATCCCAGATTCCATCCAAAATCCTTGATGTATCCAGCCAGTATTCCATCGGGACCGGAGGACTCTCCTGTGTCCTGTTTTCTCTTCGAGAAAAATTGATTAATTGCATTGAGAAACCAGCTGATCAGATCCATAATTAGAGATTTGAATATTATGCCGAGTGAGGCTCCAAAGAAAGCTCAGACAAGACAAAAGAGAAGCAGCAGGGACAGATAGATGGGAGCTCACAGAAATGCGACTGCCTCCACCGAGAGCAGGAAGTAAGATCCAATTCAAGTGAGATTTTGAAAATATACACTCCCTCCCTCCTCCCAAAGGCTCCGCCTCCTCCTCTTCAGCCCACCCCTTGAAACCACGCCTTCATACGATTCACGACGGGGTGGGGGGCGGGGCGGGGGGCCGTTGGGGAGGGAGGGGTGGGTTGGAGTGCATTGATATTTGATGGACGTATTAGGCAGCCAATAAATGTAAAGATGATCAGTACATTGATTGGTCAGAGTTATTCTCTGATTATACCCTCTAGACCGGACCAAAACCTTTGGGTTTTTTTTTTGCAAACATTTTATTTCAGTGGGTGCAATGGGAATGTGAAAAGGTTTTCAGGCAATATTGTAAAAAGTGCTGCAAAAAAGATCACCTACCCCACCTTTAATTAGAATAACGAGTGCCACCTCTTTGTAAATAGTATTATTTTGTCAGGCCATGCAAACCTGTATTAATACTAGAGTACATATGAATGTTTTTCTACAATATTCACTCCTCGTGACAGTAAAATAAGTCATTCTAAGACAATTTACTGCAGCAATTCCTCTAAATGATTAGAAAATGTGGTTAACACCCAGTTGTGCCTTCAAAAAAAAAAAGTACCGTGATATACCGGGAAACCGATATGAGTTTGAAAATACGGTGATATAAATTTTTGGTCATACCGCCCAGCAGTAGGATCTTGTGAGGAGCACCTGGTTGTGGTGGTTTATGTGAAATGATGATCTTTCTACTTCTTGATTATGGCTCCAACAGAGCTCACTGGTACACGCAGAAGTTTAGAAATCCTTCTGGAACCAGGGCCATCAGTTTGTTTTGTGAAGGTCTTCAGAGAGCTCTTCACTTTTACCATCATGAGATGTTTCCTGTGTCACACCGTTTTATAGACCTTCAGCTTATACTGGTTTGCACTGACAAGGAGCAGGATTGCTTTCTGATTCCTGATCGATTTCAGCTGTTGTCTTGGCTTTCCATGCCTTTTTGCACCTCAATTTTTTCCTGTGTCATTTTACATTTTTCTACGGCTGGGCAACGATTAAAATTTTTAATCGTCATTAATTGCGTGATTTCCTTGATTAATCACGATTAATCACATTGTATATGAAAAATCAAACAATGAATTCAAAAGTAGTGTAAAGGTCACTTTTATTGAAATGTTCTGCTGCCATATGAACTAAAGTGTCATAACATTAGTTGTTCAAACACTTTTAACATCAGCACTTGTCAGTAACACATATTTAGTGTAAAGTGTAAAGTGTAAATCTCATCTTAAACTTTATTAATCACATCTTAATTTTAAACTTATTGCCACTGCCAGGGCATTAATGTCATCCTGTTTTTTTTTAACGAAAAATAAAAAAAGTCTATGAACAAAATCCTAACAATCTAGAGGCCACAATCAGAACATTAAAACAGGTAATTTCTGAGGTAACAGCAGAAACTTTTAACGGGGAGTTCAACTTGTCAGTTGTTACAAATAACCTTGTTTCTGTTGAATCCTCCGTCTGGGAGAACTTTAAAATGAAAATGTCCATGTTAAAGTTCAGTAACTTTACCAATCCAGAATTATCTGTGTATCATTTGTTTTTTTCCATTTTCAATTGTCAATCAAAAATTCAAAAAATTAAAAAGTGAGTTTTTTTTTTTTTTTCCGTTTTTCAATCTAACACAAAAAAATGCCTGTTTTTTTTTATACTTTAATTTTAGCAAACAGGCCAAGGGACTGAATTTGTTTTTAATATTTTATTGTCTGGTTTAAGTGACCCAGAAATGGCTTTGTTTTATAGTCAAGGAACAGACTTTCTGTTGTTGTTGCACATCTGTGCCACTAGATGGAGCCGCACTGCAGTAACCAGCTAGAGAACAGCAGGACAGTGAACACATGGAGCAGATCTGATGGAACATGGAGGAATGACGCCATCACAAAGGGGTTTGAATGTTTTTTTTTTTTAGACAGAATTGTTAATATTGCTACCTGAGTTGCTACCTGAACTGTAAAGTTCACAGATTTTTACCGTTCTTCATGTCTGTTTTAGCTTTTCTGCATGTTTCCTGCTAATTATCTTCCGGTTCTGCAGCAGCCAGAAACAGACTTTTCAAAACAAAAGCATGTGAGCAACATGCGTTAATGCACGATAAATTAAATGCGATAATAACATGTTAACTTGCCCAGCCCTAGTTATTACACATAGGGCCTGATTTACTAAGATCCTAAATAAAGAGTACTAAATTGCGTGTGCACTGAAAAAGTTTGCGCGTGCTGTTGTTGTGTGTTTTGCGGGTGATCAACTAAGAATGCTCGCGCAATTGATAACGGGTGCAAACCGCAGTATTTAAATGAGGTGTTGCGTGTCTTACGGTTTGCGCCATGGAGAGTCTGGATGGAAAGCAGGATAGACGCAAGCGCAAAATGAAATTTGAGGAGTTGGAGTTAGAGATATTAGTGGAAGAGGCAAATAAACACATTCATGAACTACAGCAAAGACATTTAAACATTACCAAAAGAAACGCAATATGGGAGAAAATCTGCGATAGAATATATGCAGTTGGTAAGACAAAAAGAACGGCAGATGAGGTTAAAAGAAGGTGGCAAGATATAAGGCGAAGAACTAAAGAAAAAGTGGCCTTTAATAAAACTTCGGCAAACAAGACAGGTGGAGGGCCTGCGGAGGAGATGCCTCTAACCAGCATTGAGCAGCAGGTGCAGCTCACCTTCTGCGAGGAGCAGATAACTGGGATACTGGGGTATGACACGTTAGAGCCAACTGCAGAACAAGGTAGGCGCACAATAAGAAACACTTTTTTCTCCATGAAAACACGTGATTTATTTATTATCACAAATAAAAAAATGAATGTGCCTCCTGTGGCAACCTTTTGCTGAATAATACTCGATTTAACATTCAAATAAAATATTTCTCCTTTTGCATGTGCTTGTGACCGGCTCCAAATCAGCCCTTAAGTTTCAACTATCTGGTTTTCATTCATTCCAAACAAATTTACACGAGTCCGAAAGACTCTCTCTCTGCGTATTCTTTGATTTTGGCGATGTCGCCTCCTTGCCACAATAACAGCAGCCATCGGTGCGTAATGCTGGGCAGATTAGCACCTTCCTTTCGAACGTATTAAATACAGACGCAATCACAATCCCCGCAATTACTTTCAGGGTTGGTAAATCTCATTGCGTGTGGTAAATGAACCTATTTGCATTTTCCCCTCCCAGTATTTAGCGCTTTCTGGCGGGTACGCCCCATATTGATTATTCATCAGAGCAAAAGTGCTAAATGAACAGCATGTGCTATTTTGCTCATTTGAGAGGCGCAGTCCTCTTTGCACGCTGTTAGTAAATCAGCTTGCACATTGGTTTGCGGGTGGTGTCAAGTTTGCACAACGTTTTTACGCACGCAAACCTTTAGTAAATCAGGCCCATGGTAGTTTATGGACATCTATGGTCTGGTTTATTTTCATGTGTGGATTTTATGGGTTTTTACCAGCATCTGGTGAAAGTTTCACGTCAGCACATTTTGAATCAGTCTCTGAAGAGGCAGCACGTGCCAAGAGTCTGGATGGATGCTGTCGTCATCCCTGCCCCAAAAATCAGTTTACCCAAAACCCTCAGTGATTTTAGACCAATCACTCAAACTTGTAACGTAAAGTTTTGAGAAAATTGTCAGATCTGAACTTCTGAAGAAGACTGAGCGTGACCTCGACCCAACAGAGGGGTAGAAGATGCTACAGTGACTTTACTAAATTTACTTTTTAATAGGGCTGGGCAAGTTAACGCATTATTATCGTGTGCTGAGACACAATCATTTTGTTGGATTTTGTTTGTAGACTTTTTTTTTTTTATAAAAACAGGATGACATTAATGCCCTGGCAGTGGCAATAAGCTTCATTTTATTTGACATTTTGTAAGATGAGATTTACACTAAATATGTGTTACTGACAAGTGCTGATGTTAAAAGTGTTTGAACAACAAATGTTATGGCACTTTAGTTCATATGGCAGTAAAAATTTAAATAAAAGTGCATTTTACACTTCTGTTAAATTTATTATTTGATTTTGCGTACACAAAGCGATTAATCGCGATTAAAATTTTTAATCGTTGCCCAGACATTTTAATTTTATTTTTCTGCTGATGTTTTAACTTATCCTGCTTTTACTTTGGGGCCATTTCCTTTGTTCTTTTAGCTACAGCTCTGCTGCCACTTCGTCTTGTCCGGTCTTATTTTATGTGAGAACACGAGAGAATTCGGTTTACTCGCTGTAAACTGAATTTACCGAAGGGTACAATAAATATTCTGAATCTGAATCAGTTGCACCTTTTAGAAATACATTCATAGAGAAACATGTCCAAATACTTATTTTACCCCTGTATTTATTGCTACAAAATGAGCAATGGCAGTTCAACTCTAATAGTCATTGATGTATACGGATCAGTAGGAGTTCAGCCAATAACAAGAATAAACACTGAAGTGCTTATTTTTAATCTCACGATCTGCTGTCTGCCCGGTGAAAGCTGGTTATAAAGCTGTAACCCAGAACTAGCGCCAGACGCTCGGGGGCATGCTGATGAAACCCTTGCACAACTCTCACTTTCATGTTCCTGGACTTTGTGGTTTCAGCGTGTAAAGACTAGAATCAAATAAAAAAAAAGAAAAGAAAAGCCGTTTAATGGACACTTTCCAAGATCCCTGCTGCATATGTTCACAGCATTGGCAGGTTGTGAGGTCCATGTAAAGAGATAATCCTTGAGGTTCCCTTTTCTTGTCAGCTCTAAGTGCTTTGTAGTTTCTACAAGTTTTCACGAGTTGAGGAGCGTAGGTGGTTCCCGCCTCGGATGTTATCCCCAGCGGAGGAGTTTCTGGAGGTGTTACCTTCTCGCGCTTGGCTGCTTCTTATCATATTAGCTACCTGCTTCTTGTTTTGTTTGTTCGAAGCGCTTCAGATATGTAATCACGTCTTTGCACCAGGGAGTCCTCCGCGCTCTTATGCTGTTTATTCTGAGCAAACAGAAACCTCCTGTGGAAACAAAGAGAAAAATGTAGTTTTCTATTACTTCAGGCCGAGCACAGACAGCCCATTAGCTGCTTGCTTCCACCTGAGCAGTAACTCAAATCTCATTTATGCAGCCCGCCGGATCTCTGCAGGATCTCACCTTCTCCTGAAGCTCCCTCAACGCAGAGGCTTTCGCACTAAAGATAGCTCTGTAGATGATTTAAACCAAAGGTTTTTGTTTCCTTACGTGTGATAAGTCCCAGTCGTGGGTTGGTGTTGTGCTTCTTTACTCCCTCTTTGGCTTGCGTCTGTTTTACTGCCTTGATTGTTTGCACCTGCGTCTTGTTTGTCCCTTTTTAGTGTATTAAGGTCTGGTTTTCTTCTGCTGGTCTGTTTGTTCTTCCTCCTGTTTGTCTCGGCTCCAGTTCGGCTTGGTTTCGTCCTGTCGTATCCGGTTTAATCCGGACGTTGCTGCCTCGCTCCTCCTCCTTTTGTTGGCGGCTCTCCTCCAGTCAAGTTCTTGCACTGTGGGAATGATAAAAGACTTTCGCTGTTATCTCCTGCCTCCTGGATCACCTGGACTTGCGTCCTTACCCTGAAATTTATGACATGTATATAGGAATGCACAACTGTTTTTTAAAACCGATACCGATAACCCGTAACACACACACATATACCTAAGATCATTACATCAATACTATGAACAAAATTAAAAAAATGTTTTGACATTTTAAATGAACATTTATTTTTTCCAATGAAAAACTATTGTCAAGCCTCTCAAACATTTTCATAAAGCTATCAAACAAACCTATTTGATATCTCACATTAACTTAAATAAGGTTCATTACTGACTGATATAAAAAATAAAGGCTCCTTGAACTGATGGAAATACATGCATCAGAATTACTAACTGAAAAAATTAACATTTAAAGGGTTTTGGCTTGTGGTTCCATTTAAATTAATACCTTTAATTTAAGTAAATGAGGTTCAGTAGTTTTTGTTTTTTTATTTTTTAATCTCATGGAAGCTTTAGATGAGAGGAATGAGGGAGAGGAGAGGCTGCTGCTGGCTTACGCACGTTAGCATTAGCTTCCGTTAGCTCACATTAGCGTGATTTCAAAACTCCATGGAAGTGATTGTTATGTTGTAGGTGGCTGATCAGGTTTTACGTATTAAAGCTTGTGCTTCCCTCCTCGTAGAATTCACTCGGAGGATTCGTCACAAATAACCACCAAACTATCTTCTTCTGAAACTTTAACGAAGTTCCACGCCGCCATGTTTGTTGTGATCACCGCTGTGCTGCAGGCTGCATTCAAGGTGTAACGTAAATTCCCATGTTCCCTCGTTTGCTAGTCGTTGTTTCAGCCTTTTCTGTTTTTTTCTTTTTCATGTGTAACATGAGGGAAAATACTGCGAATATCAATTAAAGTCAGCAACTACCAAAATTATGACCGAGTTAACTAGTTGTTTTCTGGCATGAGGGGGTATTCTTGATTTTCCTGATTGAGTAATCGTTTTTCTGATTATGCCGACGTCACTTGAACATAACATTCACTGCTGGTCATTCAAGGCTCAGAGGGAGTGAGGCACTGCTGTGTTGACAGAAATATAAATGTTATCGGGGCTATTCGTTGTGATATCGGAGTTATTGGGATGACGTCATAATTTGCTGTTATCGGCCCGATAGTTATCGTGCACCCCTACATATATATATCAATTCTTGTTTACTGCAGTCACATCATGAAGTGTGCAGCAGCACATGGCTGCATCTTCAAAGTTCTCCAGACCTTCTCCATCGAGGATGGGGGCCGCAGGTGGGCCAGATTGGTAACCACGCCCTCTCCTTCATCGGCGACGGCTTCGTACTGTGTAAGGAAATCTCCATCTGGTCCGTCCCAGACGCCTCTGAGCCCAGACACGTTGAAACCAGCTTCCTTTTCTCCCAGTAAAATCTTGTCCTTTGTGAACGTGGATCCATGCTGTGTGTCTCTGAGTCGTCATTGTAAATAAACATTTGATGTACAATTCAGATTCTGTTAGTGCAGTGGCCCAAAGCGGTTGTTGCACCGCGAGACGCCAAGAATCAGCAACGCAGTGTGCAGTGTGGTGCAAATTCAAAAAGAGTGCCAAAAATGACAAAAACAAAAGCCACTTCTTTCCTTTGGGCAACACAGAAAAACACACAGCTGGCACTCATTTCTGTCTTCGCTTACTTACAAACTGAATACAACTCAAAGCAGGCAGGCATTAAGCCATCCACAAACTCAGTTTTCAATTTTCTTTCCACATGGACCTGTGGGAAGAATATGAAATTAAGATTTATCTATGCTGTGCTACAAAAAGCAAATGCTGGAATCAACTGACTGATGGAGGATGGAGGATATTTATTCAACAAACATGACCCAGAAGCCTTCACATTCACATATAACTTTCTCTTTTTTAATTCTTTTTCTTTTACCTCAGTTTCAAATGCATGTTCTCTGTCAGTCGTCTCCAGACAGTCCAGTATATGGACCAACTGTCCATATACTGGACCGACTGTCCATATACTGGACCGACTGTCCATATACTGGACCGACTGTCCATATACTGGACCGACTGTCCATATACTGGACCGACTGTCCATATACTGGACCGACTGTCCATATACTGCACCCAGGGGCGCAGATAGGATTTTTAAACTGGGGGGGCTGAGCTGTCATTATAATTGAGTTTTCTAACTGAATTAACATCGGTAGACAAAGGCCTATCTAGTTAACTCTCCTTACATGATCAACTTGTTATGTGTCTGGTGAGGTAATCACGCTCCAAAACTTAATGTCTTCTGCATGTTTTATTGAAACATTTGCTGATCTCAGCAGGATAAAGAATCTCATTACAGAAACTTTAACTGTAACATCTAACAAATTAAACAAATTAACATTGAAATGATTCACACTTGTCCCTTCATATAAATGATTAGAAACATTACAATATGTATGAAAACAGATATATAAACACTTGAACAACAGATTCATACAAATAAAAAAAAAAAAAGTATTTTTTCCAATAAACAAAACTGGTCAGAAAAAGAAAATCCCTCTGCAGCCAAACAAATTTAGCGTCTGTGGCTGCTCTCTGGTAGATCGTCTCTGGTAGATCCTCTCTGGTAGATCCTCTCTGGTGGATCCTCTCTGGTAGATCCTCTCTGGTAGATCCTCTCTGGTAGATCGTCTCTGGTAGATCGTCTCTGGTAGATCGTCTCTGGTAGATCCTCTCTTGTAGATCCTGTCTGGTAGATCGTCTCTGGTAGATCCTCTCTGGTAGATCCTCTCTGGTAGATCCTGTCTGGTAGATCCTCTCTGGTAGATCCTCTCTGGTGGATCCTCTCTGGTGGATCCTCTCTGGTGGATTCTCTCTGGTAGATCGTCTCTGGTAGATCCTCTCTGGTAGATCCTGTCTGGTAGATCCTCTCTGGTAGATCCTCTCTGGTAGATCCGCTCTAGTAGATCCTCTCTGGTAGATGTTCTCTGGTGATTCCTCTCTGGTAGATCCTCTCTGGTGGATCCTCTCTGGTAGATCCTCTCTAGTAGATCCTCTCTGGTAGATCTTCTCTGGTAGATCCTCTCTGGTTGATCCTCTCTGGTAGATCCTCTCTAGTAGATCCTCTCTGGTAGATCATCTCTGGTAGATCCTCTCTGGTGGATCCTCTCTGGTAGATCCTCTCTAGTAGATCCTCTCTGGTAGATCCTCTCTAGTAGATCCTTTCTGGTAGATCTTCTCTGGTAGATCCTCTCTGGTAGATCCTCTCTGGTGGATCCTCTCTGGTAGATCCTGACTAGGGCCTTACTGTCAGTAGGAATTACCTTCAGGCCATGAGGACAGTGTTAACATTTTAAATCTTTCAATTTAAGTTAAAGGTTGCTTACTAAAATAACAATGATAACATTAATAAGAGCCTAAAGAGCTTGTTATTAGCCACTTAGCCACTTAGGGATCAATATAAATCTGTCCCCAGTGCCATCTGTGCCCTTGACTGGACAGATTGTCCAATATATGGAGAGTCTGTCCAGCACATGGACCGACTGTCCATATACTGGACAGTCTGTCCATATGCTGCTTTGTCATGAAGGAAACCCTAAATACTCCTATTAGAGGTATCTGAACCACATGGGGGAATATAATGAAGAGCCAAACAGATCTTCTAAACTGGCTGACTCAGATGTGTGACTGTGTATTTTAGTTTTTTGGATCAGTGCAGTTTATTAGGCTCTCATCTGCAGGCCCGTGTGCTCCTAAATACCCAGCTAAGCAGAGAAAACGAACCCGAGCTCACTCCAGAGCAGTCATCCACGGCAGCAGAAGTTGTGACCTTTCCTGCAGAGCCTCTCCGCACAGAGCCCGGGCCCCGGCTCTTTAATCCAGCTAATGATCCATGGAGGAGCCCCGTGGCTCAGCCTCTGTAATTATACTCTGTTTGAGTGCGACTGTCTCAAGTTCAGCCAATCATTCACTGTCAGCCTTTGCTTTGTCTGTTACACTCACACACTTGTTTCCTTCCCTCCGATCCAGTACTTTCTTGAATTCCTGTTTGTTCTCGTTTCCCTTGTTTTCTACTCTCTGCACCACTGTTTCCTAACCCCTCTGTCTCCAGCAGGATAATTACGCTCTAATATGTGCACAGGGAAGCCCCCCCGTCCACCTCTCCCACCCCGACTCCCGGGCCGCTCCACTCTCAGCACGAGGGCGGACCACGTGGCGGTCCGGATGGTCACGAGAGCAGACGACCGTCGAGTCGAGTTGAGGCTTTGGACGGCAACGTTTGATAATGTGAGTAAAACGAACCCCGGTATTATTAATTATTCCTCCAGTATCGTTGATGGCACGTGGAAAATTCAAAATGCTGCTGTCGAACAGATTTATCACAAATAAAAAAGAACAGATTCATGATAAAAATCTGATTCCAACTGAAAGTTATTCTAGTGTTCTTTTATCTGGTGCCATTGATGAGATGAGAAATGAAGGTCAATTAAAGAGTTAAAAACAATCATGAAATACAAAGATTCAATATGCCATGCATAATATTTTAATCGGCCGATGGTACACTTCCTTGACACAACAAAGAGATGCCAGGGAAATGCACACTGATGTCAAATTGTCCTCAGTTCTTAAAAGATCCAGCGGAGGCGGATCTTTGGTTCTTTTGAGCTTATTGCTCTTTGTCCTCGAGTCCAGATGGTAAACAGCTCTGAATCGCAGGTCAGGGCACATGTGGTTGTTTTGTTTGTCTAGGAAATGAGATGTCCCTCAAATGTTTTTATCTATGCTGTTGGTTATCAAACTGTTGGTTGCAAACTGTTGGGCGTCGGGGAGGATGTTGCAGTCGTAAGGTCATAAAGCAGCAAAACTGAGGACTCACCATAATAAAAGAAGGCAGCATTCCTACATGTCATAAAGTTTAGTTTTAACAGTTAAACAGTCTTCAGATAATTTTAATCCTAACACAACAATTTTGTTTTCTATTGATCGACGTCTACTGGGGTGGATTTAAAAACAAAAATATCCCCTTTTTTTTAAAATTTTGAGGTTTACCTTATCAGGACATGATGAGCTTTTGCATTTTGGTACAAAGCTGTCAGACAGATGGTGTCACTTTGACTCCAGAACCCTCACGAACGCTGCCGTGCACCAAATTATGACCCCTCCACCACCGTGCTTGACAGCTAGTATGGGGTGTTGATGCTGATACGTTGTGTATCAGTTTCTCCAAGGATGGCGCTGTGCTTTTTGTTTGTTTCTCCGTGAAGGACACTGTTCCAGAAACCCCACCATTTGTACAGATACAACTTTGCAAACCTAAGCCAGGTTTAGTTTTATTTTAAAGAGAGGACACTTTCTCCCAAATGCCCTTACAAAGAAGCCATTTAAAAAAAAAATTGTACTGTCATGACCTTTAGACCCTGATCGTACAGTTCTCCTTTAACACTAGCCGCTACCCGCAAATTGCAGGTTTGGGAACCTCCGCTAACCGCTAATGCAATTTACTCGCTACCTGTTATGCCGACTCCCAACTCGCTTTGTAGGTGTGGCAATGGGCGTGTCTTTTGCCCTTTCCGCAAACTCGCTATCTTGCAACCCGGGTTTAGGGTTGTGGGTAGCGGGTGGTCAGACCACCCGCTACCCACAACCCGCATGTCACCGCATATAAGAATGCATCCAAATGGCATCAATGTGTGTCCACCTGGTCACATGTGGACGTACGCAAACAGCTCTACCTCTCAAATTAACTCTTGTATAAAAAGCCTGATTTAGCCTCAGTTGAACCCCTGAGAAAATGGCAGAGATGGTCTTAAACGGCTTGCTCGCCAGTTAAACCATAGACGACCAGAGCGTGTTTACTGGGAGGACACCAACTATCTGGGCTTTCAGGTAGCTGATAGGAATTATCTGTGTAAAAATATTTTCATGTATATATCAGTGCAGAGAAGGAGGATGAGGAAGGAAGAGGAGGAAGCTCTACAGCAGAGTCCCAGACGAGCTGCGCACGAGAGCTCCTAGCGGTTAGCAGGTAGCGCAACCTGCTCTTAAAGGCAATGGCTACTGATGCACTGATTGGTCTAACAGGTGGAACATCCTAACCACTCCTATGCATAATGTAGCAGGTAGCGCCGGTGGGATAGCGGGTTTAGCAAGGTGGAAGATTGCGTTCTTTGCTGGGGAACGCCCCTCCCGCTACCCGCTATCCCTAAATAGCGGCTTTAGGAGATCGGGCGGAAGATTGGGCTATGTTCAATTCAGTTCAATTCAATTTTACGGACAAATTCAACAATTTTGATAAAGTTTGTAAAAGTTCAGCCGCTCTTGTTTCCTCTAGACCCAGGAGGCACAGCATCAGACAGACAGCAGCTTCAAAGCTGGCTATGCAAATCAGACGTTACTCACCTGTCTGGAAATCTTTATCTACTGGTGGTTTTGTTTAGGTTTGCGGCCCAAACTGCAATGTACACCAACACCTGCCTCCCCCGTCCACCCGCGGCGTCTGCATTAGCACCCAGACGAGGCACGCAGTAAGCTCCAGGAACTCCTTTGTGTCAGATACGATCAGTCGCCTCGGCCTCAGACGGGCCTCGTTTGATCCCACCCAAACACCCTGCTGGTCATGGCTGTCACTGCCTTTGTTTTTTATCCGTCTGTTATTTACAGAAGTAGATGAGTGGAGTCGATATTCCCACATCTCATTTCTGTGCGTTTACTGATGAAGTCTGATTCGGCTCTGTTATTACTTGGGAGGGCTCCCACTGATCTACGATGGGCAGCTTTGCCTGAGCGAACTCCCCTGGAACAGGCTGTTTAGCATACATGTCATCAACTCAGTGTGTCGCCCCGAGACTGGCTTTCTTCTGCTCAGCATGCTGTTATTCATCCTTCTCTCTATTTTCTTTTTCACACTTTACCCTTCTCGATGGAGTTTGCTCTTAATTGCTCCTTAAATTCAACCGTAACGCCTTCGCGGAAGATTGTCGCTTAGTGGCAGTTGGATGGTCTGATGTGGTTCATGACCGTTATTAGATTGCTTTGTTGTCGTTTTAATGAAGTCAAAAAATGAGAAAAAGGAAAAACAAAACACTGAAAAAACCCATTTTCTAAACCAACTCCATTCATTCCTGGATCCCTGGTGAGATGTACGGTGCACCATGGACATCTGATCAGTCCATCACGGCCTGGGTGTTCTTTGGCATCCATCCATCCATCCATCCTTCCACCCATCCATCCATCCATCATTTTGACCTGCTGCCTCCTATTTAGGGTCACAGGGGTCTGCTGGTGCCTATTCTAGCTGTTTTTGGACAAAAGAGTGGGGTACAACCTGGTCAGACCACCAGGTACCTTCATTAAGCTCCAAAGGAAAAATATGTCGCTGCAGGCTAAGTTGTGAATAAATAGGTAGATTAAAACAAACAAACAAACAAACAAACACGGAGAAAGGCATGTTTTAAATCTCCAGGGTAGAGGTCTTCGGAACAACCCGACAACCTGAAAAACTTAAGATTCCGACCCGACCCGAATCGGGTCTTGGGTCCATTCAAAAGACGTGACTCCGGGTTCGGGTCTGAATCGGTACAGTTAGTCTCGGGTCCAGTCGGTGCTCTCTGACAGGCTGGGTCCGCGTTTACTCAAGAGAGGTAAAGATATTAGCGGTGGCAGCCAATGACAGGACTCGGAGCAGTTAAATTAATTATTCATTAACGTGGCGTATTTATTATGAAACAATCGTGTTGCCGTAGCGTGTTATTAGCGGTTTGCCCGGCAGCTGTAAAGTACAACAGATCGCCAAAAATGACAACACTCGATGAGAGAACATATTCACGACACGTCCTGACCAGTGTAGGCTATTAGCGTTAGCAGTTGCTACCATTAGCATCTGTATCCACAAAGAAAATAACGACGTGGATTTATTGTTGTTTACATCACGTAGCCTATGTAGCAACTGAACCAGGTAGAAGAAGACAACTTTAGGTAAGAAAATCAAGTTTAATTCAATGCTAGACAACTTTTAACATCAGCAACTATGATGAGCATTCTATTCAGGTAACTCGGTTCAGTTCGTGGTCGGAAACTCAAGACTCAGGTCGGGTCGGTTCCAGGTCCAAATATTGCGGGTCCATTCGGATTTGGACCCCTGGACTGATTATAGCTCGTATTGGGTCAGCTTTAGGTCAAATTTTCACGGGTCTATTCCGGTTCGGGTCCATGAAAGTGGACCCGTGAAGACCTCTGCTCCAGAGGTATCCATCACTGGGTTGGGGTGTCGTGTCTGTAGCCACTCAGCAACTCAGCTCGTGACATCATCACACGCAGCATCAGCAGGTAAACTCTCAGGTAGAGCAAGCGCTTCAAAATCTGGCGTCCAGAGAAGGTCCTTCACTGTAACGACCACTTTGCGTCACCGCTCCGCTTGCGGTCTGCATCTCCTTGAATGAAGGCAGAAAAGGGCTGGAGGCGTGGAGCCGGTATTGTGTCCCTCGCCGTCATGTTTCAGGGAATGAACTTAATACCCGACGGTGTGAATGCATCTCTGTCACTGCTCCAGCCTTTTCCATTTTATGCACTTGAGATCTTTCATTCTCCACGACGATTCAGAGAAGAACTTTAACCTTTACTGTTGCTGTTGTTCCCGAACGTCTCGCCTTTAGTCCATCTGAATCCGGGCGTTGGTTGGACCCATGGTAGCTCGGCATGACACTGCAGAAGTTACAAGGAGCCAGAAGTTCCAGCATCAACCTCACACCTGTGGCCCAACGGCACTGTGGGGCTTTTAACGATGATCTTACAGAAGGAGGGCGACTCGTCGCATCAGACATAAACTGTGACACAAATGACCTGCAGCATGTTAATTTACTTCCTCCAGACAGGGAGCAGTAGATCGAAGCCGTGCATCACCCGGCAGGTCTTCACCGCCGAACGCTTATCACCCGAGCATGATGCTCTTCCCACTTTGATGTTGTTCTTTTCATCCACAAATTAAAAGAAAGCGAAAAACCTCCGCGCCACAAACGCTTCCTCTCGTCCTCTTTTGTCTCTCAAGTAAACTGAGAGCCCGTTACCTTCGTTGTTCATTCTCTGAGTGTTTGTCATCACAGGAAAACACTCCAACAACCACTTCAGGTGCCAACAAAGGAGTAAAAAATCTTATGGTTTCAGAGGCATGAATTAAATGTGTTGGTGAAGTGTGAAATAGAACGGACGATGCTTAACACCAAGTGACTAATCAAATTCATTTTTGGAGACTAAATAATTATCACTATCGTGAAATGCATGAACAAGCCGCAAAGCTAATTAGTGAAGTGTGAATATCTCGGGTGGGAGTCTTATCTCATTTTCATGACAATAAGCTTACAGGGCTGTAATTTGCCGAGTTTGCGATGCCTTTGCCGTGCACGCCCTTAACTAGCGCCGCCGCCACCATGGAAACGAGCCGGAGGCAAAGACGAACAACAAACAGGCGCGTTTTTGTTCTGTTTATCTGCTGCGCTGATGGAGTCGGATAAGTGCCGACTTATTCTCAGCCGAGAGTTAATTGCTTCAGCTTGTCCCTGGAGAAAAGTAGAGGTGTGTATGTGCACGGTTCGGTCAGTGTCTGGAGCAGGTGTGTGCTAACACAACGTCAGGGAGAAAGGACATCAGCACTGAGCCTAGAGGAGCAGTCAAGGCCATTTCCAAACTAATTTCAGCCCATTTTTTCTACAGTGAGTGACAGGATCAGATTATGAAAATAACCCGTTACCACTCCAACAGCCCGCCCACGGGCCGTCAGTCCATAATTTTCCAAATCTAGGTAATTTACACAGCTCATATGTTACGTAAGGTAGTCAACGCCTGTGTCACACCACAAACAAACAGTTACAAAATCAATGACTCACCTTATTAGTCCAAAATTCATTATTATACCAGAAAATATCCACAAACAGCCGCTGCGTTGTTTGAAATAGAATAGACAATAGAAATTGTTTGAAATTTTCTATAACTTCCGGGGTATTGTTCGCTCTCACTCGCGTTTGCGTGTGTTAGATAATGCATTCCTTCTTTTTAAAATGGAGGGTGGAAGCTGACGTTTAGATTGACACCTCATACGGCCATATATTAGCTTCCCTGTCCTGTCCACAGCCTTCAATAGCCAATGAGGGCCAGCGTTGAAAGGAAGCCCATGCCCCCATTGTGTCGTGTAAAAACTGAGCCAGTTAGAACCAATCGTGGTGATGACTGGCATCATTGAATAGCCAATGAAATTTTGAACACAGCGATGTGTCGCTTCAGGGGGCGGAGCCAAAGCCACAACCAGAAACTACCTGCGTAACGCAGCCCAGTCAAAACGTGCGTCAATGTGTCATTTATAAAATTATGTTTATATAAAAAATGCTGCAAATAACATGTAATTGGTTATAATTGTAAATGTGTGTAAATATGTGAATAGTTTGCTATGTTTGGTGTGTTTTTAAAGGCAGTTATGACTTTTATCCTCGGTATGTGTCCATGGTTATCCAAGTGTCCTTTTTGAGTCTCCAAATGGACATTTTTGGAAACGCCTTCCAAAAACATGTGTAAAATACTAATTTTTGTGGTATTGTTATCAAATTTCTCATCTGCAGACATCTGTTTACAAGAAAAAACTTCTATTTCAGTGTGTTCAAACTTAGATTACTCAATGCTAGTAGCACTTACCGTGATTCTGACAGTTGGGGGAAAAACATCAGAGTGTTACCTTTCAAAAGAGACCAAAACCATCCATGTGCTACAAACAGTTCAATAACAGCTTTCAATTTACTTTAGGTTCGCCTTGGATAGGCGTTTAGGCTAATTTTACAGGAGTAGTCTGGAAACAGTGAATCAGGAAGATCAGATTTGGTTTTGTTGTGCCTATCACATTTGAGCTGCGATCTGAACACCGACAAAAAAAAAAATTGTCTGTGCTGACTTCAAATAAACCAAAGCAATGTTGTAAAATAGGATCTTTTCTAGAAAAGATGTAACGTTACATCTTCACTCTCTGATAAACTGAATATGTGGACGAGCAAATTCTGGAAAAAACTCCATCCGTCTCCACAGATTATGTTTTTGTCCAGGTGACTTTGAGATTAAATAAAGTAAAATATTACAGTTATCGTCACCTTTTGATAAAACAAGTTGTTGGTTGTGTTCTTTCATCGCATTTACCTGTCCAGACCTGGGAATAACCGCGCAGAAACATGCTTTTCAAGTCGCAGATGTTTAAGCCATCATCGAGTTTTCTCGTAGCGCCTCTGCGCTAACGTAATCAACAAGATGGATTCGCGCTCATCGTCTCCGTCACATCCAGGCGCTCCATGAAATGAGAAAAAGTCCTGCTGAGATCATATTATCTCAATTGTGTGTTTTTCTCTTGGATCAGATGGGCCGACGTCGTCTCGCGCGCACGTTGAGTAACGCTGTTATGTCGACGTCTCCGGTGCGTGGGGAGCGTGCAGCAGAACGACAAGAGACACAGATATTACACACTAATTATGTTATATAACGCAGTTTTTGTTACCGTCAGGAGCCAGGTGCTCGATGGCGTCTCACACACACACACCTCAGTGTGTTTGCCTTCATAACTAGGTTTGTGTGTTTGTGGATGTGGCATGATTATTGAACTGAGGCGGGCGGGAACTTCGCACTAAGTTGCAGGTAATTGAGCCTCAACAAACAGGCAACACGCATGCACACACACACACACATGCAGTGCAACCAGGTTATGGAAGTGAGCGTGACTGTTGAGGTGGGAGACTCGGCTGGACGGTTTCCCTCTAACATTATTACTCTGTCTCACTCGCTCACACTCCATTACGTGGAGGGGGAGGAGAGAGAGAGACTGGGGGGGGTTGCAGAGCGAGAGCCTGAGTGAAGAGCAGGAAGAGGGGAATGATTTTCAAAAAAAAAAAAAGAGAAGAAGAAGAAGAGGCAGACATAACTGGTTTAGATGAATGATTTATAGAGGCACGGCGCGTCATCAGCGCGTCATCCAACTGGAAGTCGCCATCTTGGAGGCACGCGGCAACGTAAACAAAGCACACACACTGGAGTAAATCGGACGTCTTCATTGAAAATGATAAATTATTTCCGTGTTTTCGGCTGTACCAACCGGACTGACCGCTAGAGACACTTGGAGTTTTATAGACTTCCAAAGTTTATTAAAAATCAGGGAGAACAATGCCAGAAGTTGTCAGAGGAAAGGAGGCGCTTGTGGTTAGCAAAGCTAAACCAAGACCTGCGTGGCAAAAATCCGAAACGTCCGAATTTGTTTGGCCCATTTCGTGTCAGGTAAGTTAAGTGAAATGTTGTTAGCTCTTAATTTCACACATGAACAATTATCAAGAAAAAAAGCTCTTAATTTCTAGTCTAAAGCTACCACCTAGCTACACTAGCAACACAGTTCTTAAAATGTAGAGCTACAATGTGCTATATTTCTCATTGTATTCCAGGTAAAAGGTCTGACCTTTATCAAAAGGATGACCCAGATTGGGTCCATCTGTTGGAATGACGGGTAGAAACCAGGTAGTTTACGATGTCGGGGTATCCAATCGAAGGGAGGCTCTCCGGCTCGTCATCGCTCCAAGACGAGGGAGCTAACTCGTTCGGATCGGCACCGCCGACAAACTGTAACTTTTCAGAATATCGTTCCCTTTCCCGTGGACCAAGTCCTTCTCTGGATGTTTTTGCTTCTGTAACGCCTTTTGAAGAGCTTTTCTGTGGTTTATCCATCCTTTATCCACGGTCGTTAGCATTGATCCAGCGGTGTGTTTACATCCAAGTACCTCCAAGATGGCCGCGCATCCGGGTCACTGACCAAAACGTGACGTAGGTAAAAACCCTCTATAGTCAGGGACGATGACTCTGGGTGCAGAACTGAGGGACTTTTGAACCGAACCGACGTGTTCAGTCGAACAGACTCGTTGGAGATGCAGCTGCTTCGTTGTTCCATCTCTCGTTTGAAGTTAGACGTCGGTGACATCACGCTGCCACGGCTCAGCAGGTACAGCTGTATGGAGCCCTGTTTGGGTCATAATTCAATAAATAAATGAGTCTATTATTATGAAATACAGGCGTTTATTATTATGAAATATTTCCCATTATTATGATATTGGTTTCATTTTTCATAAGAATGAGCTTTTACATAATAATGGTTTCGTTTTTCATAAGAATGATTTGTGTGTCAATCACAGCAGAGAGGGCAGAGCCATTTATGTGATTGGCTGCTCTTTCATTCAGACATAAGCAACAGAACAGTGAATCGTTAAATCGGGTCAAAATAGTATTGCCTGATAAATTATCATTTTCGATTTTGTCTGCTAACCTGGTCAGGGTGTCCCGTAACTCAGTCCAAGCTGCCATAGCTACAATCGGACTAGGAGCGCACCTTGATGACGCCACGGCCCGCTGCTAACGGGACCTCACGACCAAAACTAGTCGATGTCAGAGCGTAGAATGGAGAAGGATCAGCCAATGAGCGTGCAGGTCAACCACTGGTCCCGCCCACTGGCAAAATGTCATAATTATTATGTAAAAACTAGGGCTGGGCAAGGATTAAAATTTTTAATCGCGATTAATCGCATTATTACCCTGATTAATCGCGATTAATCGCATTGTATACGCAAAATCAAATAATGAATTCAAAAGTAGTGTAAAATCCCCTTTTATTTAAATGTTCTGCTGCCATATGAACTAAAGTGCCATAACATTTGTTGTTCAAACACTTTTAACATCAGCACTTGTCAGTAACACATATTTAGTGTAAATCTCATCTTAAAAAATGTTAAATAAAATAAAGCTTATTGCCACTGCCAGGGCATTAATGTCATCCTGTTTTTATTAAAAAAAGTCTACAAACAAAATCCAACTAAATGATTGTGTCTCAGCACAATCAGAACATTAAAACAGGTAATTTCTGAGGTAACAGCAGAAACTTTTAACGGGGAGTTCAACTTGTCAGTTGTTACAAATAACCTTGTTTCTGTTGAATCCTCCGTCTGGGAGAACTTTAAAATGAAAATGTCCATGTTACATGTCCATCATGTAACTTTACCAATTCGTGTATCATTCATTCTTTTTATTTTCAATTGTCAATCAAAAATTAAAAAAATTAAAAAGTGACATTTAAATATGTTTTTCGTTTTTTAATTTATAAGAAAAAAAAAGGAAAAAATGCCTGGGTTTTTTTAATATTTCAATTTTAGACTTGGATCAAAAATACGAAATGAAAAAAACGGGCCACAGGACTGAATTAGTTTTATAATGGAGGACTGGACTTTCTGTTGTCATTACACATCTGAGCCACTAGATGGAGCCGCACTGCAGTAACCAGCTAGAGAACAGCAGGACAGTGAACACATGGAGCAGATCTGATGGAACATGGAGGAATGACGTGAAAGTTTTGTTGCAGTCCAGAATTTTCTTTTTCAGACAGAATTGTTAATATTGCTACCTGAGTTGCTACCCGAACTGTTAAGTATACAGATTTTTATCGTTTTTCATGTCTGTTCTAGGTTTTTTCGCATGTTTACCTGCCAATTGTCTTCCGGTTCCGGCCAGTAACCGACCTTTCAAAACAAAAGCATATGAGCGCGTTAACGCGCGATAAAATAATTGTGGGCGTTAATAAATGAATGCGTTAACGCGATAATAATGCGTTAACTTGCCCAGCCCTAGTAAAAACTCATTCTTGTGAAAAAGGAAGCCATTATGTAAAAACTCATTCTTAGATTAAAAAAGCCATTCTGAAATAAACTATTATGCATTAAACTAAGATTAAATAATAAGAAAAATATATTTCATAATAATGGGAAATTTTTCATAATAATAAACGCCTGCATTTCATAATAATAGACTCATTTATTCATTAAATTATGACCCAAACGGGGCTCCATACAGCTGGAGACGCTGCACTGAATGAAAAGCTTCTCATCAAAATGAAATTCTACGAAGGGCGGGACTGAGCGGTGGCATTCATTCACAGAGCTCCACTGGGTCGCGCCCGTTCAGTCCATAATTAGGAAATCAGGTGGCGGCAGCTCGACGCTTTGAGTCACATGGTCACGAGCCGTTTTCAGGACCTCCTGCTGCAGAGACGGTGTCGTTTAGTCCATGTACTGCATGACAGATGCACTCATAAAAACAGCAATGCTACAGCACTATTAGAGGCTGGTCATGTGACCGCTCTGACCAGCTTTCCCCAGTGACGCTCTGCATTATGGGACACAGGGTAGACTGGTCACCAGGAGAAAGGCGTTGTGTCTGATTTTTGTTGAAGGAGGAAAAAGTAAAACCCTGAGCATGTTGTTAAGACTGCAGCAGGATCTCGTTCTCCGTCCGTCCTCGACATGTGATCAAGGCGTTATTTCAGCTGAAGTGGTGATTTAACGGAGCAGGTTGAAGCTCTGTGACCTTTATATCCAAAGCTGTTACTGGATCTTAATCTGATTTATTTAATTAATCTCACAGTCCCTGAAAAGATCCAAATGTCATTAACTGTAGACAATGACTAATGATAACGCTCTGCCCCCCCACCCTTGTCTGTTTTTATCTCTCTCCCATCTCCTTTGTTTCTCCTCATTTTCCTTTTTGTTTGTCTTTCATAATTGTGGCCTTTTATGTTTGTGTCCGCACGAATAATCAGAATACCACCTCACCTCATCTTCCTTTTGTCCGGATATTTATCTCATGAACCATCTTCGCTTCCTGCTCACGCTGTAATCTCTGGGAAACACAATCTGGGAGTGTGACAGCATGTGTCAGCACATGAAAACCCAACTTGTAAAAGTCAGCGGCTAGCTTGTTTCTCCACGTCCTGCAGCGCCTTCGTTTATAACTGGTGACTGATCGTTGCATCTGACCAGCTTCAGCAGCATCTTCACCAGCTGTTCAGCTTCTGTTCTGGGGTTGGTCCATTTAACACCAGAGCGGGTCCATCTCTGGGACTCAGAACCGTCTCCTTCCTGAGGACTGTGATGGTGGACGTTCCCATGGTGGTTCTACTGGTGGAGAACTGTTGGAGCAGATGAACGTGGCTCCTTCAGACATCTGGAAACTGGACCAGGATGAACCAGACTGGTGGAGGTCCACAACTCTCTTCCTGATAAACATAGTGAGATATATATATATGTATATATATAACCTTCTAAGAACGGAGTTGCTGTTGCGGCCAGACTTCCTGTTGATGGTTTCCTGTTGGTGGTGAACGCTAAACGGTGTTTGATTCCTTTAACCTTTTTATAATTTAAATTTAAACTCGATTCGGTGATAACTCTACACTGCTGGTGTAAATGGTAATCTGAGCACTCGCACGTAGTTTCCGTTTCGCACATTTTCCTTGAGATTCTCACTGCTGTTAATCGCCAGCTCTTTAGTCTAGTAGCTTCTTAGCATGGCTTCTTCTCCCTCTGTTTCCCCCTCCCGCTGCACAATGTGTGAAATGTTTAGTTATTCCTCTGCCTCCTTTAGCGAGAGTGGTAAATGTATAAAATGTAGTTTATTCATAGCTTTGGAGGCGAGGCTCAGTGAACTAGAGGCGCGTGTCCACCAATTAGATCATAGTCCGTCAGAGGCGATAGGCAGCCAGGCTAATGTAGCGGCGGAGCGGCCTAGAGTAGCTGCTGCTAGCAGTCCCCCTGTAGCACCCGAGCAGCCGGCCAGTCAGGGCAGCTGGGTGACGGTTCGAAGGAAGCGTAGCCCAAAGCAAAGGCGCGTGGAACACCATCACTCGCTTCACGTATCGAATCGTTTTTCCCCACTCAGCGACACACCCGCTGAGAAACCCACCCTGCTGATTGGCGACTCTATAGTCCGGTATGTGAGGCCAGCAGCCACGACTATAGTTAGATGTATCCTGGGAGCCAGGGCGGGTGACATCGAGGCAAATTTGAAGCTGCTGGCAAAGAGTAACCGTAAGTACAGTAAAGTTATTATACATGTCGGCACTAATGACACCCGGCTACGCCAGTCGGAGGTCACTAAACTTAACATTGAGTCGGTGTGTAATGTTGCAAAGAGCATGTCGGACTCCGTAGTTTTCTCTGGCCCCCTTCCTAATTTGACCAGTGATGATATGTTTAGCCGCATGTTATCGCTCCGTCGCTGGTTGTCGTGGTGGTGTCCAGAAAACAACGTGGCCTTTATTGACAACTGGCCGGATTTCTGGGGAAAGCCTGGTCTGATTAGAAGAGACGGCATTCATCCCACCCGGGATGGTGCAGCTCTTATTTCTAGTAATCTGTCCGATTCTCTTAGACGCTCCCCCTGACAATCCAGGGTGGAGGCCAGGATGCAGAGCTGCAGTCTTACACACTTCTCTGCTGCTTCTCGAGGACCGTCCCCGTCCACTAAAGATAGAGAAATCAACTTTATAGCTGCTAGTGCTAACATGGTGCCGAACAAAAACATAGAATTGGTGTCAATTCCCCGTCCTCCAAAAGTCTACTTAGCGCGCTGTGATAGAGGCGTTAACCAAAATAATTTGATAAAAATAAAAACTGTCAGACACGTGGAGCCAAGAGAACTTGTAATTAGATGTGGACTACTGAATGTGAGATCTCTTGGCTCTAAGTCTCTGTTAATCAATGATCTTATTACTGAGACTCGTTGCGATGTCTTCTGCTTATCAGAAACATGGCTACAAGAGGGAGAGTATGTGAGCTTAAATGAGGCTACGCCACCAGGTTATAATAATTATCATATTCCCCGGAGTACGGGTCGAGTTGGAGGAGTAGCAGCTGTCTACAACTCCAGCCTGCAAGTAAAAACAAAACGCAAATGTAATTATAATACATTCGAAAGCCTCACGCTTAGTCTAACTTTTCCAAATAGGAGGTCAGAAAAGTCAGTCTTGTTGGTAGTGGTGTACCGGCCACCTGCTGGTGCTTATCTGGAGTCTGGAGTCTGAGTTCTCTGATTTTTTAGCTGGTTTAGTGCTCAGCTCAGACAAAGTCATCATAGTGGGTGACTTTAACATCCACATGGATGTTGACAGTGACAGCTTTAAATTAGCCTTTACATCTCTCTTAGATTCTTTTGGCGTCTCACAAAAAGTGAAAGAACTGACTCACTGCTTTAATCACATCCTGGATCTGGTTCTCACCTATGGTATAGATACTCATCACTTGTTAGTGTTGCCGCTGAATTCTCTTCTCTCGGACCACTTTTTAGTTACATTCAAGTTCAGCATTTGTGGCATTAAAACAGGAAATGAAACGTGTCATTACAGCAGATGTCTTTCTGAAGATTCAATTCAATTCAATTCAATTAACTACTCAATTCAATTAACTACTCTACTACTCTAAAATTCTGGAAAAAATAGTTGCTAGCCAGTTAGGAGAACACCTGCATAGAAATTATCTATTTGAGGTCTTTCAGTCAGGGTTTAGAACTCATCATAGCACAGAAACTGCACTGATTAGAGTCTCCAACGTCTCCAACTCATGGCCTCAGACAATGGATTAGTTTCTGTCCTTGTTCTGCTGGACCTCAGTGCTGCTTTTGATACTGTAGATCACGGCCTTTTGCTGCATAGATTGGAGCACACTGTTGGAATTAAAGGGACAGGATTAGGCTGGTTTAAGTCATACCTATCTGACAGGTTCCAGTTCGTCCATGTTAATGACGTTTCTTCTACACGGACTAGGGTCTGCTATGGCGTCCCACAGGGTTCAGTTCTGGGACCAATCCTTTTCACTTTATACATGTTGCCCTTGGGAAAAATGATCCAGAGCCATGGCATGTAATGCGTTGTTAGCAGGATGTCCGAAAAGCTCGCTAAATAGCCTTCAATTGATCCAGAACGCAGCAGCGAGGGTGCTGACAGGAATCCGCAAGCGAGATCACATCTCTCCCGTGTTAGCCTCCCTCCATTGGCTTCCCGTGAAATTTAGAATTGAGTTTAAAATTCTGCTTCTCGCATATAAGGCCCTTAATGGCCTAGCTCCGCGCTATTTACAAGACTTGATAGCATGTTATGCTCCTAATAGAGCTCTCCGCTCTCAGAGTGCAGGATTACTAGTCATTCCTAGAATATCTAAAAGTAGGTTTGGAGGACGGGCCTTCTGCTACCAGGCACCTTTTTTATGGAACCAGCTACCAGTTTGGGTTCAGGAGGCTGATACCATCTCCATTTTTAAAACTAAACTGAAAACATTTCTGTTCAGTAAAGCCTACAGTTAGTCTAATCTATAGTGTGTAGGGGCTAATAGTTATAACTATAGTTGTAGTAGTAAGACTTGAGTAGCTCGTCTTAATCACAGCTTCGTCATAGCTATGCTGCTATAGGCCTACGCTACAGGGGGACACCAACATGATCTGCTGAGTGGTGTCTCCACTGCTCTTCTCTTTTTTCTTCCCTTTCTTCCTCCCTTCCTCCTCCTCCAGCTCATTTATAATTATTTGGGAGCACCCTGTTACTGAAACTGTGCTCCATTTTCTTTGCTTTCCTGTGTTTGTTGTGCTGTTTCTGCCCCCTTTTCTCTTTGTGTATTTGCAGGCCAGAGTTTCCTGGGTTTCATGCTGACTTGCAGTTCCATCCTCTGTCCATCCCGGGGTTCTCCTCCACTTGTGTTTGGGTACCGACTGGCGTGGTGATCGGTGACCTGGTCCTCTGGCTATCTCATCCCAGTGCTGCTGCCTCCATCTGTTTATATTTATATATCGCATCCTTTTGTTTGAAATCCTACCCTTCTCTTTTCTTAAACCCAAACCCCCTCCTCCCCCCCTCCTCCCCCTTTTCTCGCACACAACTCACCTACACCCCACCCGCACATTACTGATACTCAAGAGCCTATCATGGCTCATTACGCTGACCACACGCCCAAGGGCCCTCCATAGCTCGCTTGCATTCACCCTACAACAATTCCACTACTTCTTTATTATTATTTTTTACTTTTTCTGTCCTACATCCTCTCTCTGTCCTACATCCTCTTTCTGTCCTCCATCTTCTCTCTGTCCTACATCCTCTCTCTGTCCTGTCTCCCCTCTTTTCTTTCTCTACCCGGCTGGCCTTCATCAGGAAGGTCCCCCCATATGAGCCAGGTCCTGCTCAAGGTTTTTCTTCCTCTTAAAGTGGAGTTTTTCCTTGCCACTGTTTGGTATAAAGGTTTTTTTTTCTCCCTACGTGGGAGTTTTTTACCTGCCATTATCATTGATTGGATTTAATGATATAATCTTAGTTGATGATATTTGCTCGGGGGTCATGCTCTGGGTCTCTGTAAAGCACCTAGAGACAATTGTCATTGTAACAGACGCTATATAAATAAAATTGAATTGAATTGAATATATCTATCTATCTATATATATATATATATATATATATATATATATATATATATATATATATATATATATATATATATATATATATATATATATGTAAAACACACCTGGAAACATCAATATTTAAAAATGTGTGTGTGTTTACATAGATGAAGTTATCTACCTTTTTAAATATTGATGTTCCTGCCTGTTCCAAAGGCAGGAAGACAACCCTATACCTTATGAAATAATGAATTTTTAAGTGTGTTAACTGAAATGCAGATGGAAAAAGAAAAAGAAAAATTATTTTCTTCAGTTTAGTTCATTTTAAACGAGCTTTGGTCCAGAGAAGACATGGATCATGGTCCTAATCCCAAAGAACAGACGTGTTCTTGAGCCTGTGCAGCAATGTCATGTCTGTTTTTAATGCAGGGAGGTTTCTGACGATCACAGAGACCTGGCATCGGTTTTTTAGCCTTGTCCCGTCCACACAGAGATTCCCTCAGATTCCTGGACATGTTTGTCATGGACTGTCGATGATCAGATATTTACATTTTTACGCTGTTTACACTGGGATCATTCTGAAATGGTTCCTAGTTTTTCCACATAGGCGTTCCTCTGCTCTCTGAAATGCTCTTTTCATCATGTCAATCATGTCACTGATCCGTTGCCAATTAATCTAATGGTTAAAAGTAACTAAAACTCCAAGTGCTTCAGGGCTTAAAGTAAAAAAAAAAAAAAAATCCAGAGCCTAACTTTTTTTCAGGGGTGCAGTGGATCAAACGCATACACATTTTAGGAAATTTGGCAAACAACTTTTTGGTATTGTGCTCAGTAATGTTCAAGATGACCTTCAATTTAAATGTGAATTTTAGAAAGTAAAGGTTATTAAGTTATAAGAGAAAACATGTGAAACTGAGTCGAAGGGCACAACTTCTTCTGAGTTGTGCAGTTTGGGACAAACTACTCTGCAAAGAGTAATATGACTTGGAGAAGAATGTTACTTGAGAGCTGTGTAGGAAGTTGCATTTGAACAAAAACAGACTATTATAGGCTGTTTTTGTTCTTCTCAGCCCTGAGCAGAGGCGCTTCACGCCTCAGGACACAAACACCAGACCTCCAGGATACGCAAACTTACCTCCAACACCTCATAATTAATTAGAATGACCATTATCTGCGTCCGGCAGATTTTCCACCAACATCGCCTGAGACTGTCCCCGACTCCAGATGAGCACATTACGATTCTTCACCTGCTTTATTAGCCACTTAAAAACCGAGGGCCACAGAAGGGAAAACAATAGAAAGAATAATTAGATGCCACGACCTACAAGAAATCTAATTATTTTTTAAGTGCGGATCAGAGAGCCGAGACTGTGTCCAACTGACGCTTTTTTTTTTTACAAAAGATTAACAAATAATTTGGAATCAAAGGCAAACATTACATTATGGAGCTGACAGGATTGTGTACAACGCCCAGCTGAAGGTTAACGCACGCATGAATTATGCAGATATTCTGTTTCATCTATAAACTTTGAAAACCTCTGTGTGGTGTTTTTATGGAATTTTTCATCTTTGAATAAACTGCGTTATATTTTATCATTAAAGTGCCATAAATACATTGGATGAGTATACATACTCATTAATATTCATGATGGACTTATAATGTGATTATCTAAAGTGCATCACATCTCCCTCGTTTCTCCCTCCATCTTCGCTTCTCTTCTGTCATCCTGTTCTTCTTGTTATTGGGTTATGGTTTGCCTCTCTTCCTCTCATCTTCCTCCCATCTTCCTCTCCTCTTCCTCCCATCTTCCTCTCATCTTCCTGCCATCTTCCTCTCCTCTTCCTCCTATCTTCCTCACATCTTCCTCCCATCTTCCTCTCATCTTCCTCTCATCTTCCTCCCATCTTCCTCCCATCTTCCTCTCATCTTCCTGCCATCTTCCTCTCCTCTTCCTCTCATCTTCCTCACATCTTCCTCCCATCTTCCTCTCATCTTCCTCTCCTCTTCCTCCCATCTTCCTCTCCTCTTCCTCCCATCTTCCTCTCATCTTCCTCTCATCTTCCTCCCATCTTCCTCCCATCTTCCTCTCATCTTCCTGCCATCTTCCTCTCCTCTTCCTCCCATCTTCCTCTCATCTTCCTGCCATCTTCCTCTCCTCTTCCTCACATCTTCCTCCCATCTTCCTCTCCTCTTCCTCCTATCTTCCTCTCATCTTCCTCTCATCTTCCTCCCATCTTCCTCTCATCTTCCTGTGTCTCCCATCCTCCCTGGTGACTCCTCTACCTCCTCCTCTCTCCGTCCATCTGTCACCTCCACCACCACCGTTCCTTCTTCCCATCATTTTCACACCATATTTATGTCACTCAGTTGTTTACAATTTTTTTCTCCTTTCCATCCACTTCTTTGCTTTTTTTGATTCTTGTGGTGCAAAATTATAGACAAAAAAAAACAAACAAATCTTGTTGTACGTTTCCATCAAAAGAAATTATAATAACAATAGAGAAGGAAAAACAATACTGAGAGTAAACTGGTTCATAGAGATCAAAGATAAAGTAATCTGATAGGTGTTTTCATATTAGCAGCAGTATTAATAACAACAAAAGATGATATAGATCACTCTAAAATGATTTTTTAGTAATAAAAGAAAACAAATAACATGATAATAGAACAACTGTTGCTGGTACAAAAAATAAAAAATAATATTTAATAATTACAGTAATGATAGTAATAAGATTATAGATTGAAGGGGCTTCGTTAGCAGGCGTCTGTGTTTGTGTGCCTCACATTGGACCGTTTCTGTTGGGTGATGTGAGCTCTACGAAGTTTTTATACTGTTTAAATTCAATTTTTGATTAGTCGGGGGGGGGGGCGTTGTGATTGATCTATCAGTATAGATTTTATTTGTTCGTAATGAAGAAGTTGTTCTCCCCTAACTCTGAACATCTGGAATAAATTATGTGAAATGGTTTTTGCTTCCATAAAGGAAAGTTGGATTGTTGAAAATCAGGGTTGGGCCAGACTGGAGTATTTTTACATGACATTAATGCAGATTTTTTTAAGCTTATTAACTTTCCACCAGACTGTCTGATATTTTCACAATAATTCATTAAGTATTTTTGCACAAGTTTTGTTCTTACTCGATCTTTGAATTGTTGTGGTTGTCATTTTGAATCCTTTTGACGAGATAGTGTCACAGATTTGCTAAATAAATAAATAACGATGAAGACTGGGTGCATCTAGACCGACTAACAAATTTTCTTTTTCTACTGTTGATATGGGGATTTTGAGTTTTATTTTTCCAGTAAAATTGGGGTTGGGGTCCGTCAGGGTTACAGGGACTACTGAGAAAAAGTAGTTGATTTTAATTGCAGTGGCGTTAAAAATTCTTTTTAACGCCACAATTTTTTTAATGTGAGATTAACACACACACGTTTCTGTAAATATGACCCTCGGCCAATAAATGTATTTACAGTCCACATGTGGGAAAGTTAGTTTCACATCTGACATTCGCTTGTTTTTTTTCTCTTTAAACTTTAATAGCGTCATGAAAACGGCACCGATTTCATCCAGTTTGGTATCATTTTGTAGATATAAGTATGCCAGACATTTCACAGGTGTCATTAACCCTCCAAGCTCAGTGGGCGTGGCTAAAACTCTCAGGAACAGCGCTGAATGTCCTTCTGAGTACCTGCTGCTGCTGTGGAGTTTAGGGACCGTCAGCAAATTACTGCGGTCAAGCAGCAGCCCGACAAAATACACTAAGAAGCTGATGAATTAAGACCCCAAAAAGTACGGCAGCATTAATGGACTTCTGGTTTTCAAAACTAAAGGCTTAAAAATAATAATAAAGCAGATCCCCGTGAGCCTGTATAGGACAAAATGGGTATAGATGATGGATGGACGGATAAACAGGACAATAAAAAAAATGTGATTAATGTCCGATTAAATGCAAGTTAACTATAAAAATCTTGCAATTAATCCCGATTAAAAAATTTAATCGACTGACAGCCCTAAATTCCCGCTATTCGGCCAATTAATAAGTGTAGGATTCATCCAGTGTTTAAGATCATGGTCTATCTCTTTTACCAGATTACAGTAAAGGTTAAAGACAGCCTGGGTGAAATTTTTATGCCTAAATGTCCGATACTACTACTTGTAAATTTCCCCATTGTGGGACAAATAAAGAAATATCTTATCTTATAAGTTAGAGAGCGTTATTTTGAGCTGCAGAATCCCATGCTTCTTCAGAGAGTGGAAGCATGTTTGATTTTTACCAAATTTATGGTGTAATTGGATATTTTATAAAAGTCCTTGATGATTTTAAAGGGTCCTGTAAATAAAGTAGTGGATCATCTGCATGTAGATGAATTTTATGTTGTGAATTCCTTTAATTTTACTGTTTTGGCGCATTGCTGCTGCAGGTGGTTCGATGCAGACGGCAAACAGTGATGGAGAGAGTCGGCGTCCTCGTCTGGTTCCCCGGTGAAGTGTGAAGCTTCGTCATGTGATCCAGATGGTGGTTATTGGTTAAAGTGTAAAGTTTGACTCATTACACGTAGACATAGATTTGACTCTCCAGAGTCAAATCTACATCTGCTAAATAAAAATATACAGGTCAAATGCTTTGTCTGCATCTAAGGATACAATTACAGTATTAGTTTGTTCCTGTTGGGTGATGAGGATTAAATTGAATAATCTATAGGTACTGTCTGATATGTTCCTATTTTTAATAAAATCAGTCTGATCAGGGGGGTTTAAAGTTGGGATGATGGTTTTGAGGGCTTTGGCGATGATTTTTTAAAATCAGTATTCAACCAGTAAGGGGACGATAGCTGGAGGGGCAGGTTGGGTTTCCATCCGGTTTTAGTAAAAGTGTCATAGCGTCTGTAGACGTTTGAATTTCAGTTGTGAAAAAGAGGTGAAAGTATTTGACAGAAATGTCCAGATGGATTGGAAGTCCATCTGGAAGTCCATCCGGTCCTGCTGATTTCTTGTTCGGCATTTTGTCTAAAGCTCTTGGAAGTTCTTCAGGGGTCGGGGTTGATGATGAGGTTTTACTCGACCGGGATCCATGACGATGAGCGCGGTGACAGGTGATCTGATGTACAGTGTCTGGTGGAATTTGAAAGTTCGATCAGTGGCTCTGGGCTGTTTTTCAGAAATATAGACAACGTTTTCGTGCATACTTCTTGTTTGGGCGTCCAGTATTGTCTCTTCTGGCGTTTTTGTTTTCTTTTACGACTGAGTCTGTTTTTTCGTTGAGTGTTTTGATGGTGGACTGAAGAGAGCTGTTGGATTGTTGAAGCTCGTTGAAGCTTTTCCATGTGATCATTAGGGATGGGAATTGATAAGATTTTTCTGATTCTGATTCCATTATCGATACTGTTTAAAGATTTGATTCTTTATCGATTCTCTTATCGATTCTAATTTGGGGAAAAAGTAAAACTAATAATTTTATTAGCATCAATTTTTTTTTACCTAGAAGTCACGACCTTACAAACTCAACAGCGAGGTCAAAAGAGGACCAAAGCCTGGATAACATGTTAACTGTTGTAATATGTAACTGTGCAAATATACAAGAATGTGTAACATTTTACCAACAGATTTTTCCTAATTATAAATGAAAAAAATCTACTTTTTAAAAGGATATATGAGCTCACTAAGCACTCAAAAATAATAATAAAGACAAATACTATCAAATACAATGGAACAGGTCATAGTGTAAATTTGCAAATACTATGTAGATTTAACAATTCTTTTGCAGAAAAATAATCATGTCTTCCAGCCTCTGAACCAGCCAGACTCTCTCTCTCGTCACGGTCATCTTCTAAATGTAATGCAGAAGGCATTCGTTTAATAGCATAGCGCTAATGTTATAGCGTGTTTTACAAAGAAGCACATAGGCAGCGGGATAGCTACTAACCAGAGTTACCAGAGGTGATCTTAGCTTGGCTACTGCTGCTGGGTTGAGATCCATCAGTCCGAAGCGTCAAAAACACGACACTCGTTATCGCATGTTGTGTGTTCAAATGTTTCTGCGTGTTAGCCGTGTTCCCTCCCGACGCTGTTATCTCCACTTTACAATGACTGCTAGTTGCCTTGTTGCCATCTTTCTTTGGTGAAGTGAAGCCAAACTTTGGAGCGTTTGAACCTGGTGGGCGCCATTGTTGTTTACAACTGCAATGCACGTGCTAAACCGACGTAACTTAATCACGTAAGTGCTTTCTGGAATTGACTGTGCGTAACTTGCGTAAATTACGTGAGATTCGTGGTGGTTGGAATCGAGAATCGCTGGACAAACTGCCAAACGATTCCATGGAATTGAAATACACGGAACCGGTTCTCTACAGGGACCAGTTCACTACAGGAACTGGTTCTCTCTTACCAACCCTAGTGATCATATGACGTGGTAAATTCCAGGTTTTACCGCATATGCTTGAAATGTTTTCATTGCATATTATGTTGGAATTCTCTACTGTGTAGACTGTATTTTTATCTTATTTTTTTCTTTTACCAGTATTCCCTTGGCGAGTCATAAGTGGTTCTTTCTCCCAGCAAGCATTTCATTGCATCCTTGACCCTGTGTTAACTATGCATATGACAAATAAAAGGCTTGAATCTTGAAGAACTTTTATTTCACTGTCGGTCCAGTTTTTGATTGATAGATGCTAATATGCTAACCTCCAGGTGTCTGGGGGTCGCTGGTGTCAGTGTTTCCAGCTGAGCGCTGGAATTGTTTGAGTCCAAACTGGTTTATGTGTGCTTCTAGGTCTCACAGCTTTTCCAGTCTGCAGCAGCTATTCAAACATCGGTGTACATCTGAAACGTGATTACTGAAAGAAATGTTAAAAATGCAGGGACTGTGACTGCGCCGCCTCGATGAGTTCATAATGTGACTTATAACGTGATTATCTAAAGTGCATCACATCTCCCTCGTTTCTCCCTCCATCTTCGTTCCTCCTCTGTCATCCTGTTCTTGATTTACCTCTCTTCCTCACATCTTCCTCATATCTTCTCTCCCTGGTGACTCCTCTCCCTCCTCCTCTCTCCGTCCATCTGTCACTTCTTCTTCTGTGATCCATTTTACCACCTCCACCACCACCGTTTCCCTTTCCATCTCTTTCACCGCCTTGATGTTAGTTGTTTACATTTTTTTTCTCCTTTCCTTCCTTTTCTAAATTCATCCCACCTCGTTCCCTACGCAGTTCTGTTTCCGCTCTGTTGTCGTCCAGGTGCACATTGCTGCTCTGAAGACGGCTTACGATCTATTGACGTAACCGTTAACAGGAGATCGGCTCCTGGATATGAGGAGCATAAAAGCTGCAGTGCCCGCAGAGACGAAAATAAAATTGAATGTGTCATTGAAAACCTGAAGGGGAATCAAGTTTCGGCCACGCTCGGCCAGATGGAAATGGAATTCATGCATGTGTGCAGAGACGGGGAAATTTTCACCCGAGTGGAAAAGACATTGTCACTGTCCTGCGCTGGCTGAGGCAGCGTCGTGGGAGATGGACTGGTTATCTGGTGCCCTTCCAAATGTCACAAACAGGCCTGGCGTAGCGCATTTACGGCTTATGTTTCTAAGCAGCATGTCTCTTCTTTGTTCAAACAACCCATTCCTACATGGGACAATAATAATTTAAATAATCACATGCCTAATTCAAAATGTGAACATTTTCCTATTCATCCATCATCTATACCCAGTTAGTCCTCTGCAGGGTTAGGATCAGAGGGATCCCAGCTCTCTTCAGGTGAAAGGTCGCCAGTCCATTGCAGGGCCACATGTAGACAAACAGATAGGGTTAAAGTTAGGGTTAGATATAGTATCAGAATAAATGCCCCCCGGTGGAAGCCTTTAACTACACATTTGTACTGGACTCCCTGTTTGTCTCGGCATGTAAGAGTCGATGAGACTTCACGGCTGAGATCTTTGCCATGTTGGAGATTCCAGCTCTGAATTCAGTCTTTCCGTTGGTGTTTGACCATCATGAATTATATTCCAGATCAAAACTCACTTACCTCGGCCTTCCCTTTTAAATCTAATCATGTTGAATTGTTTGTTATCTGAAAAGCCTGAATGGGGCCGGTATCCCTAAAAGTACCAACATGCGCCACAGTGGCCAGCTAGGAAAGTCCTTTTAAAATCTCTCCAATGAAAAGTCTTGGTTCAGTAAATGGTCACATGTTGTAGACTGGATTTCTAGAATGTTCTCTGTCCTGGTACCATGAATCCTTATTTTTAATGCGTATTTTACCTCCATATGTCAAATTTGAGAAGGAACCCCAAAGACAGGCCTCGTTGGATGTCGGATGACTCAGCTGAGATGCAACAGACTTGCGCCACAAAAACGTACTACGGATTTGTTTCCCACATTTTGTGCAAAGTGCTTCAAAATGCCGACAAAAACTGAAGTAATGACATTATTTCTCCTACAGTGTTAAAGAAAAAAAAAAATCCTGCACACAAACCTTGTGTTCATTGAACTCATTAGCGTTGCTATTACCTCGCCTAGGGCAGAGAGCTGGCACCCCCCCCCATCCTTCGCTCCAGCATGCTTCTCTTCTCGCCAGCGTCCCTCTTGGACACTTGGCAGCATCATCCTTCTTTTTATTCCCTCATTTGCACTCTGGCAGCTCTCACTATGTCTGTCCTCTCACTCATTCCCTCACTCCTGGGGGGTGGGGGGAGACATGGTGATTAAATGACTGAGAACCATTCAGACAGAGAGATGCAAAGAAGACGAGCAGGAAAACAGAGCTGGAACAGATGTCTGTACTCCATTAAAGGGGTAATGAGCAGAGATACAGCGAACACACACAGCGGGGGGGGGGGGCACTGGAGGGTCTGGTTTGACCGAGCGAAGAGAACAAAACACCTGGCTGCCTCTCTGTACAACATCACAACTTATGTCTCCCTCTCCTCTCCTTTCATGTCTCATCTTCTCTTTAATTTCCCCTCCTTGCTGCTTATCCTCTGCAGTTCTTCTCGCCCCTCTTTTCAGTGTGTTCATCCTTTTTTTGACCGAACATCTCCACATTGGTCTTGTTTGTCCAAGAGACCTGAAGATGTCTTCCTCCCTGAAGAAGAAAAATGTTTTTTAGAAGATCTAGGGCCCAATCTTCCACCAGATCTCCTAAAGCCACTATTAAGGGATAGCGGGTAGCGGGAGGGGCGTTCCCCCGCAAAGAACGCAATCTTCCACCTTGCTAACCCCGCTATCCCACCTGCGCTACCCGCTACATTATCCTCAGGAGTGGTTAGGGCGTTCCACCTGTTAAACCAATCAGTGCGTCAGCAGCCATTGCCTTTAAGAGCAGGTTGCGCTACCCGCTAACCGCTATGGAGCGTCTTTTCATCCAGATCAGAGCAGCTCTCATGTGCAGCTCGTCTGGGACTCTGCTGTAGAGCTTCCTCCTCTTCCTTCCTCTTCCTCCTCTGCACTGATATATACAGATAAATATTTTTACACAGACAATTCCTATCAGCTACCTGAAAGTCCCAGATAGTCGGTGTCCTCCCAGTAAACACGCTCTGGTCGTCTATGGTTTAACTGGTGATCTCTGCTATTTTCTCAGGGGTTCAACTGAGGCCAAATCACGCTTTTTATACAAGAGTTAATTCGAGACGTAGAGCCGTTTGTGTACGTCCACATGTGACCAGGTGGATGCACATTGATGCCATTTGGGCGGGCTCTCGTACGCGCCGAGATGCGGGTTGCAGGTAGAGGCTGGTCTGACCAACCGCTACCCGCTACCCGCAACCCACGATCGCAAGATACCGAGTTTGCACAAAGGGCAAACGACACGCCCATTGTCACACCTACAAAGCATAATGGTTAGCAGCTTCAGGGAGCAGAAGATTGCAGTAGCGGTTAGCGGAGGTTCCTAAACCCACAATTTGCGGGTAGTGTACTGCCCTCGCAGTGCGTATCCTCATGCAAAGCTAGACAGTCAGTTAAAAGCTAAAGGTACTCCAATAAAGACAAGGCTTGACTTTTCTTGATCTTTAATGAAGTCTCTTGTTTTTTCTTTTATGTAAAACTGAAAGGTGTTACAAAACAGAAACATAATCAGCAGTGGAAATGCAGTTCCATTAAACACCAATTATCAAATGATTAACAGAATTAACATGCACCATAAACTAGCAAAACATGTGTTCTGTAAGTCTCTATCAACTCATACTTGAAAAAAGACAAGCATTCACTAATTGTTACATACAGATATACAGTCATGGAAAAAATGATTAGACCACCCTTGTTTTCTTCAGTTTCTTGTTCATTTTAATGCCTGGTACAACTAAAGGTACATTTGTTTGGACAAACATAACGATAACCACAAAGATTGCTCATAAGAGTTTTATTTAAGAGCTGATATCTTACCATTTTCCATGGTTTTCTTGATTATAACCTAAATCACTTAAGTTTTTACATCAATAGCTATGGCGTTGTACTGCCAAAAACACTGCTTTTATGCATTCAGTGTTTTCTTTTCTGTCTGTTTTAGTCACATGATGACGTTTAGTGGTACCAGGTATTAAAAATGAACAAGAAAGTGAAGAAAAAATGGTGGTCTAATAATTTTTTCCATGACTGTATATTTTCCAAGGCAAAACGTAGAAATCACTTCAGAAACATGAGAGAAAACCACTGTTTGCATTCAATCTTAGCTCAATTGCCAACACGACGCAAAACCCAACAAAGCTGAAACTAAACAACAGAGCGTTCATTCTGATGCATTTTGCAAACCTAAAAGACAGACCGCCCACTCTGACATTTTTTCCAAATCCAAGAAACATGAACATTGCTACCTTTTTATCTTGATTTATAATCTTAACTTTTACAGGCAACACAGGTAGCGGCTAGTGCGTAGCGGCTTGCGGGAGGTGTACGATCGGGGCCCTAAACTTGAAGGCCCGGTTCAAGCTGCTCTTTTGCTCCACGATGGTTCTTTGCCATACGTCTCGTGCTTCAGGCACAAACGAGACCGGGCGGATTGATTTAAGTTTATTCATGTAGCAGATTTAAAACAGCAAGGAGTTGACCAAAGTGCTGTTCAACTGCAGAGAAGAAACCAAACAATCTCATCGATAAATTATTGAGAACAAAAGGCAATGATGCAATAAAAGATTTAAATAAAGACGAGCAAAATAAGTAAAACAGTGTTCTTTATGATTTGAAACTGACAGAATCCTAGTGGAGTTTTCCCTCATATTTACCTTTATTGTTAGGATTTAGAATTAGCTGAAAGATTTTAGTGCATGTTTAGCTTGTTTAGCCTCAGAGCAGGATATAATCATGTTATCTTCTAAAGTGCTGGCTGTTTCAGATTCTATAACTTCACAGTCTGCGTTTTAAATGCTTCTTCTTCATTTTCTTATGGCATAAAAGGTGAAATTTACGACTGGGTCCCTGACCCCCCAAACGTTCGCGGCTTGCAAAGACAAACACATTTTTTGACGATCCTTACTTCCTGGGTGAGACAATCAACACACAGATATCTGGAGCTGTGAGACGGGGGGGGGCTACGACACCCACCGTCTGGACTCAACAGACAAGGAGAGGAAATACCCAGATGGATGCAAGACGCCTCCTTTCTGTGGTTATAAATTGAGAGAAATTCAAGAGTCAGGGTGCACGCTTCTCAGCATGTTCGTGGTGTTGAGAACAGTGTACCAAATCATCTGAAAATATTCTGCATTGCATGATAGAGCTTGTATTAATTATAGGGCTGGGCAACGATTAAAATTTTTAATCGCAATTAATCGCATAATTTTCCTGATTAATCATGATTAATTGCATTGTATACGCAAAATCAAATAATGAATTCAAAAGTAGTGTAAAGGTCACTTTCATTTAAATGTTCTGTTGCCATATGAACTAAAGTGTCATAACATTAGTTGCTCAAACACTTTTAACATCAGCACTTGTCAGTAACACATATTTGGTGTAAATCTCATCTTAAAAAATGTAAAATAAAATAAAGCTTATTGTCACTGCCAGGGCATTAATGTCATCCTGTCTACAAACAAAATCCAACAAAATGATTGTGTCTCAGCACAATCAGAACATTAAAACAGGTAATTTCTGAGGTAACAGCAGAAACTATTAACGGGGAGTTCAACTGATGCCAAATTTCACTTTTATGCAGATGACACTATTTTGTACTGTTCTGCTTCATCATTAACAAGTGCCATACAAAAGCTACAATCTGCTTTTGATGTCATTCAGAGTAATCTTAATCAATTAAGGCTTGTGCTCAATTCTGACAAAACTAAATTGATGTGCTTTTCAAAATCAGGGAAGACAGATGATGCTTGTCAGATTGTTATGTAGAATGGAAAAGTGACTGAACGAGTTTCAGTCTACAAGTACTTAGGATTTTACTTGGATGAAAATTTGTCTTTTAAATATCACATTGAGTGTCTTACAAAGAAACTCAGGGTTAAACTTGGTTTCTATTATAGAAACAAAAGTTGTTTCTCCTTTAATGCGAAAAAGACTGATTCAGGCAACTTTTGTATCAATAATTGACTATGGTGACATCTTATACATGCATGCAAATCTCTCCTCTCTGAAAATGCTGGATTCGGTATATCATGCAGCATTAAGATTTGTAACAGATTTAGGTTTTCGTACTCATCACTGTCGTCTTTATGAGAGTGTTGGCTGGCCTTCTTTGTACAATCGTAGATGGGAACACTGGTATTGTTTCCTTTATAAGGCCATCCTGTGTGACTTGCCTCCTTATTTGTGTTCTCTCTTGGTTCCTAAAGTCAACACCAGAAGCTCTAGTCTCAGGCACGGGGGATTGATAATGTATACTATTCCTCGTACACGGACTGTCTTTGGGGAAAGTGCCTTCAAAGCATTCGCACCCACGTCCTGGTATAAATTACAGAGTCATCTTAAATTGGATTACCTCCCAAGTATGGAAGATTTTAAAGCCAGGATCAGGGACTATTTGACTAATGAATGCTCATGTTCTCTCACCGAACGCAGCTAGTGATTATAATGTATTGATATGATTTGCTGTATTGTTTTAGCTGTTTTTATGTTTGTTGTTGATGTTGTCTAAATGTGGATGTACTGTGCTGCTTTCTTGGCCAGGACCCCCTTGCAAAAGAGATTCTGAATCTCAATGGGATTATTCCTGGTTAAATAAAGGTTAAATAAAAAAACTTGTCAGTTGTTACAAATAACCTTGTTTCTGTCAAATCCTCCGTCTGGGAGAACTTTAAAATGAAAATGTCCATGTTAAAGTTCAGTAACTTTACCAATTCGTTTATCATTCATTCTTTCCATTTTCAATTGTCAATCAAAAATTTAAAAAGTGACATTTTATTACATATTTCGTTTTTTAATCTAACACAAAAAAACGAAACAAATGCCTGTTTTTTTTTTTTTTTCAATTTTAGACTTGGATCAAAAATACAAAATTAATAAACGGGCCACAGAACTGAATTTGTTTTATAATGGAGGACTGGACTTTCTGTTGTCATTACACATCTGTGCCACTAGATGGAGCCGCACTGCAGTAACCAGCTAGAGAACAGCAGGACAGTGAACACATGGAGCAGATCTGATGGAACATGGAGGAATGACCACAAAGTTTTGTTGCAGTCCAGAATATTTTTTTCCAGACAGAATTGTTAATATTGCTACCTGAGTTGCTACCTGAACTGTAAAGTTCACAGATTTTTACCGTTCTCCATGTCCATTTTTAGTTTACCTGCCAATTGTCTTCCGGTTCCGCAGCAGTCAGTAACAGACTTTTCAAAACAAAAGCATGTGAGCAACATGCGTTAACGCACGATAAAATAAATGTCGGCATTAGTAAATTAATGAGTTAACGCGATAATAACGCTTTAACTTGCCCAGCCCTAATTATTTAGTTTTTTGGTCTCTTCTTTGTACCAGATAAAAAAGAACGCGAAGTCTTTTCAATGTCAAAACGTCTTTTCATCTGCAGATCATGACAGCACTCATTTTTCGAACACCGCAGGACATCCATCTGCTGCAGGAAACGTCTGCGTCTGTCACGCCAGCGTTGAACAAGTCTCTAATGGAAGTGTCGTGCGGTTTCCACTGAACTGACAACCAATGGAGACCAAAATACGAGGAATTATAATCATCTAGATGAGATTTGACGAAAGCAGGTGGATGTGGACGTGCTCACCTGTGAAATATGACAAGCCCAGGCGGTTCACTCTCTTTACAATTTATGTATCCAAGCCTCTTCCTCGTTTGGATCTTCCCACATGACAAGCTCAATCCTGTCTGGTCAAATAATCCCATTACACACACATCACACACAACAGGATGCTGCGCCCAAATCCCGCAGGAAAACAGATTATCCCTCGCCAAGACACAATACACATGGGGAAAAAAAAGACCACACACATTTGTGCACACCTGTACACATCACCATGCAAATGCACAGCGGTCCACGTCTCAGCAGCGCATGGACCCATGTATCCGTCATTCCTCCCACAGGCTCCTTCAGTCCATCACATCGCCTCCAAACGGTCGAACCCCTCCATCATTAGTCAACGTGTCGCAGCAGCAACGCTCCGCTTCAAGGTGATGGCGCAGGTAAACATCGGAGGTCCGTGCAGCCCGCACTGACTCGTGTCCAGTCAGGAGGAAAGAATCAATCTCCCGGTGGCAGCGTCTGTGCATTTTAAAATCAAGTGTAAAAAGAATGGTGCTCCGGCTCGTACAGTCGTGATGAGGCTGGAAGGCCCACGTCGCTCCACTACAGCGAGTCTTCTCTGCATCCTGGACATTTCCTGCTGTGTCCTCTGTCCGTGTGATGCAGCTGTTAGCTTCATGAGGACGTCCCGTCGCTGCAGCTGCTGCGATCTCTCAATGCACTGGTAGATGCTTATCTAACTTTCCGACATCCATTTATAATCCGTCTTCTCTCGCTCCTTATCCGGCAGAAGGACGTGAGCTCTACAGATACCCGGATGTCTGTTCATTAGCTGGGCATCTGCTTTTTAGTTTCAAAACCTACCAACATGTTCAGCTTGTTATCTCCTCCTGCAGCTTCAAACACTGCACAAGTAGACCTGATTATGTATCTACATGTAATATTTTGAAATCAGTGCAAAATGATCAGTTACCCGTCAAGTCAGTTGTCAGAGCAAATCTAGGGGCATTTCTTAAACATTTAGATGCTTCTTCCATCGTCTTGTGGTGGATAACGGTGTTCGTCTGACCAATAACAGAGCTTACCAAAGGCACAAATAAACAATAAATCTAAAACCTTTGCCACAGATTCCCAGTGTCATGCCCGCTGTGAAGAATTCCTCTTTTTTACTAGAAAACATTGTATATGGCTTTGACGTTTTCTCAAAAAAGTTCAGGTTTCAGGGTTTCTGCTCCGTGTCCCTGGAAGTCCAAAAAAAAAAAAAAAAGGTCCCTCTGTGGATGCAGTAGTCCAACAATAAACTACGACAGAAAAAAATGTGACATTGTCCTCATTTTTCATTCCTCTGATCCTGTCAGTCGTATCGCTCATTTCATCATTCATAAATGATGAATGGAGGGATCACGTCGTCGTTTAGCTACTGACAATAAGGGCAAAATAAATATTACAGTCTTGTGTTACAGCTTTTTCCTCCTTAAATCTTTATTATCTCCTTCTTTCATATGTATCCTTTCAGCGTACTTGTTTTCAGGGGTTCAGTGCCCGCTGGTGTGAAAGAGGCCTCGAGAAGTGAAATATTAAAGACACTGGAGATATTTGACTGTCTAACACTCATGAACTGAACCTTTTGACTCAAACACATCAGTGTCATCACTGCTTTTCTTATCTGCTCAATGTGAACTCAATTCAACAGTAATTAGCGGCTAACACGCTAACAACAACAGAAGAAACAGTCCGGGTTTTCTCTGCATGGAACGGGAACTTTACTGTGTCACTGCAGGAACTTGTAACATCACACAGGTTGTATTGTTGGGCTCCTGTTGGTTAACAGAGAATGTAAATCTATACACGCTGGGCTGCTGTTGATGCTCACTACACTTTTCATCTAACCCCGTTTTCATTCTGCCGTCCCACGACACACACACTACATTACCCATAAGGCCACACCATTACCCATAAGGCCACCTTCTTAAAGGGGCCAGGCTGGCTCACAGCATTTCTTCACTGTGAGAGAACGCGCACAACATCCTGTGATGTTTAAGCGATTTTTAAAATTTTTTTAAATTATATATTTCTGAAAAATTCGCGAATAACTAAAACCACGGAACTTAAACCGCAAATTGGCGAGGGATCACTGTAAATCGTGTGTACATGTAAATAATTAACAGATTGATGAAATCATCATTGAAGCCAACAAAGAATTGCAAAAAAAAAAAGAAAAAGATTTTCAAAAAGGCATGGGAAGTTTCAGGAAACAATTGTGGAAAAATGGACTACAACATGTGCAAGAGCCTGACAACAACTGGTTAATGCAGAGTCACCACAAAAAAACCATGATGGAAACTTCCAGAGGTGGGTAGGTTGCCTCTTGGTGATATATTCGTACAACTTTCTGCTTGGGACTAGAGGGCTTTTAATTTCTCCTGTGACTGAAGGAAATCCAACACCTGACTGAACACACCTTTACTGCTTTTATTCTATTACGACCATTCTGCAAAGTTATTTTCATCCATGTTATTTCTTAGAATCACATCGAGGTGCTTTGTTTCTTTCAAGATTTGAAACCCCAGAAGGTGTCAGAAATACTGTTTTTTCTGCTTCCAATAACCCTGCATTATGGAGTTTGAGTTGAAAAGCTGAAAATGAAGAAAAAAAAAAGCTCCCTTCTCTTCAGATGAATAGTACTGACGGTGTGGAGGAATATGACAACAGCTCTGATCCAAGTAGCAACTAATACCACGATACACAATGAGCTGCAAGCCTTTCCTGAAGGTTCATCGTATCAGCATCAGCATTCCTTTGTCACTGCTACTGATACCACAGGAGGATTATGGGTAGGCTAGTAAACAACCAACGCAGTACAGCTACGTTACCTCCGACAGCTGTCACACCTGCTCCACGGTGGTAGTCCCATCAGCCAGAACAGCGGCAGAACGGCGACACAAATAAAACACTTTGAGATCATACGATCGATTTGCGACCTTTCACCCACAGAAGGAACGTGGCTTCAGTATCGTGTTCGGCTGTTACCACGCACGTCCTCAGGGCGGACTGCACGTGTGCAGGTGCCAAGTGCTGCCACCTGGTGCCAGTCCTCAGGTTGATGATTGGTCTTTGTTGCTGGGACTTTTTCAGTTTTGAGATTTTTAGCACCCCCTACTGGCGAGCTGGGGCGCAGTAGTTTTTAACGACAGTCGGCAGTCTACACGTTATTGTGTTTATTCAACAGCACATATTAGATAAGACAACTTTTTATTTATTTATTTATTTTAAATGATATTTGCAATTATATTTTAAAGTGCGGGACAGGATGTTTAATGACATTAGGTGAATGAAAGCGGTTTTAGGTGTGAATTTGGTTTAAAAAAAAGAAAATACCTTAACAGGCCAGAGTAAATCCATCCAGAAGGAAATGGAGGACTAGACAGTCTATTACTGAATCATTTAGGTCCAGAGATAACGTCTGCGGTCTTATCTAAGTTAAGCAGCAGGAATTAGGTCATCCAGAACTGCATGTCTTTAAGACAAAGTCTGTAGTTCATCTAACTGGCTTCATGGGTAAGTAAAGCTGAGGATCATCTGCCTGACATTAGAAACTGAAGCCGTGCTGCCTGATAATAATAATAATATCTGAGCACATATGAAGTGACAAGTATCAGTTCAGTTAGCAGAGAACTGCTCACATGTCTTAAACCTTAAACCTTTGTGGTTCCCTGAAACTCATTAACGCATCAGAAACTAGTCACTCGGTGTCACCAGCTGAAGGTGGAGGCTCCCGTTCACATGGTGGGAGGAAGAGGAGACGTATCTGACTCCGTAAATGTTACACCGTAAGTAAATAGATATGAAAAGTAGTCTGATTGTGACGTCATGATCTCACCGTACAGTATCCTTGTTCAAGTTCGTCTGTTGGTCTCTTGTTCTTCTGCTCATCTTAAACTAGCTGGTCACTGTCATGTGGGAAGGTGGGCCCCGCAGCCTTCAGGCTGGATCTGAAATAAATAAAGGGTCTTCCTGGAGGCGTACTCATATTAATCACGCTCTGACTCATCCACATTTCCTGTTGACAGATATGCAAAAAAGAGAAAGCTTAAGCAATTAGAGCAGCTCATTTAAAGAGCAATGAAACATTTTTACTCTTCAGTTCCTTCCCAGAATGTTGTCACCTTAAAATGAAGAGCCACAGGTGTTCAGGTCGACATGATCCAGGAAGGACTGTGGATGAGATGAGAGTTCAGGTTCAGAGGTTGAGACTTGCTCCAGGTGGCGTAGATTAGGCTGCGACTGGTTCGGTGTCACTTGTCAGTCGGTCGGGTTTTTTTGTTCCACCTGAATCAGTCTGAGCTGAAAGGTAACAAGCAGAGGTGGAGGTTTGCTTCGTCTCTGTTGTCCTGAAGAGGTGTGGGCCTGACAGGGTCAGGTTCTCTCATCACTGACGGACCAACGGTGCTACGAAAAGTCAATGACGGGTCAAAAAGTCTGCTCTTGATCTGTCCCTTTAACATTCAGCATCTGTCACTCTAAACCGAAAGCAACTGAGAGGAACTGTTGCCGTTTTTAGCTCTTTGGGTCCAGCTGAGGTTGAGGGTGGAAGTTGAGCTGCCTCTCCAGCACTGTCTCAGATTTTCCCTCCTAATTAATTTGTTAAGTCAATCACCTTCGCCACGACGTCCGTGTGCTGCAGTGAAACGACACGCAGTTGCCCCGCCAGGATGGGACGGCCAAAGATTAAAACTGAAACTGATCATTTTGATGTGCTGTGCTGCTCTGGCGGCGCCGTTGTGGAAGGAGGGGAACCCAATAGGGATGGGAATTGATACGTTTTTTCCAATTCCGATTCCATTATTGATGCTGTTTAACAATTTGATTCTTTATCGATTCTCTTATCGATTCTAATTTGGGCAAAAAGGAGAACTAACAGTTTTATTAGCATCAATTTTTTTTTTTACTTAGAAGTCACGACCTTACAAACTCAACAGCGAGGTTAAAAGAGGCCCAAAGCCTGGATAACGTGTTAACTGTTGTAATATGTAACTGTGCAAATACACAAGAATGTGTAACATTTTGCTAACAGATTTTTCCTAATAGAAGTTAAAAAAAATCTCCTTTTTAAAAGGATATATGAGCTCACTAAGCACTCAAAAATAATAATAAAGAAAGATAAATACTATCAAATACAACAGAACAGTGCATAGTACAAATCTGCAAATACTATGAAGAATTAACAATTCTTTTGCAGAAAAATAATCATGTCTTCCAGCCTCTGAACCAGCCAGACTCTCTCTCTCGTCACGGTCATCTTCTAAATGTAATGCAGAAGGCATTCGTTTAATAGCATAGCGTTAATTAGTTAGTTAATGCATAATACTTTATTTCAGAATGGCTTTTTTTTAATCTAAGAATGAGTTTTTACATAATTGCTTCAGTTTTCATAAGAATGAGTTTTTACATAATAATAACATTTTGCCAGTGGGCGGGACCAGTGGTTGACCTGCACGCTCATTGGCTGATCCTTCTCCATTCTACGCTCTGACATCGACTAGTTTTGGCCATGAGGTCCCGTTAGCAACGGGCCGTGGCGTCATCAAGGTGCGCTCCCAGTCCGATTGTAGCTAGCTCAAAAAAAACATGCATTATATTCAAGGTAACTTACATTGTACGGGATTTTGTGGAGTTGCAGCACTTGTACTTGCAATTGGTGGGGGACTCGCATTGAGCCTAAGTAAGTCAGATAAGGATCTTTCTCCTGTCGCCATGCCGTCAAAATCAAGTTTTCCCTACATGTCGCGCTACGTTTCTTAGTCGATGTCAACTTTTAACCGTAAACTGAGGTGCATTCTGCCACCTACTGGCCTGGAGTATATACATTGCACCTCTCGCCCACTATCGATATTCACTGTTCTGTTGCTTATGCCTGAATGAAAGAGCAGCCAATCACATAAATGGCTCCGGCCTCTCTGCTGTGATTGACACACAAATCATTCTTATGAAAAATGAATCCATTATTATGTAAAAGCTCATTCTTATAAAAAACCAATCCATTATCAAAATAATGGGAAATATTTAATAATAATAAACACCTGTTTTTTTATAATTTTTTTTTTATAATAATTGACTCATTTATTCATTGAATTATGACCCAAACGGGCCTCCACACGTATCAGCACAAGCACCTCACGACGACTGTCGAGCACGGTGGCAAAGGGGCGATGATCTGCAGCCACATGGCGATGGCGGCTGCGTGAAAACAAACGTCTGTAAGATGCAGGGAACTGAAGAGAAGTGAGCTCCGGTGACCTCAGAGCAGTTCCAGAGACTGATAGCATCGCAGCAGAAATGATTGCTTCACGCTACCGCTAAAAAGAAAAGGTGGTGAGATGGCGAAGTCCTGTGTTGTTGTTTGTCTGAGGTTTTATTGGAAAGAGCTGATGATGTCGAGCATATCTTGATATTTAAAAGTGTAGGATGGACTGCTTTCCTTTTTTTACAACTATATGTTCACGCACACGTATTCCCACATCACTCAAACACTTCATATTGCGTTGCACTTTTAAAATTCTGCCTGTATCATTTCTAACAAACACTTTGTTCTCTCTAGACACGCAGCACACCCCCTCGCCTGTTCAGACAGTTGAGATACAACGCCGGCCCACTCTCCTTCGCTTCCTCGCCGCCGCGCACGGAGGCACGGCTGCAGCTCTTTGAAATCGGAGCGCATCTATTTTACTCCTGTGATGTCAGAGCCATCTGCAGAGCTTCAGGTCAACGCAGTTCAGAGTCATCAATGCGCAGCGCTGGAGCCAGAGCGCCGCTAATTCAGGCTGCTAACCCCTAACCCAGCGTGCAGCATTTTGATTATCATCACCACCGTCACCAGCGCGCCGCCGTCAAATTCCCTCAGAAGTCCATGGCTGTCTGAGCTCCAAGGTACGGTGAGCGTGACCTCTATTTCAGTGGGCCGATATCTCAGAGTAGAGCTCTTTGGAACAACCCGACAACCCGAAAACCCGAGATTCCGACCCGACCTGAATTGTGTCTCAGGTCCATTCAAAAGACGTGACTCCGGGTTCGGGTCTGAATCGGTACAGTTAGTCTCGGGTCCAGTCGGTGCTCTCTGACAGGCTGGGTCCGCGTTTACTCCAGAGAGGTAAAGATATTAGCGGTGGCAGCCAATGTCAGGACTCGGGGCAGTTTAATCAATTATTCATTAACGTGGCGTATTTGTCATGAAACAATCGTGTTGCCATAGCGTGTTATTAGCGGTTTGTCCGGCAGCTGTAAAGCACAACGGATCACCAACATGACAACGCTGGATGAGATAATATGTTCATGACACGTCCTGACCGGTGTAGGCTATTAGCGTTAGCAGTTGCTACCAATAGCATCTGTATCCACAAAGAAAATAACGACGTGGATTTATTGTTGTTACATCACGTAGCCTATGTAGCAACTGAACCGGTAGAAGAAGACAACTTTAGGTAAGAAAATCAAGTTTTATTCAATGCTAGACAACTTTAACAGGAGCAACTGTGGGCTGGATTGTCTCGGTTCTATTCGGGTAACTCGGTTTGGTTCGTGGTCGGAAACTAAAGACTCGGGTCGGTTCCGGGTCAAATTTTCACGGGTCTATTCGGGTTCGGGTCCATGAAAGTGGACCCGTGAAGACCTCTATCTCAGAGCCCAGGAAGCATTGCCTTTACTCTCCGAGGAGCCACACGAGGAACTGACCATGTCAGGATGCGATTTAAGCGACTGGATCTCGTTGCTTCCCCAAATGCCTCCTGGGTGCGTTTCCACCTGGACTTGAGGTTGTGCGCTTGTGATGGGACCCCTCAAGGCAGATGTTAATACCAGGTCTAATCAGGGTCTATGACTTGTTGACATGTGTTGGCCGTTTCCACCAAAGCAGTTTCAGTGATGGTTCAGAGCCGGTTCCTACTTTAGAAACGCTTCCTTTTTTTTCATCAGCCAGTTGTGAAGAAAGCGTCAGTCCAGAGCCAGGAAAACTGGTACTCCTCCGGACCGAAGCTTTTCTGGGCTACATGCGAGAACCAGATGTGTCAGTGGTGGGGGGAGGGGATGATCATTGACTAACTGAAACATCTGTGAATCCTGTCATTTCAAGCCAGTAGAGAAGAAAGCAGAAGGAATGGGCTTCATCATGGAGGTGGCCTGGACTGGAAGATCTGGAGGAGGAACTTTCATGGTTTTATGTCCACTGAGTATGTCCAATAGGACTATAGCGATACACTAAACTCGTAATACGATACGATACACAATATTCGGATAACAATACGATATATATCGATATTCATTTTACAATACATTTATGTCATTTTCCGAAGATTTTAAAGGGACAAAGTGATTTCGGTGACATATTGTGAGTGTTCCAATGACTTTGTTTGAATTAATTGAACTGAAAGCATCAATTACACATTATATGGCTGACAGGCAGCTTGCAAATGCTGGACAAAATGAATAAAAGATTTGTTGAGAGAAATAGTTTAATTTATTTAAACAGTGCAAATTGTTGCTTGCAAGCTCTTAAAGGTGGGACACGGAGGTTTAAAAAGAAGCTTAGAATATCGATACCCGATAAAATATCGATATATATCGCAGAATCGATAAAATCGCTCAGCTCTAATGTCCAATTCGCCGCATGAAGCAGCCTGCACAAAGGCTGCCTTACAGTGAAACTTAAAACCAGAGTTTGTTCGTTAATGTTAAGTGTCTCTGAGTCACCCGCTGGTGCTCAAGGATCCTGTTCAAATCCGCTGACTGGCAGATCCACGTGCCGCCTGATGTGGCACTTTTTTAAAAAACCAGACTTGCAATGTGAAGGCATTTCTTTCTAGGATAGACAAGATAAAAAGTGAACCTCGGCTCACCGAAGGGAGCTTCAAACCAGAGTGGAGGAGATGTACTGACATGATGAAAGGGAGTAGACGAGTGCAGCAGGAAAGTCCTTTCTGTGGGTTCCTTTTTTATTTTATTGGACCTCTCCACTCCTGGACTCCTTATAGTTGTACAGTAATTTATTATTTTCAGACTGCAAGATTTTTCTTTCAAACCTGGTTTTCAGCCTGCAACAAATACATTAATCTTAATTCTCGACTCCGACTGTAAAGCTGCATCGGGTCAGTGTAGACGGCAGAAGGTGCTGCACACGTGATCGTATCAGTTGATTTATGCGTTGCACTGCGAGGGAAAAATGTACACATGAAGACCGAGTGGAGGCAGAGATGTTTAGATTAATCACCATCACCCCCCCCACCCCCCCCACCCCCATCTGACAGATGTGAAAGTAACGTAGAAGCAGAACACCAGTGCAAACACAACACCTCAGTGCAGCCTCAGCTGTCTGGATGCCAAAGTGTTGATAATGAGAGGTGGGCGGATTGATCCAAACATCAGTAATAATAATTGATATTGAACGATATGTAAAAAGATCGATACTCAAGCTTTTTTTCTTTTCTTTTTTCTCTTTCCAACAGAGAGTATCCAGGTAGATCAGAGTGGTCATCTTCAGCATCAATTCATATTAACTTTCAAAGTACATGTTACTTAAGTCATACGTTACTGGAGCCAACTCAATAAAATATAGTTAAGACCTTGAAATAACCCAGTACATGTTATATATCCCATTGAAAGGTGTTATCTAAGATAAAATATCTGTTTTTTATAAAAAAAAAAAAAAAAAAAAAGAGAGAGAGAGAGCCCTTACTACACATTGAATTTCCCTTTATGGGATAAATAAAGTATTTTTCATTTCATTTCATTTCAAAATACCATTAGATAATCCTTTATTTATCCCACGACGGGAAATTTTTTGAGTTAAAGCAACAGGAAAGTTCACACAGTGCAAACAAAAAAGTATAAAAAGATATAATATATAAGGTCGGCTAGAAAAAAACATTATGAAGAGAAATCCAACTCCAAGGAATATTTACACAAAAATGTTGAACACATAAAGTTTGATAAAATTCTATTATTGGCTTTAACATAAATCACAAAAGTTTGTAATAGATTAAGCTTAATATAAAAAAGAATCGGTATTTGTATTGGTATTGGTATTGGTATCGGTATCGGCGGTACTGGCCCTGTTTTTACTTGGTATTGGATCGATACATAAATTCCCAGGTTCACCCAGCTCTATTGATGACACACCATCAGCGGTTCTTTTTGATAAAAAAAAAAAAATCTCCCGCCCACAGGAAGCAATGCTTCTCATTTCATTTGGACCGAAAGCAACGGCTAATTAAAACACATCGTGTTCAATAAACATATAAAGAGAAGAAAAGCCACCTGCAGAGAGGAGATACTGAGCCCGTGATTCAACCTCAGTTCCTCACCCGCTTCACGTAAATGTACTGGACGGGAGCGAACGGGCGCCACGTGTCGGGAATCCCATTTGTGGGATTAGCGCTTTGAAGGATGATGAATGATGATTAGTTAAAGAGCATTCTCAGAAGAGCACGTTATGCTCCTCACACGGGAAAACCACGGTTTAAAACAGCTGAATGTTCTGGTCTAATCAGCAAAGATCGCTTCGTCTTCACTGAACTCAGAGCAAACACAGCTTTGATAAAAGGATTCAGATTCAGATTCAGACAACTTTATTTATCCCCGAGGGGCAATTGAGGTCCAACTGAGCAGCATTGTGTTGGCATAGGGAATTAACAATACAAATGAGATTGACAGAACTAAAATAGAAATAAATATTGAGTTGTAAAACCAGGAAACGTTTGCCAAATCTCTCCAGCTACCGGTCATTTGACCTTGACAGATTTTACAGTCGTGTCCGAAGTGTAGCACTTCTTCTGATACAACATCAGACCAAAAGTAGCATTGCTTTATATTCCAGCCAGGCTTTAACTGGTTGACTGATCATCAGAAGGGTTTTGGACACTAATAAAAGCAGACACTCTGCTAGGGTGTTTTTGGCAATTTATCGCAATTTTCAGCCGCCCAATATAATATCGATTTTTCAGCTCCTGGTATAGATTTTTTAGGAAGATTTTCACATTTAAATCATTTAAAGTTTAAATGTGCAAAAATACCAATAATAAACAATAAATAGATTGTTTTGAATATATTAAATATAAATAATTTTGACCCAGTTTGTCCTCTGAATGATCAATATCATCTGATGAACATATGCACCAGTCATTCCCAAACTTTAGAATACCAAGGACCAATTTGAAATGTGAAAAATCTCTGCAGCCCACCGAAACCTTTAATCACAACTGTGATCAACATACAGGACAAGGAACCATGATCCAATATTAATGTAAGGGGTCAACAAATAAGGTGACACTTGTCATATTAAGTTAAGATGACAGTAGAATAACACTTAACTGGTTGGTTTTATTACTTCTTAATGATTAAAAACATATTTAAAAATTATTGATGATTTAAAACACATTTGTTTAATTTTAATGACCTCTCATGGCCCACCTGCAGTACCGGGACGGCACACCAGGGGGCCGTGGCCCACACTTTGGGAATCACTGATATACAGCAGCTTGATTTTCATCTCTACTTTTCATTTTGATATTAACTGGGTAGAATATCGCAATATATCACGATATTGCAATCTATTGTGATATGATTATATCTTATCATGACCCAAGTATCATGATACATATCGTATTGCGAGGTCCTTGCCAATACTCACCCCTACACTCTGCTAACCTGGAGGTTTGTCAGGAGAAAGTACTACTGAGGTTCAGAAACTTGGCGAACAAGGCAGGAGACCTCTGGTATGATGTGCTGTCCGTAAAACAACTCAAGATTAGCTGAAATCTGGCCATGCAGCAGGAAATGATTCTAAACACATCGGTAAATGTACATCAGGGCGACGGAGGACTCACTCTGCAAGAAGAAGTCCTGTCAAAGTCAAGCTTCCATCTGAAATGCTGTGGTTTGACCTTCAGAGAGCAAATGTCCGGACATCTCAACAAACCTGGAGCAACGTTGTCAGCAAGACTGGACCAAACACCCTCCACGATGATGTGAGAGAGCCATAAAGACAAATATGATGTATATGATGTAAATACAGGAAACAATTACTCTCATTGTTGCATTTGCCTCAAACTCAGACCCAACCCCATCAGCTAATTTCTTTTTTTTTTTTTTAACAGACAAACAACAATAGGATTATTATGTGGGCACCAAAGTTTGCATGAGTGCAGGTGACAGACAGACTTGTGTCCCAATTACTTCGAAGTGTCCCCGCTGTCCTGAAATGTCTGAACTCATCACAACTCTGATAATGTGATGTATTGTGGACCTGATAGCTTTGGAAAAGCAATTTGTCTGCAGTCCTCCTCGCCGCCGCCCCGACTCGCTCCCTCTCTCTTCCTCTGAAAGGAAACTTATTGAGAAAAATGTGACAAACAACTAAGTAGCATTGAGGAGGAGGAGTCATTGGAATAAAAGATATAAGCACAGATGGCTGTTACTTCACCTCCAGTTAAAGTAAATTAACTACGTCGTTCTTTCATCAAGCAGTTCAGTGACTCGTTCGTGGTTTAACGTGATGACACCGTCACGTATGATCTCACAGCTACGTTTCTAGCATCTTCTGCTCGTTGGTCTGCTTGTATCTGTGATCAGGCTTCTGTTCAGCCTCATTAAAACGAGCTCCATTAATCAACATCATCGCGCTGATGTTGTGGACTGTTTTGACGCGAAGAAAACACTTCACATATTTCAGTTTAATGATCTCTGCGACGTCTAGTTTGGAGGAAAACGCTTCTCTGCACTGTCTATTTTTAAAATTATTTTTATTCTTCTTCAAAGGAAGTCGTTCTCACCACTGTTCTCTACACTTTGACTTAAACCTGTCTTGTTAGCTCAGGTCGTTATGTTTTTGAGGTTTGGTGGTGCCTCACACAAAAACAAAAACCAAAGAGAAAATCAGGGAAACGAGCTCGTATTAATTAGTTTCATGCTCCATCTTTATACTTCCACATTTGCTCTGAGAGGGCCAATAAAAGTGTAACGCAGGTTATTATCTGTGGTTCTGATCTACGGGTAGTACTGATAAACTGGAGTAGAAGTCAACTGGACTTATTTTCTTGATCCTGAAGAAGTTTCACCTCTCACCTGGAAAACATCTTTGGTTCTAACTGGAATTTAATAAGCCTGAACTTCCCAGTCTGGGATCAATAAGATCATTTACTGTTCATCTACTCATTTAACCTGATGGAAGGACTATCATTCTTGAATCCTGGACCCCACCTATCCTGGACCCACCCATCCTGGACCCGTCTGTCCTGAACCCACCCATCCTGGACACACCTATCTTGGACCAATCTGTCCTGGACACACCTAACCCACTTGTCCTGAACCCACCCGCCTGGACCCACCCATCCTGGACCCACCCATCCTGGACCTGTCCATCCTGAACCCACCCATCCTGGACACACCTATCCTGGACCCACTTGTCCTGAACACATCCGTCCTAGACCCACCCATCCTGGATCCGTCCGTCCTGGACCCACCCATCCTGGACCCACCTGTCTTGGACTGACCCCTCCTGGACCCATTCCTCCTGGACCCACCCGTCCTGGACCCACCCATCCTGGACCCACCTATCCTGGACCCACCTATCCTGGACCCACCCGTCCTGGACCCACCCGTCCCTACCAGTAGTTTTCCTCGTCAGTTGTCAGATGGTCTCCATCCGTGTGACTGAAGCAGCTCTGTGGCACCAATTCGTCACGTACTGGCTTGAAAAATCCCAGGATTCATTGCTCCATTCCTCTAAGGTTTTCTTTAGAGATTTTTTGAGACGAATGTCAAAAATTACACAACAGTGGTGGGTTTGGTTACAAACAGTGATGAAACGCAGGAAGTACAAAAACTGACATGATGGTGTACAATAAAAGAGATTAATAGTTTTACCGCTGACCTGATGAGACTCCTCATAGCACTTATGGAAATGAAGAGGGTCTCCAGTTTCACGCACAGCAAATTATTTAGAATTTTTTTTCTTACCAAGAAAAATAAACTTACATTTAGAAGCATTAGATATTTTTTCTTGTTTTAATAATTACTTACTTACTTTTAATAATTTTATATCAAGTAAAACTTTACTTTTTTTGTCTCAAACAGGCAGGGAATCCTAAAATGAGACAATTAACACTTAAAATAAGATGTATCACGTTTTTTCTCCTCCTCATCTCCTCTCCTCATCAAAAATAAATCTTGTTTTAAGATTCAATAACAAGTTATACCTTTTTGTAAATCTAGAAACAAGTGTTTTTAAATCTTAATTTAAGAAATCTTACCAGGTGAAATTATCTTGCTGCATGGACAGATTTTTTTTACTTGTTCTGAGAACCTTTTTACTTAGTTGTAGTGTTTTTATCTTGTTTGAAGACCCCTTTTTTTGCAGCGCGGTGCTTTGGGACCTCGGTCATGGTGGACTGGACCGCCTCCCTGGATGAAGTGGATAGAGTATTTTACCGCCGCTCTATGGAAACCATCCCAGCAAAGAGTGCGGCACACAAACAGAAGCAGAACCAGTAAAACCTCAGAGGATAATCGGACTCACGTCGCTCTACCTGGAAGACGCCTCCAGGACCGGCTGCATCTGTAGAGCCGCCGGCGTCTTAAAGGACACCACTCAGCCCTGATGACGCGTCTTCTCTCTGCTGCCATCTGGAGGGCGCTATAGAGCACCAAAAGGCTGCACTTCCAGACTTTGGAAACAGCCCTCTTTGGGGGATGGAGAGGCTGGATAATTCTGCTCTGGTTTAGGCCTGTGATGTCACAGAACCCTGCGGACCCGAACGCTCCCTGAATGACGGGTTTACGGTTTGAGGCAAACTGACAGGGTTGTTTACAGTCACGTCAGATGCACAGATATGCCCTGACAGGCACGAGAGATGGATTATATTCATAACATCTTCCTGAGTTTGTTGCATCGCAGCCTCATTATTCACAGCGTAATGGCAGACAAAACACCTTGGAGTGTTTGAAAGTGAGAAGAAATAGACTGAAGGGGTGAATCCATTTATTCACAGGATCTGCTGTGAGCATCCAAACATTAAGCTGATTTCTCAAAGCAACAGAAATGAAATCTGCCTGCTCAAGGCCATAACACCCCCTCGTTGGCCAGACGGGCCTATCCTCCCTTCTCCTGCCTCCAGGAGTTTCTGCGTCTTCGCCACCACCTCCTTCTTGTCAAACAGAAAGATGAGCTCATGCTACAGTTTAGCCACAGGCTCCACGTTTGAAAGGTGGTCTACAGACTCCATTCTGCCGTCCCATTCATCCTACAATGTTTTTTTAATCAACCCACTCAAACAGTCACGGGGATCGCCGCTCGTCTTTGTGAATAATGCAGTCCGCTTTCTCCAAAATCGCCCGGCCCTTTAAAGGGATCCAAGTGTTCGGCAGAGCCAGACGACTTTCATCTTTCTGTGTTAGAGATCTCACATGACTGTCTGTTGTTGCCCACGACAATCTCAGGGCTTTGGGAAGACAATAACGAGTGATGAAAAACACTAGTCTTCAACAGCTTTAACGTCTTTAAAGTTACTGTCAGGAGTAAAAGTTAAAGCTGTAGTTGGGATGTCTCACACAAAGGTTTGTTTCATCCTTATAAATTATAATTCACAGAAAGATCCCAACAGGGTTACTAAAAGCAGCTCAAGAATATTGATGCATCGACATGAGCTCAGAAATATAGTTGACTGCTCTGGTTAGATTGTGTCCAGAGCTGCGAAGAGGATCAACAAAATAAACCGATGTGATATCAAAGAGCGTCGGAGCCAAGAAGCTCTTGTTTCTGACTGTCTCCTCCTCATTCATCCATCAACTAACACCGTACAGAACCAGAGCATCCACCGTACAGAACCAGAGCATCCACCGTACAGAACCAGAGCATCCACTGTACAGAACCAGAGCATCCACCATACAGAACCAGAGCATCCACCGTACAGAACCAGAGCATCCACCGTACAGAACCAGAGCATCCACCGTACAGAGCCAGAGCATCCACCGTACAGAGCCAGAGCATCCACCGTACAGAGCCAGAGCATCCACCGTACACAGCCAGAGCATCCACCGTACAGAGCCAGAGCATCCACCTTACAGAGCCAGAGCATCCACCACACATAGCCAGAGCATCCACCATACAGAGCCAGAACATCCACCATACAGAACCAGAGCATCCACCGTACAGAGCCAGAGCATCTACCATACAGAGCCAGAGCATCCACTGTACAGAGCCAGAGCATCCACCGTACAGAACCAGAGCATCCACTGTACCGAGCCAGAGAATCCACCGTTCAGAACTAGAGCATCCACCGTACAGAACCAGAGCATCCACTGTACAGAACCAGAGCATCCACTGTACAGAGCCAGAGCATCCACCGTACAGAGCCAGAGCATCCACTGTACCGAGCCAGAGAATCCACCGTTCAGAACTAGAGCATCCACCGTACAGAACCAGAGCATCCACTGTACAGAACCAGAGCATCCACTGAACAGAGCCAGAACATCCGCTATACAGAGCCAGAGCATCCACCATGCAGAGCCAGAGCATCCGCCATGCAGAGCAAGAGCATCCACTATACAGAGCCAGAGCATCCACCATGCACAAATAACCGTGAATGTAGCCACAGTAATTGTGAGCTTATGGAAAATGGGAAATCAGCCTTGTTAATCATGTAGAGTCAGATGATGACTGGGAGTTGTGGTATCAGACGGCCATCCTGGCGTCTCCTGTGAACACATCCTTCAACAGCTTCTACAGCCCTTCAACAGAAACCTATACGACATGATCATTGTTACCACAGTCTTCTTTACAGAGATGCTCTAGTTCACTGTGGTTGAAGACATGAACACGGTTCTCTTGAGGTCCTACCTCAGTGTTTCAGTGAGGTCTGGATGATCCTCAGTGACAGAGATCTGGTGGGTCTGTCCTCCCTGCTGCCGTCTGACTCTACATTAACCAGGCTGCTTATTCACTACATGCATGGATTTGATTTTTACATAGATTTTAAATCCCTTCATTTTATTTTTCTGCACCTTTTTTCTGCTCTGTACTGTCCTGCTGCTGCAACAATGTGGACTCCAACACTCTGGGACAATAAAGACTTTATGATCTCATCTTATTTGATCTTCAGTTTGGCTTTTAATTGAACAGTTAAGTGAATCCTCTGGTGTGAGTGATTTCGTTGTCCTGTTGCTTGATCCAGTTTCAGGAAATACAAAACCTCCAGAACAGTCTGGTGTCCAGATCCTGCAGCTGCAGAACCAGCTCAAACCATCACACCACTTGGTCCAAACCAGATGAGCTTTTTAAAGACGCCTTGAGGTTTGTTCACCCAAACCACGCTGTCATCTCTCTGTTTGTTTATTTTTTAGAGAGTATTTCTTCTGTTAATGCCTCTGAACCCTCCACGTTACCTCCCCGTCTACTAGGAGCTCATGAAAAGGCATCTGCACCCATTTACGTCTCATTTTCTGCACTCATGTGTCATGTGACGCTCCTCGTTTTTTTATTTCACACTTTTCTTTAAACACATGTTCCCAGCTCGTCCTCACTCGTCTGCCAGCATGAACACCTGATTCACCTGAGCTAAACTCTGATTGGACGAACAGAAATACACATAGAAAACTGGAGAAGGGGTTGAGGACGGGGAAGCACACAGTCGTTGCTTTTTTTTTTCTGGTTGTCTTCTTTAATCTTTTCTCTCTGTCATCTGCATCCTTCTTTTTCTTCCTCCTTTTTCTCCCCTTTCCCTTTATTTACTCTTTAAATTCCTTCTTCACCTCACCTCAGTCTGCTCTCTCCTCAGATGTTTGGTTTTTAATTTTTTATTTTTCTCTTATTCTTTAAAAGCCTTCATGGGGATTCACCCCTCTGCCTCTTCTTGTGTCTTTGTGGATGTGTGTGCGTTGGTGTATGTGTGTGTGTTGGTGTGTGTGTGTATGTGTGTGGGTGTGTGCAGCAGTATCAGTATTCACCACACTGCTTCTCTTTCTTTGATAGCCCAACCTCCTCCACTCAGCTGCCCAGCGGAAGTACAACTCTGTGTGTGTGTGTATGCACGTGTGTGTGTAAGTGTGTGCATGTGTGCACGTGTGTGTGCGTGTGTGCGTGCCACAGAGAGATCAGTGAGTCTCTACATCTAAAAAGGGGGCATCAGTAGTCATCTGCCACCTTCTCTTCCTGTCCCTAAATCTTTATTCCTTTTATCCTCTTTTTTCTTTTTTCATTCTTATTTCTTTCCTAAATGTGACTCTCTCTCTCTCTCTCTCTATCTCACACACACACACCTAAATGTCTTTCTCACACTTTAGCACTGAGCTGAAATAATTCTGTTCTGTGTTTTATTCTTACTTTTTTCTATATTGGTACAGAGTAGAGGTCTTCAGAACAACCCGACAACCCAATCAGAATCAGGATCAGAATCAGGATCAGGATCAGGATCAGAATCAGAATCAGAATCAGAATCAGAATCAATCAGGATCAGGATCAGAATCAGGATCAGAATCAGGATCAGAATCAGAATCAGGATCACAATCAGGATCAGAATCAGGATAAGAATCAGGATCAAAATCAGGATCAGAATCAGAATCAGAATCAACTTTATTGCCAAGTACGATTTTACACGTACGAGGAATTTGTTGTGGCGATGAAGGTGCATGCAATTAAGGAAAAAATATAACAAACAATGTAAACTAAAAATATTACAATATAAATATATATACTCAAACCGGTTTTTTGCATTAAGGGCAGAGCGACCAGAGTGATGTGACATGAAATGTTTAAATGAAAAAGTAGTCCAGATTGAGCGTTAATGTAAGACATAGTGTTCTGAGTCAATGTGGCAGCAGTGTCAGAGTCAGAGGGGGAGAGTGGGGGGTGTCGGGGGGTCTTATTGATAAGGCTGACAGCAGACGGGAAAAAACTGTTCAAAAACCTGAGGTTCCGACCTGAATCGGGTCTCGGGTCCATTCAAAAGATGTGACTCCGGGTTCGGGTCTGAATTGGTACAGTTAGTCTCGGGTCCGGTCGGTGCTCTCTGACAGGCTGGGTCTGCGTTTACTCCAGAGAGGTAAAGATATTAGCAGTGGCAGCTAATGTCAGGACTCGGGTCAGTTTAATTAATTATTCATTAACGTGGCGTGTTTGTCATGAAACAATCGTGTTGCCGTAGCGTGTTATTAGCGTGTTATTAGCGGTTTGCCCGGCAGCTGTAAAGCACAACGGATCGCCAACATGACAACGCTGGATGAGAGAACATATTCACGACACGTCCTGACCGGTGTAGGCTATTAGCGTTAGCAGTTGCTACCAATAGCATCTGTATCCACAAAGAAAATAACGATGTGGATTTATTGTTGTTTACATCACGTAGCCTATGTAGCAACTGAACCGGTAGAAGAAGACAACTTTAGGTAAGAAAATCAAGTTTTATTCAACGCTAGACAACTTTAACATGAACAACTATGGGCTGGATTGTCTCGGTTCTATTCGGGTAACTCGGTTCGGTTCGTGGTCAGAAACGAAAGACTTTGGTCGGGTTGGTTCCGGGTCCAAATATTGCGGGTCCATTTTGGTTCGGACTCCTGGACTTATGATAATAGCTCGGGTCGGGGTCGGCTTCGGGTCGGGTCGGTTTCGGGTCAAATTTTCAAGGGTCCATTCGGGTTTGGAGTTAGCACTTGGACCACGGGACTGGGACATGAAGAGGGAGTGCTGGACGCCGGCAAAAACATCCCAGGTTGACAGCAAAAAGAATAAAAGTCAATCAAAAATTCACACTTACCCTGACATCTTAACATTTTTTGATTTGGGTTTGTATAAGGAGCTTGGCAGTCCGACGATTGATTAGCTTCATAGAACCAACTACCGTGGCGTGAAAAAGTTGTTTCTTTTTTCATTTCACAATAGAAATCACTTTCATCCTTGTCGTTCTCAGAGTCTCTGCATTTCTTCACCTCTTTCCGGTTAAAAGTTCAGGTTGTATTCTAATAAAGTGAAACGTCTCAAAGTTTCCCTCCGTACTCTGAAGACATTTCTGCCGTCTTAAGCAGCTAATTCTCAGGATGAGCACAAAAGGAGACAAATGAGCAATTTCAAATGGAAATATCTGGCGTTGGGAGAGATTTACTCCTCTGCTCCAGTGCTGTTAGTCATTTCACCGTCTTTTATGTAATTTAAAGTCATGTCACCTCCTGTTCAAAAGACCCAACCGAGCCTGAAATCCCAACAAATATCCTGCTCAGGCTTCGCACAGTGTGAAGAAAAAAAAAAGATTGAGATAAATGTTGTTTATTGATCTGTGGGGGTAAAAAACTGGGACGTTCAAAAAAAAAAAGGGGGTGTGTGTGTAAACAGAGAGCTCAGATTGTGTTAAAGAAAGAGCTCATAGCTTCTTTTATGTTGTCGTATTGACAGATTTACGAGTTGACAGATGTTTGCAGGAGCACTCCATGAATGAGGAGTCGAAACGACTGCAGCAGCCGCTGTAGCTCAAGACCATCAATCTTTTTAATCCATACCAATAAAGTAGAGGTAGATCCACCCACGTCCTCCAGCTGTCAGGGATTCCCAACCAGAAATATCTCAGGAGCATTTTAATAGTGAAACAGTCTCTGTGTTTCTGCATGTTTGACACCACTGTGTCCAGCCAGACGTCTCTAGACTTAGAATTACTCTTTTCCAAAGTATTATTCTGTATTTCCTGTCTTACCACTAATAAATGATCACTAAGAACCGACTGATGTAAGAACTTTTCAAGAACCTTGGCTTCAGCTTGACCCAGGCGAGCAAACTGTGATCCATCCACCATTCCTGACATCCATCCTGACCCATCCTTCTCAGTCAGCGGCGGCCATCCTACGGAGGAAACGCTCCAGGAGGCGAAGGGATCGAGGAGACATTCTGCTGACACTTGAGGCCTTCTTCAGGTGCGGCGGTGGACCGATGTCTCCCCCGACTCCAACGGATTCTCTGTTTTAAGAGGAAGCTGCAGCTCATGAACAATGGGCTCCATTTTTAAAATAACTTTACCCTTTCCTCTCTTCTCTGAACTGCAGCAGCATTGTTATCACTTTTCAGTCATTTTTATTTTCCTCACACTTTTCTGCTTGTGCTGCCTGCCCTTCCAGTGAAGTGTCAGATCTGTTAACTCTGAGCAGAACTCTGAGCCCATACGACACCTGGAACAGACAGCCGGGTTTCTGAATTCACAGCTCAGATTAACTCATTTGCCTCAACTTGTTACTTGTGAAGCATCAATTTTCAACTGGTTTAAACAAAGTCTCCGAGGTTCAGTCCCAAGTGCAACAATTCCCCCATATAGCGATTTACATATTGCGATAAAATCCACCTTCTGGATCAGATCCGGATCAGCCTTGGAATTTTTTTTTTTTTTTTTTAGATTTTTTTGGCTCTAGTGGCCTTTATTGAAAGTTGAGAGACAGGAAGGGGGGCAGAGAGAATGGGGAAGACACACGGGAAAGAGTCGCCGAGCAGGGAATCGAACTCATGACCAGCTGCACGAGGACTGTAGCCTCTGTATATGGCTGCCTGCCCTAACCACTGCCCCACCGGGGCGGCCAGCCTTAGAAATTTGATAGAGGTTCCCATTGTCAATCACTGACTCAAATTTTATGAGTTCCGGGCAATAATTAACGTAGATATTGAGAAACAGTATTTTTGGCCCCATTGACTGCAATGTTTTCGAAAATTTGAAAGTGTTCCAGAATCCAGGATTTCTTCCGGATCACACCCAAAATGAAATCCATAACTTTGAGTTATCCTGAACACAGACAAACAGACCGACAGACAACTGAAAACATAGCCTCCTTGGCGAAGGGTAATGACATCATTATCTCATGCAATGCTCTGTACTTTATTTATTTTGCAATTATACAATGGCACTAAGTTGATGGCTGCAGATGATGACATGAATGTATTGAATGACAGAGAGCCCACTTTTTATTGAACTATTTATTATGCTTCCTTTTTTAATGTGTCCAAGACGTGAAGTGCACTGAATTTCAAAGCATTACTGTGCAATGACAATAAATCTATATTCTGTTCTGTTCTATGAAGACCTGAAATAGCCGACCGACCCCTGGTGTGCTTTCATTTGCAGTGTGTAGTTTGGGTTCTGGTCGTACAGCTGCTAATGTCAAAGCCATTGTGTTTTTGGTGGAACCTTCCAGAATTTCCAGCAAAGGTTTTTCCAAAGTTCACAAGTTGAAGTGTGGCAAAAGTTTCCTGATGGAGCTCTCTATTCAAAATGTCTTCCTCCTTTTTATCGCATCCGGCCAGGCTTCCCTGCATCAGTGACGGCTGGCGCCGTCCGCGGATCTGAACCACGGGAACCCTGATGAGAAATTTCATCGTCACACTTCAGAATATTTGCGTTTTTCTAAAGTAGGTCACATGGATGCAGGTCTGGCCGCTCACATCAGCTCTGCGCTCCTCGCCGAGTCTCGCCGCCGCCGTCAAGGACTCGCCCTGCGTACGTCCACAAAGACACGAGTGAAGTTTGGCCTCCAGATACGAATCCCATTATAGTCAGAGGAGATGCTTTAAAACTGGACCAACATTGATTTTCCTTGAGTTTCTGTGGCTCATTGTTTATCCAAGGTGAGGATTTATGATTTATCTGGAAAATATTGTCTTTCATGTCACGTGTTATGTGACAAAAAGTAAAAAGTTTATCACCTTGAAGAAACTCCAAATGGTTTTATACTGTTTGAGTTTAAGTTTGTTGATTTAACTCAAGCAAAACTAAATCTTATCTAAAATCTAATTTTCTAAGTCGTTCTATTAATATCTGAACATTTTCTCAGACTTTTAATTTTGAAAGTTAAACCTTTTTGCACAATAATAAAAAAAATGAAAATAAAATCCTCTGTCTCAAAAATGTTTTTGCGTGTGCGTCGCTCCGAACTTGAAGAAGTAAAAACATAAAGTGACATAAAGTCAAAAATGGGTTGAAGCTGAATAAATAAAACACATGGTGTTTTATGAATATACATATATATTAATATAAATGCTGGGACAGTGTGGAACTGGAATCTATGTTAATTTTAATCACTGAAGGCAGTATTAACCAAATATATCAATTTATTTATTTATTTCCCAAATAAGCTTGATTTCTTTTGTGCATTAACATCCATATCTGTGAAATATATGATGGAGCAGCAGATATATCAGGTTCTTTCTGGAGTCAGTTAAATCTCAGACAGCTGTCCTCAGGTAACAGGTGAGGAACACCTGGACAGGCTAGCAGCCAATCACAGGACCTCGTAACAGGTTAGCAGCCAATCAGAAGACCTCGTGACAGGCTAGCAGCCAATCACAGGACCTGGTAACAGGTTAGCAGCCAATCACAAGACCTCGTGACAGGTTAGTAGCCAATCATAGGACCTCCTGACAGGCTAACAGCCAATCATAGGACCTTGTGACAAGCTAGCAGCCAATCATAGGACCTCGTGACAAGCTAGCAGCCAATCATAGGACCTCGTGACAGGCTAGCAGCCAATCAGAAGACCTCGTGACAGGCTAGCAGCCAATTACAGGACCTTGCGACAGGCTAGCAGCCAATCACAAGACCTTGTGACAGGCTAGCAGCCAATCACAAGACCTTGTGACAGGCTAGCAGCCAATCATAGGACCTCGTGACAGGCTAGCAGCCAATTACAGGACCTTGCGACAGACTAGCAGCCAATCAAACGACCTAGCGACAGGCTAGCAGCCAATTACAGGACCTTGCGACAGACTAGCAGCCAATCACAGGACCTAGCGACAGGCTAGCAGCCAATTACAGGACCTTGCGACAGACTGGCAGCCAATCACAAGACCTTGTGACAGGCTAGCAGCCAATCACAGCCTCACACAACCATGCACAAAATGCAAAAATAAAGTTCAGGGCTACTCACTGGACAAGATTTCAGAGTTTTGAGGCAGTCAGACAGAACCATATAATGTTTTACCAGATGAACAAACTATCTTTTTGTTCACATCATTCAATCGTTCTTAACTACAATTAATTCCACAAATGTCTACAATTCCTCAATGGCCAGTTGCAACAGTAATTTCGCCAAGACTAGATATTCATCCATCAGGTTATGTTGAGGAAAAGATCTGGAAAATATACTTCAGGATATCTACACCCTGCAGGATTTAAAGATCAGTAAAAGAGGCTGAGCACATGCAGTGTTTTTGAGCCTGAAGGCTTTTTAATAAACTCAACTGAATACTGAATTTCAGAACGATTGATACAATGGAAGGTTTTGGGTTTGTTTTCTTCTTTAAGAAGTCAATGTTTCACCAATATCCAAACCATGAACACAAATCAAGTGAAAAATGTATTTATTTTTACATTTATCTAACCAGATGGGGAAGAAAGAGAAAAAAAAACTCCAGATGAAAGCCTCTTCCAGCAGTTCTGGTGCCGACTCCACGCAGCAGCACTTTGTCGGCCCGATCTAACCAACCAATAAAATAAATCCAACATAGAAACAGAAGGAAACTATCTGCAGCTCTCGTAAACCCACATGTTAACAACAGGTTTTACACTGAAAGTGATTTCTTAAGATTCTTCTGATTACATCTTAACCTGTCGATGACGGGATACTGTCCAGTTCACCTCTGAGGGACATCAAGACAAACTTGTTTCAGGGTGAGGAACCTCTGCTCATCTTCACATCTGAGGGTCGTTTCACAGCCAGTCACTAATTAACCTAATTAACTGCAAGAGCTAATGGCTAAGGCTTCCAGCCTTTTGTTGCACATGTCAGAACTTTTCTGTCTTTCTGCTATTAAAATAAAAAAAAAAAACAGAAGAGCTAATATTTTTAATCACCCTGTAAAATGTCTCACCTTCAACATTTATGATGACAATCTTTTACTGTGAATAAAATCTTGGTTTATGAGATTTTTTTAAGCATTTTCCTTAACATTACATTTTATGCACCAGTCTACCTTCCAAGGAACTGGAGCTGCATATTTTGAATTTTTCCAACAAATGATGTACATTCAGGCCAGCTTTTAAAAAGAAACATAATACAGAAGTTTGAAGCAGTTATTTTAGCGTTGTTAATGGTGCAATTAAATATTAACTGTTTGAAGAATTTAGAATGACCAGTTATGGCATCAGGCGTGTTTTCAGAGAAACCCTGCACAGCCGTCTACCTGCTCCAGCTCCTAACTGAAACATTTACAGGTATGGTGGGAGATCTTTGAAAAAACGCTTCCAGCAATCCAACACAGGTGAGATTTTGAAAATATACACTCCCTCCCTCCTCCCAAAGGCTCCGCCTCCTCCTCTTCAGCCCACCCCTCGAAACCACACCTTCACACGATTGTTTCTCAACAGCAGAAATATTTTTTTGTAAAACCCATATCAACTAGCTACTGCGTATTGTCAAGTTTGGGTGATAATAGTACTGACAGGTCTGATTCTGAAGGCGACTCCGTACGAATGGTAGAGGTTTGTGCATGAAGTTTATAGTTAACAAAAGGTATAGCATTCAACGATACTGGGAAAGCTACCGTCAAGGATAACAACAGCCTAGCTAACGGTGTCACACATAGTACTGTAGCCTAGCTGACAGAGTTGGTAGCTTAGCGAAACATGCTGGAATATGTTCGTCATGTCACTCGATGGACAATAATTTTGTCATCATCTTTCATTTTCTCACTGACTGGGTGAATAGTCCTACAATACCCATAATCCATCAGTATGTTGAAATATTATATAATCAGAACGGCATCATCTTACCTATCCAGTAGAAACTGGGGGCCACCTTGGCGTCAGCCTGGAGCCCCTTTTCATTTTTTAGCTGGCACCAGCGCTGGAAAGCCGTACTGATAACCACTCTGGTTCTGTTTGGTTCTTCAGTTAGCTTCGGTTAGCTTCGGTTAGCTTCCGCATGGCTGTTGCTTTTTCAACAACAGTTTTCTCTTTGATTTTGCTGCCGGTTGACGTCTTCTTCTCTGCCATTGTTGCAACGAAATGATCTGTGCGAGCTAACTTGATTTCTGGCTTTCAAATAGCAACGCTGTGTCCGCTCACCTGATTGCCAGAGCTGTGGGAGGGGTGGGGGGTGGGAGTGCATTGATATTTGTAAATGTAAAGATGATTGATATGTCAGAGTTTTCCTCTGATTACACCCTCTAGACTGGACCAAAACCTTTGGTTTTTTTTTGCAAACATTTTATTTCAGTGGGTGCAATGGGAATGTGAAAAGGTTTTCAGGCAATATTGTAAAAAATGCTGCAAAAAAAGATCTCCCATCCCACCTTTAAAGCATTTCTGCACAAACTGTTCACGGTAGCATCTTCCAGATGTCCGGCCTGATGGATTTCTGTGAATGTCGGCTGTCATAAGCACCTCAGTGCTGCAGCATTATTAATGGCAGGATCTGCGGATGGCACCTGTCGGTGTTGGACTCGTCGCTGCTGTAGCGGCTCACAGAGACCCGGTGGACCTCTGAGCTATTTCTCATTTCTCTGTATCTGTGTGTGTGGGACCAGATGTCAGCTCTGGTTGTCGTGGACACTCCTCATCATTTTATCTCAGGGGTCGGAGCTGGCAGTAATCTTCCCCGTCTCTCCGTCTCTGCGAGTCATTTACTGTCCCCGGGCCTCTGATTTCACTCTTCCCGCCCGCGATGATGCATTCCTGCTGCTCAGCCTTCCACCGTCTCTCCCCTGCAGCCTCTCTGCAAAACCATCCGTCTTTATTTCCGTTGTCTTTCCCCGTTCTGATAGAGTCTTATCAAGGCCTATTAGGGCGCTTCAGGCTTCGCACACACGAGCGCACACAAAACACTCCTGCGCCTTTCGGCCAATCACAGACCAGCTCGTGCCTGGTGGGACGTGTCTTTGTATAAAATAAAAAAAAAACACAAATTTGCTTGTGATATTTTTGTGTCTGTGCACGATGTCCAGTTGCGTGCGGTTGCGTGCGTCTGCGTGCGTGGGCGGTCCAGTTGCTGATGTGGTCGGGGACCTGCAGTCCACCGAACCTGGATTAAACCCAGAAAGTCATCATCAGATTTCCTCACCTGCCATCTGCCACAGTTAAATCACTAACTCCCTGGCAGGCCATTAACCACACATTTTAGGAAGGTGTTAATTGGTTAAATTATGGACTAATAACAATGATAATAATAATAATTATAAAAATAATAAAGAACATGACATTAGTCTATTATTATGACTTGGAACTCTGCTGAAGTTTGTTTCCACCTCCATAGAAATTGGTACACTCACATCTGAAATATTCAGAAGCAGGTGGGATTACGTGCACGTGTGTGTACGCTTAGGTCAAAGCTGGCTGTGCAGTGCTTCGGTGTGTTACTGTGTCACTAATTAGACGGCACAAAAAAAAGTACTCCAGCCTGAAACCGTTAGGAATAAAGTGGTTTTGTGCATTAATTTGCCATAAAATGTGATGTGATCTTTATCATAGTCGCAGTAATGGAATGTGTTTAAGCTGATAACAGAATAAACAATCATGATTTCTCTTGTCTTTATTAAACACAGCCCTTCACAGAGCTGGAGGAACCAGAAACTCCTGAGCTCATGGCTGGTTGAACCTTCTTTCCCAGCGGTGACTTCAATCAGACCTGTACAACTTTGAGGATTCTATGACCGTTTGTAGGATGTCTGGTGTGAACGGTGTGAAAAAAAAATCAATTTGGCAATATATCGTGATTTTTGGCCGCCCAATATAATATCAACTTTTCAGCTCCTGATATTGATTTTTTTTGGGCAAATTCATGTATTCATGTATTAGACGCATTGTGAATACTTAAATGTGCAAAAACTCTAATAATAAACAATAAATAGATTGTTTTGAAGCAAATAGTTTTGACCCAATTTGTCCTCTGAATGATCAATATCATCTGATGAACATATACAGCAACTTGATTTTTCATCTCTACTTTTAATTTTGATATTAACTGGGTAGAATATGGCAATATATCATGATATTGTGATAATATCGTATTGAATCGTGCCCCAGGTATCATTATACATATCGTATTGCGAGGTCCTTGCCAATACTCACCCCTTGAGGTCCCCTTGAGTTGCTGTATATGTTCATCAGATGATATTGATCATTCAGAGGACAAATTGAGTCAAAACTATTTGCTTCAAAATAATCTATTTATTGTTTATTATTCGTGTTTTTGAAAAAAATCGAAAAATTGATATTAGGAGCTGAAAATCGATATTATAGTGAGTGGTTTTTTCACACCCCTAATGATGATGATGATGATGATACTTGAGTCACCTTCCTGTGGGGAAATTGGTATGTCCAGAAGCATAGCACGTTAGTGCCAAAACATTCATAAAAAAAAACATTTATAAAAAATACAATGAATAAAGCAGAGTGAAAACATTGCAATAGTACAGTGATCCCTTATTTTTCGGGGTTAATGGGGACCGGCGCCCCCTCACAAAAATCAAAATCTGCGAACTGGAGCCGGAGCCCAGCGAGCCTAAATAATGTGTTAAAAATATGTTTAAAAACCGTAGAAAAGTAGTGAGGCACTGCAGCGAAACAAGAGATAGTCTCGACTGTGGTCTTTCTGTTTCCTTCACAGCCTCTGGTCTCTGAACCGTAGTAAACAAACTGCTGGTATTCTGCTATTTTTGGCTCGTAATTAGCGGCTAACACGCTAACAACAACAAAACAAAATGTCTGGTTTTCTCTGCATGGAACGGGAACTTTATTCTGGCACTGCAGGAACTTGTAACATCACACAGGTTGTATTGTTGGGCTCCTGTCGGTTAACAGAGAATGTAAATCTATACACGCTGGGCTGCTGTTGATGCTCACTACACTTTTCATCTAACCCCTGTTTTCATTCTGCCGTCCCACGACACACACACTACATTACCCATAAGGCTACATCAGTACCCATAAGGCCACCTTCTTAAAGGGGCCAGGCTGGCTCACAATATTTCTTCACTGTGAGAGAACGCGCACAACATCCTGTGATGTTTCCGTGATTTCATTTTTTTTTTAATTATATTATATATTTCTGAAAAATCTGCAACTAACTAAAACTACGGAACTTAAACCGTGAATTGGTGAGGGATCACTGTAATCGTAAAGTTTCAACCGGAGCTGCTGTACAGTCTTGTGGCAGCAGGAACGTTGGATCTCCTGGACGGGACGGATCGCTGCCACGCAGAGCTGACCGGGTCTCACGGAGATGGTGGCTGGTGTCGTTGAGGATGGCCTTCATCATACTCCTCATCCTCCTTTTCACCCCCCCCCCCCCCCACTCATCTGTTCTTATTAATTACTGTCTCTCTCAGTCGAGATGTTCCCCCAACAGCCTCCTCCTCATTTCCCTCCTTCACACATGCCACAATCACTGAAGCTATTACGGTCTTAAACGGACCTCTAAGAGCTCCACATCCCCACAGAAGATCTTATGCTTCATCGTTACATGACCGAGGTTACACCATTTATTGTTCACAAGCAGCCCATATTCTGGGGCACCACATCATGTGTGTCGACGAAAGAGTCTGAGAAGCGATCCGAAAGCTACATCTCTATAAGGCTGCGCTAGTGTTCCTGTAGAAAAGGTTGTTAAATCCCGCCCTATTCCATCTCAACGTGAAGGAGCTCCTCCCAGGAGGTGCTCGAACAACACAAGAAAACAGCGACACACTAATCACACTTAATCAGACACAAACACCGGAGCCACATGCTCTCATGGGTTCTGCTTCAGCTCATTACGGGTCCGGCGTTGGGCCGTTTGGACTCATCTTGGCTGGTTGCCTGCTGGTAATAAGAGCAGCTGCAGACGCTTTGAGACGACTCTGACCGTCTCACCTGACGCAGGTAAACTAAACTACTTTCCAACGTTCGTCCTCAGAGAGCTCCAGTTTGGAGTCACGGTTCCCATCTGCAGACGCTGATCATGGATGGACGTTTAAAATGCTTGAATTTAAAAATGGCCAACGGAGCTTCAAACCACATCCCCAAATTAAGTTCATTAATTAGACTCCAGATGTAATGATTCCAATTAGCTTTTATTGAAGTCATTCAATAAAGATAAGAGAAATTATGATAATTTATCAGCTTAAGCACCAGGTCACTATTGTAAAGGAGAATTAGCTCTCCGTTGACTTAAATTTAAGTTAAGTTATGGACTAATAATAATGATAATAATAATAATTATAAAATAATAAAGCACATGATGTTTGTCTATTATTGTGACTTAGATGAAGATCAGACCACATTTAAGGCAAATTAATGAAGAAAAGATTTAAACCAGAGAAGCAGTTGATAACTAAAGATTACAATAAGAAAACTTTGAAAGAGAAAAGAGTAAAATGAAGAAAAATGAAGTAAAATTTTTCTTGTGTTGGTTTATTAAAAGTGAGACTCTGGTATTAATAAATGTAATCTCTGTTGTCTGAGTTTAGTTTCTTCTGTATCTGTTATGGGTGGATATTAGGAAATTCATAGTTTTTCCCTCTTTCGTTCTTTTCTTTTCCCTTTTTTCTAATACAGACCGTGGTGGTGAACTGACAAACACTGGAGGGGCTGTATTGTCAAGACAAAAAGCAAGAGAAGGACGGTTATTAAAAGTCATTTGAATTTATTAAAAAAGATGTTCCTGCAGATAAATGAACGTCGAAATGTTTAGTGAAAGGAAGGATGTGCTTTTGATCTCAGCAGCACTGAGGACGACGCTGCTCCATCCTTTCTATGAAAACACTGAAACTGAGTTCAAAAAGTGGAGTCCTCCGTCCATTAGTCCTCCATGTCCTTCACCAGTCCTCTAAATCCTCCTCCAGTCCTCCAGTCCTCCACCAGTCCTCCACCAGTCCTTTACCAGTCCTCCAGTCCTCCACCAGTCCTTTACCAGTCCTCCAGTCCTCCACCAGTCCTCCAGTCCTTCTTCAGTCCTTCACCAGTCCTCCACCAGTCCTCTAGTCCTCTAGTCCTTCAGCAGTCCTTCACCAGTCCTCTAAATCCTCCACCAGTCCTCCAGTCCTCCACCAGTCCTTCACCAGTCCTTCACCAGTCCTCCACCAGTCCTCCCATCCTCCACCAGTCCTCCAGTCCTCTAGTCCTTCAGCAGTCCTTCACCAGTCCTCTAAATCCTCCACCAGTCCTCCAGTCCTCCACCAGTCCTTCACCAGTCCTTCACCAGTCCTCCACCAGTCCTTCACCAGTCCTCCACCAGTCCTTTACCAGTCCTCCAGTCCTTCACCAGTCCTCCAGTTCTTCACCAGTCCTCCAGTTTTCCACCAGTCCTTCACCAGTCCTCCAGTTCTTCACCAGTCCTCCAGTCCTTCACCAGTCCTCCACCAGTCCTCCCATCCTCCACCAGTCCTCCAGTCCTCTAGTCCTTCAGCAGTCCTTCACCAGTCCTCTAAATCCTCCACCAGTCCTCCAGTCCTCCACCAGTCCTTCACCAGTCCTTCACCAGTCCTCCACCAGTCCTTCACCAGTCCTCCACCAGTCCTTTACCAGTCCTCCAGTCCTTCACCAGTCCTCCAGTTCTTCACCAGTCCTCCAGTTTTCCACCAGTCCTTCACCAGTCCTCCAGTTCTTCACCAGTCCTCCAGTTTTCCACCAGTCCTCCACCAGTCCAATCCATTTGTGGCAAACTGGAGCCGACCCGTCGTGTATTGATCCAGTCACATCATGTCACTTGAAAGTGTTTCAGATTCTAATGTTTGACATGATCTCGTCCTGGGTCCTGAGGTGCGTTTGGGTCTTGTTCCTGAGTCGGGTGAGAACATAGTGGGAGGTTGACCACCATAGAGGTGTGGATGGAGCACTGGTCTGTCCAGAGAGAGAGCTAAGCTCTGGATTTACCAGTCGATCTACAGACTGATCACAGCTTTCTTTCAGCGGTTTCTGGATACATCTTTAAGGACGGTGTGATGAGCTCAGTCACCTGGGACCCACTACTCCTTCACATCAACAGCAGCCAGCTGAGCTGGTTTGGTCTCCTGTTCACGATGATCTCCAGACACCTCTGAGGGAAAGTGTTTTGGACACATCCCATCAGAAGGAATCCTGGGCGCAGTCCTGGTACTTACTACAGAGACTACATCTCCCAGACTGCTTCATGCCCCAACCAGGAGAGGCAGAAGAAGTGGATGTTGAGACCCAGTACCCAGACCCAGACCCAGTCCCTGAAACGTGGAAGAAGATGGACGAATAGCTTTTCGGACATCCTGCTAACAACATATTACAATAATCCAGTCTAGAACTGACAAACGCGTGGATTAATTTTTCGGCATCACCCTGTGAGAGGATGCTCCTAATCTTGGAGATATTTCGGAGATGAAAAAAGGCAGTCTTGCAAACCTGATTAATCTGCTGCTTAAATGACATATCCTGATCATAAATTGACTCCAAGGTTTTTCATAGCTGTGCTGGAAGCCAGCGTAAACCCAGTCAATCCATTCCTCAGGTGTTTGTGACAGACAATAACCTCTGTTTTATCCGAGTTTAGAAGCAAAAAGTTAGAGGACATCCAGGACTTAATGTCATTAAGACACCCTTGAAGTTTAGCCAAAGGTTTTGTTTCCTCTGGTTTCATAGATAAGTACAGCTGCGTATCATCAGCGTAGCAATGAAAGTTTATGCCATGGCTCTAGATACATTTTCCCAAGGGCAGCATGTATAAAGTGAAAAGGATTGGTCCCAGAACTGAACCCTGAGGGACGCCATAGCAGACCCTAGTCCGTGTAGAAGAAACGTCATTAACATGGACGAACTGGAACCTGTCAGATAGGTATGACTTAAACCAGCCTAATGCTGTCCCTTTAATTCCAACAGTGTGCTCTAATCTATGCAGCAAAAGGCCGTGATCAACAGTATCAAAAGCAGCACTGAGGTCCAGCAGAACAAGGACAGAAACTAATCCATTGGCTGAGGCCATGAGGAGGTCGTTGGAGACTCTAATCAGTGCAGTTTCTGTGCTGTGATAAGTTCTGAACCCTCATTATTTGCTTTTGTTCAACAAATAATCACAGTGATGTTTCCTGCTCCTGTAGTCAGGAACAGATCATTTATTCTACTTTATCCAAGGCCGTATGTGCAGGACGGACTTGTATTAGATCACTCAATTAATAAAATATTCTTGGTGACTGACAAAAGCAGCATAGCAACTGTATGATGAAGTCCAGAGACTTCTTCATCATCAGTCCTCACTGCAGTTTTTAATCATTATCATTTAATTATCTGACAGAGAAAAGCTCATCTCTGCCAGAGTTTTGGAAAATTACAGCAGTTTGTTTTAATTAGACAATGGCTGCGCAGTGAAGATAAGGGTTATAATAGTTTTGGATTTTCCATTAGTTTTAGTTTTTATTTAGTTTTTAGTTTAGTTTTTCAAATTCAGTTAGTTTTAATTCAATTTTAGAGGAGTTTTGCTAGTTTTTATTCGTTGTTTTGAAATACTTAGTTTTAGTTTTGTTTTTATTAGTTTCAGTGTTAGTTTTAGTTTTATTTTGTAAATTAGGGTTGTAATTTTGGTTGGAGTGAAGCACTGAACTTTTTGAAGGCTATCGAATCACATAGTCGTGTTTACATTCTGGTCTCAATAAACATATTTATCAATGCGTCTTCCCTCTTGTGCTGTTCCTGCGTATTTACTGACCAGCAGCTATCTGGTCTCCATGGAAACAGTCCATTATTCAATTCAATTCAATTCAATTTTATTTATATAGCGTCTGTTACAATGACAATTGTCTCTAGGCACTTTACAGAGACCCAGAGCATGACCCCCGAGCAAATATCATCAACTAAGATTATATCATTAAATCCAATCAATGATAATGGCAGGTAAAAAACTCCCACGTAGGGAGAAAAAAAAACCTTTATACCAAACAGTGGCAAGGAAAAACTCCACTTTAAGAGGAAGAAACCTTGAGCAGGACCTGGCTCATATGGGGGGACCTTCCTGCCGAAGGCCAGCCGGGTAGAGAAAGAAAAGAGGGGAGACAGGACAGAGAGAGGATGTAGGACAGAGAGAAGATGGAGGACAGAAAGAGGATGTAGGACAGAGAGAGAGGAGAGCACAGAAAAAGTAAAAAATAATAATAAAGAAATAGTGGAATTGTTGTAGGGTGAATGCAAGCGAGCTATGGAGGGCCCTTGGGCGTGTGGTCAGCGTAATGAGCCATGGTAGGCTCTTGAGTATCAATAATGTGTGGGTGGGGTGTAGGTGAGGTGTGTGCGAGAAAAGGGGGAGGGGGGGAGGGGAGGGGGGGGGGAGGAGGGGGTTTGGGTTTAAGAAAAGAGAAGGGTAGGATTTCAAGCAAAAGGATGCGATATATAAACATAAACAGATGGAGGCAGCAGCACTGGGATGAGATGGCCAGAGGACCAGGTCACCGATCACCACGCCAGTCAGCACCCAAACACAAGTGGAGGAGAACCCCGGGATGGACAGAGGATGGAACTGCAAGTCAGCATGAAACCCAGGAAACTCTGGCCTGCAAATACACAGAAAAAGAAAGAAAGAAAAGGGGGCAGAAACAGCACAACAAACACAGGAAAGCAAAGAATATGGAGCACAGTTTCAGTAACAGGGTGCTCCCAAATAATTATAAATGAGCTGGAGGAGGAGGAAGGGAGGAAGAAAGGGAAGAAAAAGGAGAAGAGCAGTGGAGACACCACTCAGCAGATCATGTTGGTGTCCCCCTGCAGTGTAGGCCTATAGCAGCATAGCTATGACGAAGCTGTGATTAAGACGAGCTACTCTAGTCTTACTACTACAACTATAGTTATAACTATTAGCCCCTACACACTATAGTTTAGACTAACTGTAGGCTTTACTGAACAGAAATGTTTTCAATTTAGTTTTAAAAATGGAGATGGTATCAGCCTCCTTAACCCAAACTGGTAGCTGGTTCCATAAAAAAGGTGCCTGGTAGCAGAAGGCCCGTCCTCCAAACCTACTTTTAGATATTCTAGGAACGACGAGTAATCCTGCACTCTGAGAGCGGAGAGCTCTATTAGTAGCATAACGAGCTATCAAGTCTTGTAAATAGCGTGGAGCTAGGCCATTAAGGGCCTTATATTTGAGAAGCAGAATTTTAAACTCAATTCTTAATTTCACGGGAAGCCAATGGAGGGAGGCTAACACAGGAGAGATGTGATCTCGCTTGCAGATTCCTGTCAGCACCCTCGCTGCTGCGTTCTGGATCAATTGAAGGCTATTTAGCGAGCTTTTCAGACACCTCTCCAGACACTTCTGAGGGAAAGTGTTTTGGACACATCCCATCAGAAGGAATCCTGGGCGCAGTCCTGGTACTTACTACAGAGACTACATCTCCCAGACTGCTTCATGCCCCAACCAGGAGAGGCAGAAGAAGTGGATGTTGAGACCCAGACCCAGTCCCTGAAACGTGGAAGAAGATGGACGAATAGCTTTTCGGACATCCTGCTAACAACATATTACAATAATCCAGTCTAGAACTGACAAACGCGTGGATTAATTTTTCGGCATCACCCTGGGAGAGGATGCTCCTAATCTTGGAGATATTTCGGAGATGAAAAAAGGCAGTCTTGCAAACCTGATTAATATGCTGCTTAAATGACATATCCTGATCAAAAATAACGCCAAGGTTTTTCACAACTGTGCTGGAAGCCAGCGTAAATCCAGTCAATCCATTCCTCAGGTGTTTGGGACCAAAGACAATAACCTCTGTTTTATCCGAGTTTAGAAGCAAAAAGTTAGAGGACATCCAGGACTTAATGTCATTAAGACACCCTTGAAGTTTAGCCAAAGGTTTTGTTTCCTCTGGTTTCATAGATAAGTACAGCTGCGTATCATCAGCGTAGAAATGAAAGTTTATGCCATGGCTCTGGATAATTTTTCCCAAGGGCAACATGTATAAAGTGAAAAGGATTGGTCCCAGAACTGAACCCTGTGGGACGCCATAGCAGACCCTAGTCCGTGTAGAAGAAACGCCATTATAGTTGCTGTTTTCTCTCGGTCCTTCCCAACGCTGACTGGTCTGCAGCTGTAGCTTCTCTTTCCAGGGGGCTAGCTTAAGCTAGCTTATCCAGCTAGTCTTGGTTAGCCTTCTTTCCAGGAGGCTAGCTTAGGCTAGCTTATACAGCTAGTCTTGGTTAGCTTCTCTCTCCAGGGGGCTAGCTTAGGTTAGCTTATCCAGCTAGTCTTGGTTAGCCTTCTTTCCAGGGGGCTAGCTTAGGCTAGCTTATCCAGCTAGTCTTGGTTAGCCTTCTTTCCAGGGGGCTAGCTTAGGCTAGCTTATCCAGCTAGTCTTGGTTAGCCTTCTTGTGTGAGCTTTTCAAATGGACTTTCAGATTCGTGGGTTTTTTTCTCCTTCAGAAGTATTCCACACATTGTATCACCTGCTTCTACAACAAGACACTTATTTTTATCGTTAACACAGTCATAGTCAAAGAAATCCCAAATAGGACTGAGACACTTTCTACCAACTTTTGTCGCAGCCATCACTGCTGATCACTTTTTTTTTTTTTTTTTTTTTGCGGTTGTTGTTGTACGGCGGAGCGAAGTTAATAGATTTCAAACGTTTATGAGAAAAAAAATACGAAAATGAAGGACGTTTTTGTTATTATTATAGTTCATTTTAGTTCGTTTTATAAACACAAAATAGTTTCAGTTAGTTATCGTTTTTTTTAAAAACTCGTTTTTATTTTATTTCAGTTAACGAAAATGTTTTTTCAATTCTAGTGTTTGTTATTTCGTTCGTTTTCGTTAACGATAATAACCTCGGTGAAGACGGTCTGAAAGCAGAGCGAACAGCGGGAACGAGCCAGGAAAGCCAGGAAAGGAAAAAAGGAGTCAGCTGAGGAGTCAGAGAGGAAGGATGCATTGGTGTCATGTTGGGAGGATCAGCCTGCTGAAGCTTTTGATGTCAGCAGCGAACATATACGGCTAACTGTACGGAGTCGTCCTACCTGTGGAGGGACGTTACCTGTGGATTTAAAACAGCAGGCTGAGACGACTGCAGAGACACAAACAGGAAGTCGCCCGCCAGAGAGCTCGACGGCGCGCAGGGAGGCGAGGGCGGGGAAAGACCAGCAGCTGTCACCGGTAAACACGTCTCAGTTCACACGTCACGTCCTCGTCCCGCCGTCTCCTGTTCCACTCTGAGATAATCCTTCATCGGTGCCACGGGAGGGAAATCTGCACCAGGCGATTGTAGCGCACACACCAAAGCAAATATTTGAAGACTCTTCGTGTGGAAGAAGTGAGCCAAAGTCACACCTGAGACCAGCTCCTTCACGCAGAAGCTCTTAAATACATTTCAGTACATTTCAGCGTAGCAGTAGCACCTACAGAAATATATACCAGCTGAATATGCTTGAACTGAATCACTGACAGGAAAAACCAACAACACACAGTGACGTTTATATTCACTTTGACTTCATGATCCCAAAGATGTATCTCATTTTGTTCCATCGACTTCTTTTAATTTAAATAAAAGGGGAACATTTCAGGGTGGAGGGAGATGCAGCAGCTCTGCTAAACGCTGTTCGTTCCATTACTGCAGTATTATTATTATTATTATTATTATTGTTCTGTCATTTTAAAAGCCTGTATATTCACTTGCAGTCACATCAGGCTTCAGGAAAAATACAATTTACCAAACTAATTTTTCTGAATGCGCTGATGATAAATCTAGTTCTAGCAGTTATAACAGTGTTTAAGGCTTTCCTTAACATTTTTGCACACGGTAGCTCACAGACCTCATGTATGATTCGGTTTTTGGGGCTTTAGGAATCGCTGGTTCAGTTTATGATTTTTTTTTAAATCTTTAATCTTTATTTTGATCGCAAGTTAACGCGTTATTATCGCGTTAACACATTAATTTATTAACGCTGACACTTAACACATGTTGCTCATATGTTTTTGTTTTGAAAAGTCTGTGATGGGCTGCTGCAGAACTGGAAAAGAGTAAACATAAGGAAAAGCTAAAGCCGACATGGAAAACAGTAAAAATACGTGAACTTTACAGTTCAGGTAGCAACTCAGGTAGAAATATTAACAATTCTGTCAGAAAAAAAAAAAAATTCTGGACTGCAACCAAACTTTGTGGTCATTCCTCCATGTTCCATCAGATCTGCTCCATGTGTTCACTGTCCTGCTGTTCTCTAGCTGGTTACTTCAGTGCGGCTCCATCTAGTGGCACAGATGTGTAATGACAACATAAAGTCCAGTCCTCCATTATAAAACAAATTCAGTTCTGTGGCCCGTTTTTTAATTTCTTATTTTTGATCCAAGTCTAAAATTGAAATATAAAAAAAACAGGCATTTTTTTTCCTTTTTAGGGGGTTAGATTAAAAAACGAAAAAAATAATAAAATGTCAATTTTTAATTTTTTTAAATTTTTGATTGACAATTGAAAATGGAAAGAACGAATGATACACAGATTGGTAAAGTTACTGAACTTTAACATGGACATTTTCATTTTAAAGTTCTCCTAGACGGAGGATTCAACAGAAACAAGGTTATTTGTAACAACTGACAAGTTGAACTCCCCGTTAAAAGTTTCTGCTGTTACCTCAGAAATTACCTGTTTTAATGTTCTGATTGTGCTGAGACACAATCATTTTGTTGGATTTTGTTTGTAGACTTTTTATTTTTCATAAAAACAGGATGACATTAATGCCCTGGAAGTGGCAATAAGTTTTATTTTATTTTACATTTTGTAAGATGAGATTTACACTAAATATGTGTTACTGACAAGTGCTGATGTTAAAAGTGTTTGAACAACAAATGTTATGACACTTTAGTTCATATGGCAGCAGAACATTTAAATAAAAGTGACCTTTACACTACTTTTGAATACATTATTTGATTTTGCGTACACAATGCGATTAATTGTGATTAATCAGGGAAATAATGCGATTAATCACAATTATTACAATCGTGCTGTAATTACTCCACCAGCCTCTAGATGGCAGTGATGGTTCCTTTCAGCACTGCAGCTCAGTGTTTCCTCTCGTTTACTTCCTGTGTGTAGCTCAGATGTAGAAAGGAAGCAAATATAATATATATATTTTTAGTGATCTGGAGCTGATAAACGCTGAGCATCAGTCGTTTTTAAAGACATCTCAGCAAACTATTGTTGCTCCAGACTCAAAGACGATGAAGATGAAGTGGCGGTGGGAAACACAAAGACGGAGAGGCAACAGTCACATTTCTTACACTCTTATCTTACAAACATTTATTTCAAAAAGTATGTGGAAGAAAGATTTCACCCTTTCAGGACATCGAACTTTGTCTCGTCTCGTCTTACCGGTACCGCTAGCTTGGTTTAGGGAGGCGTCTCCTGTTGGCGTGGAGGTTCATGTCGTACTTGTTTGTGAGGCGGTGGAGGTTGGGGCCTGGAGCGATTAAAACTCATTAGTGAGGTGTACATAATTAGCTTCATCATTGTAGGTAAAATTAGAAAATGTCAGATACTTACGTTTATTGATAGCTTGGCTGATTTTTTGCACTGCGTGAACTTTACAGCTGGACTCTGCTTGACTAAATTTGATTAGCTGAATTACAATGAAAAGCATTTAATTGAAATAATATTTTAACGGAATCAGACTGTACTTTATTGGAGATGAACTGGCTTTATACAAACAAAGGTGAACTAAAGTGTTCAGGTTCTAATGTGAACCTGAAACACACGGTTCAAACATGTAATCATAATCATGTGCTCTTTTCTTTTTTTTTTTTAAAAGTATAATTTCATGAGCATCTGCATTTCAGAGAGGACACTGAAAAAAGAAAATTAAAAAAAATTTCAAGATATTCGAGTTTAAAAAAAATCTTAGCTGAAAGTTTACAGTCCCTGAGTCAACCTCTGCTGCAGATAAACAGTCTGTTTTTTCCTGAATGTTATTTCCTTTTAACATTTCTTGTAACTAGACAATGTTAGCGGAAATTATTCTCTTCCTAGATGGTCATTTACCTGCCTTAAATGTTTTTTTTCCTCGCATTAACATTTTCTGCTTGTGAATCATGCACTCCAAACAGTTTGGAAATAGTCTTATAATAACACTCCAGAGGGTGTATTTTCTTTTTATGTGGCTGCACAGCACTGATGCTCTGCAGAAGGACCGTGGCTTTAATAAACACCAGAAGTAACTCATGATTAATTCATTTCCAAATATTATGAACCTCATTATCTGGAAGTCTCCTCGAGCGTGCTCCAGCTCTGCTTTTTTCTTGACTCGGCTGATTTATCGAGCACCAAACTACTGCAATAATTTTGTCTAAGAGCTGCAGAGTTAGTTTCCTTCTCCGGAGGTTCACATCTCCCTTTAAAGCCCAACTCCGGGCTTTTAGCATGTTTGCTCTGAAGTTATTGCACATTTGTGCTGTTTCTTGAACAGCCTGGGTTACTTTTGTGAAGACAAACACTTCTTTTTAGTCGGCATTCCTCCCCGGCTCTGAAACCCAACACGGCCTGCTGGCAGGAAAACTCCCCGTTTCGAGATTCCCCCTGAAATGAAGTGGTGCTACAAGTTAATCCTCTTAAAATTACAGAGAGAAACGAGCAGCCAGAGTTTCAGAGGAGGGCAGCTGGAGCTGAGGTTGTCAGAGTTCAGGTTGTGAGGAAGAGACAGTGGAAGCTTAACAATAGTAAGAAACATATATTTGCTATATTTTACTTTATTTTACTTTACTATATTTTACTTTACTTCGCACATTTGGAGTTTGGAAAACGCAATTTTAATCCTCTGTGTAATTACTGTTACATGGTCTGATTGACAATAAAGCTCACTTTGACTTTGACTTTGAAACAAACTGTCAATGCATCAAAAAGTACGCTGGGCTGGTCTGGGACATGGGACCTCTGGAGTTGGAAGTGCTGCTACCTGCATCTGTTTATGTTCATGTAGTCATTATATTCAGTCATTTGTGTGCTCTTCTCCCCGCAGAGTGCGAATTAGACCATGACAATGGGGGGGGGGGGGGGGGGGGGGGGGGGGGTCCTGTCTCCCCTCTTTTCTTTCTCTACCCAGCTGGTCTTCAGCAGGAAGGTCCCCCCATATGATCCAGGTCCTGGTCCAGGTTTCTTCCTCTTAAAGTGGAGTTTTTTCTTGCCTCTGTGGGAGTTTTTTTTTAATCTTGTTTAGGATTCAATATTATATTTTTAGTTAATGATATTTGCTCGGGGGTCATGATCTGGGTCTCTGTAAAGGACCTGGAGACAATTGTCATTGTAACAGATGCTATAAAATAAAAGTGAATTGAATTAAATTGAATTGAATTGAATTGAATTGAATTGGGGTAACATGTTCCTCTCCTGTCCTAATAAAATTCAATCAATCAATGTTTACATCAGTTCTCCATATACAGGTCTATAGCTTGGTAGAAGGTGTTCATCCAGTTTTCTTGTTAGTAGTTTCTGCTTCTTACATATTATCCTCTGAGTTTGTTCGCTGTCACAACACAATCCACTACACAACACCCCTCACACTACACAACCCAGCACACACCACACCCTCACTGCCCTGTCTCTTTAACTGTCTTGTCTTTAAATGTTTCACTGCTGGTGTTTTTTAGTCCTCTCTGACGAAATCAGGATTTAAGATGTTAATAAAGACGTTAGAATTTACTGCCAGAAAGGACTGGTGAAGGACACATTCACCCTTCACACTCCCACAAAAAAAAAAGTCTGCTATAAGATTAAATTGCATATACATACTAGATGGTTTGGCTAAATGATGGCTATAACCATGAATCCAGACAAAAAAAAAAAAAAAGATTATCAATCAGTCAATCAATCTTTATTTGCAGAGCACTTTTCCTGCAAGGACATGCAACACAAAGTGCTTTACAGAATTAAAAACAATTATCACAATCAAAAAATAAAAGCAATCACACACAAAATCACACACAATAGTGACACATGGCACTGAGGATCAAGGAAACACCACTTTTGGGGCCGTCCACACTGGGAGGAGAAGCAGGGCTTATCATCGGGGGGGACCAGCACCAGGCCCTTTATTAAAGTAAGTCCCCGTTAAAATATTGAAGGTGGAGAAGAGGAACCGGGGCTTGTTTTTATGGTTGGTAATGAGTTGTGAGAAATTACTCCACAGGGGTGAAGGTTTTCTGTTTATTGTTTTAGTTAGAGGTGGAGCTACTGAGTCCAGACTTGACTTCAGTTTACTGTTAAAATTGATAAAACGATAAAATCACAAAGTGCAGGTAAAATTACAGGAGTGCTCTATAAAATCTCAATTAAAATTTGCAGCCACTTCAGAAGTTAGGTAGCGTTTCCTCACTGTTCTCACCGGGGCCTCCTGCTGGTTCAAACTGGTGATGTTAAAAAATACACAGTAGTGGTCGGACACAGCCAGGTCAACAGAGGACACACCGATGGACAGGCCATGGGTAATGTCCAGGTCCAGGGTGTGTCCTCTGTTGTGAGTTGGCTATGGGAAATGCTGCTTAAAATCAAGACGATTTAAAAGGTTTAAAAACCCTCTGGATATTGGATCCGAGGTTGCCATTTAAAATTCCAGTGTTATCTACAATTTACTGTTGCAATTTAGCTTTTTACAAAATAAATAGCACAAATGCTGTACAATATTTAGATTTGATGGCCTTTGTTATAAACCCTCAGCTGAATGGTTGTCATCCAGAGTTTATTCTGCCTGACTGAATTTCACATTCCCTTATAACATGTTGTCTTGTGACTGTAGGTCATCCTGGAAGCTGCAGCAAAACTTTATCAAAAGTATCCTAAATGCTACATGTGTTAACTACCATGTTGTAGTAACAACCCCCACTTCCACCTCGCACGCATGCACGCACACACAAAAGTTCAGGCTCAAAATATTTTTTTGCTTTAACCCCTGAGATTAAAATCACCAGTTATTAAAATCCTGTTATAAGAGGTGTGAATGGTTGATAAAAGTTCAGAGAACTCGCTGATAAAAGAACTAGAGTGATGAGGTGGTCTGTATACAGTGATGCAAAGAATCGGAGGGCTGCTAAAAGTGAAGGCATGGTGTTCAAATGACTTGTAACTGTTAAAAGACACTCCACGTGAGGTCAGTGAGTCATTTATAACAGATGCTGTCCCGCCTCCTCTTCTACCCTCACTAGTAGAATAGAAAAAAATCTAAATTTGGTGGGCAGGCCTCGGTGAGCACAACAGATGCATCAGTGCCAGGCCATGTCTCACTCTCACTTATTGTCTAAAATCACATCATTCAAGTCTTTCAAGTCCGGAGTTGTGTGTATGGTGGTCAGAGGTGAGACTGAGTGGATAAGAGCCTGGACCTGGGGGACATCAATCTGCAACTGCAACCAACGGTTCCAAACAGGACTCAAACCCCAGGACTCAAATCTCTGGGCCAATTCCAACTCTTTTGTGGATCTCTGTCCTCTTTCCTTCCCTCTCCCCCATCACCTTGGCCCGAGAAACCAAGTGATGAAGAGGCAGAGAAGAAGAGGTGATGAAGGTACTGTGCACCTGTGTTACGCCTCCGTGTACTTCAGTGGCCTCTCATGACTCTAACTTAGAGGTTAAAACATCAAACATGTCACCATCATGTCACTTCTTTTAAAACAGGTTTTTCCCATTTTAAAGGAAGCTCTTCCCCTCCACTTACCCCTGAGACGCCTCTTTGAGCCGAGGTTGAAATAAGAGGCTGCACAAATAAAGTCACAGGTCTTCGTAGAGGCCATTTCAAACCTTAAACATTTATTCCACTCCTGCCCTGCTTCATGATGCTGCGTGACCTTCTGTATATTCTCCCTTCATCTGCTCTGCTTACCCAGTGTCCTCTGCTTCCTGTCTGTCATTCATGCCAGCAAACCTTCACTCCTTTGTGCCAAATATCTGTCATTTTCCATCAGCCTTGAATTGACCTGTTACTCTTGAATGACAAGTGCAACACTGACACAATTTCCCTCTTTTCTGATTTTCACGCTCCAATCCATCTCCATTCATTGTTTCTTTTTTTTTCCATTTCCCTCCAGTTCTTTAACTGTCTCTTTCTGCTCTTTAACTGTCCTTCTGCTGCCTTCTACTTTAGGCCTCTTTCTTTCTTTTTCTGTCGTTCTTGGACAAAAGTCACCTTTCCTGCCAGTATGTGTGTATGTGTGTGTTATAAGCACACTTCCTGGCGTTAACATTGTTATCGGACCACTGACAGCTTTAATTCCCTCCCCCTCAGTCTGAAAACACACACACCACACACACACACACACACACTGAGAGCTAAGAACAATCCATTTCTGTCTGATTCTATCAAGTTTATCTGTGGCTGGTTGGGCTACACGCACACACATACACACACACACATCCATACTCACAGAGACACTATACATCCATACTGTACAGGAATATATAAATCTATGAACTGCTCTCTCAGTTCACATTTCACAATGATAGATTTTGTTGCTCAAACATGCCATTCCTAATTATAACAATAATCATAACTGCATTTATGACAGACCTGACAGCTGCAAAATGTGTTAATCTGTGAGAATGAGTGATGTAAATTCCTTATCAGAGCCCAGCCAGAGACGTGACGTTATTTCACCCATTCAGCCTCCAGCCTTAATTTTCAGTGACCCTGGTAAGAGCAGGACTGTATAACAGCAGTGATGCGCTGCATTAGCAGCCTAATCCTTCCTAAACTCTAACCAAGTGTGCCTGTGACACATCAGCCCCATGTCAGTATAAATATATGAAGTGACTGTAATGCCTCAGTCTAACAAAGTGGTTCTTCAACTTAACTAACGACCTGTGATGCCTAAAACCTCACAAACTGGTTTTGATAATTCAAACTAACCTACTGGCTGTGACGCCTAAACCTAATTAAGTGGTTGTGATGCATGATCCTAAACTGCAGGTAAAATGTAAACAACAAATGACAAAAAAATGTTCTCAAACAGGTGATTATTCTGAGCTCTGCAGCGTTCTGCCCTTCAACTTCTTTATGAGGACTTCTTTATGTGTTTACATGTGAAAATGTTACACAGTTTTCAAACTAGTTCTTCAGTGACCCAAAAAAAAACAAAGTTTTGTCAAAATATCAGTAATCAAAGGCCCATGATGAGAGCAGCTGTTTTTTCCCCATTTCTTTCTTTAGCAAACTTCAAGTGTTGTAAGAACTTCACTGCAGTTATATTTTCCGTTAAGTAAAGTTAGCTGAATATTCTGTGTGACAAAAGCATTTAAAAACTGTGCTTACAGTTTTTTCATTTAAATTTTTTTAAATCAGAAGTACTGATGTTCTCATGTAATGACAGCATCTCAAGCAATCCAGTATTATATTTAGCAATTAGTTCCTCAATTTCATTAAATGAGACCTGATTCATTGACTAGCGACCTACTAGGTTATAAATAAATTATGGTGATTTACCAATAATGTGATCAATTGGACTAATTTTGGAGTACAGCATCTTCCCTCTGATGTTTTTTTCTTCCAGGTAATTTCAGAGAATTTTTAAAATCCCTGGCTACTCTTGTCAGGTAGCTGTGTTTAATTTTATTTTTATTTTTTATTTTTGCAAAAAAAAAAAAACAAAAACACAGAAATATTTATACATTCTTTTGCTGTATATTTATAAATTCCATACATGCTGACTGGCCACTTTACTTGGTTCATCTGTTCAATCACCTGTTAACACAAATATTTAATCAGTATTTAATTAATTAAGGCAGCTCTGAAGACAAAAGGGGGCTGCTAAATGTGTATGTTTACGTGTGGTGAGGAAAAGTATATTTTCAAGTTCATGTTTCAGGACCACAAACTCTGTATAGTTGTTTGTCTCAGCTGCTGCAAACAAACTGACGTGGAAGCACTAGTTATGCTTTGGCTCTATTCCCTGGGAGCTGCAGCAAAAGCCATCATGTGCTGTGACCAATTAAGCTGAAGCTTCCTGAACCAAAGCAGTAGAAGACAGTATTATTATTGTTTTGTTTTGCTTTTTTAAGAATTGGCAGATAAAGACCTAGCCCCACTAAATCATTTTGACAGTTCTGACTCCACTTACAGTGTCTGCACTTGTCTCTTACCTACCCATTAGGGATGGGAATTGATAAGATTTTTCCGATTCCGATTCCATTATTGATATTGTTTAACAATTCAATTCTTTATCGATTCTAATTTTGGGAAAAAGGAGAGGAAACAGTTTTATTAACATCATTTTTTTTTTTCTTAGAAGTCGCAACCTTACAAACTCAACAGCGAGGTCAAAAGAGGCCCAAAGCCTGGATAACGTGTTAACTGTTGTAATATGTAACTGTGCAAATACACAAGAATGTGTAACATTTTCCAAACAGATTTTTCCTAATAGAAATGAAAAAAATCTCCCTTTTAAAAGGATATATGAGCTCACTAAGCACTCAAAAATACTAATAAAGAAAGATAAATACTATCAAATACAACAGAACAGTGTATAGTACAAATCTGTAAATACTATGAAGAATTAACAATTCTTTAGCAGTAAAATAATCATGTCTTCCAGCCTCTGAACCAGCCAGACTCTCTCTCTCGTCACGGTCATCTTCTAAATGTAATGCAGAAGGCATTCGTTTAATAGCATAGCGCTAATGTTATAGCGTGTTTTACAAAGAAGCACATAGGCAGCGGGATAGCTACTAACCAGAGTTACCAGAGGTGATCTTAGCTTGGCTACTGCTGCTGGGTTGAGATCCATCAGTCCGAAGCGTCAAAAACACGACACTCGTTAGCATGTTGTGTGTTCAAATGTTTCTGCATGTTAGCCGTGTTCCCTCCCGACGCTGTTATCTCCACTTTACAATGACTGCTAGTTGCCTTGTTGCCATCTTTCTTTGGTGAAGTGAAGCCAAACTTTGGAGGGTTTGAACCTGGTGGGCGCCATTGTTGTTTACAACTGCAATGCGCGTGCTAAACCGACGTAACTTAATCACGTAAGTGCTTTCTGGAATTGACTGTGCGTAACTTGCGTAAATTACGTGAGATTCGTGCTGGTTGGAATCGATAAGAGAATCGCTGGATAAACTGCCAAACGATTCCATGGAATTGAAACACATGGAACCGGTTCTCTACAGGAACCGGTTCTCTACAGGAACCGGTTCTCTACAGGAACCGGTTCTCTACAGGAACCAGTTCTCTACAGATTCTCTACAGGAACTGGTTCTCTACAGGAACCAGTTCTCTACAGATTCTCTCCAGGAACCGGTTCTCTACAGGAACCGGTTCTCTACAGGAACCAGTTCTCTACAGGAACCGGTTCTATACAGGAACCGGTTCTATACAGGAACCGGTTCTCTACAGATTTTCTACAGGAACCAGTTCTCTACAGGAACCTGTTCTCTACAGGAACCGGTTCTCGATTCCCAACCCTACTACCCTACAGGTGACTTGGCCCAGTCTCGCTTGATCACAGAATGTTATATATAATAAGCATGTTATTTTTATATAATTTGTGTGCAGACAGAAGGCAGCAGAAATGATTATTTTTGGATAGAATTTCCTTGACAGTAAATGAAAAACACGAAGCAAAAAAATGTTCTTACCATGTCGTGACGAGCCCAGGTAAAGCACGCTGGTGCAGTAAGTGCAGCCAGTAATGTTGATTCTGCAGAAAGTCTCTCTTTCCAGCTCCTGCTCGCTATTTTATTCTCATCATTAATCCAGTTTGACAGTGGAAATGTTCTGCACAGATGGGCGGCGTACTGGTGCCATGGCAGTGCTCCAGTGGCATGCCTCAAGTCCAAAATTAATGCAAACGGCATACAACTGAGGGGACCACTTTGGCCACAACCTCAGCATTTGTCTCGTTGACCACATAGCCAGAGGAAATGTTATAGACGGAACAGCTTTGTTCAAATGCAGTGAACACGCACAATATACAAACACAAACAGTGTTTAAATCAGTTCACGTGATGGGGTGATCATCTCTTCATGACAGATTTGCATTACAGTGGACAACCTCTGTCTTACAGTGGAACAGTTTGGAGCAGGAAATGAAACAAAGTACTAACATAAATCTGTTTAAAAAGAGATACAAAAAATTAATTATAAACAGGTATATGGAAGAAGAAATGGGTTAACGAGGAGTATGATAAATAAATAAAATAGGGGAAAATGGTATATTATACTCGCTTAAGATATGTTTAGATATTTATATGAATATTTATGTGGTATATATTGTATGTTGGGAGGGATAGTTGTAGTCATGTAATATATGTTGTATATTTTTATGTATGTAGCATATATATATATATATATTTATAGGGATATTTATGTAGTTTATATAGTGTATATTTATATAGATTTATATAATATATTGTATTTTCTATAATAGGCGTGTTTACGTAGTGTTTTATGTGGACTGTATTTATAGGGATATGGTGTAGATATAGTAATGGCGATGGTGTAAATTTATAGAGTTATAAAGGGGTAGGAACTAAGAAAAAGTGCGCACTTCTTCCTACTCCTTTTTCAAGCTTATGTGTATATGAAGATGTTACTATTTTTTTTTTTTTTTTTTTTGCTGTTTTTTGATTTTATTTTTTTTTTTTTTTGTGTACATGTTTGTTTGAAATAAAATTCAATTCAATTCAGCATCTCTCTATTAAAGGGACAGGAGTCATTTTATACATTCTGTATTAAAAGTACTTGAAAGCTCAAACTTCATTAACGGTCATGCATTTTTAAAGCCAAACAATCACCGTGTGTATACTGTGGGTATACTTCCAATTACAATTCAGACGTCATTTTTGTTCCCAGTTGTGGCTGTGAAGCAACACACCCACCTTTATTCTGGCAGTTCGGTAATAAACTCCAGCACGTAAAAAGAGCAGTCTGGAGTTGAAACAACCCTGGACTTTTTATAAAGTATAGGGCGAGCCAAGTTTATTTGTAGAGCACAATTCGAAAACAAGGCAATTCAAAGTGCTTTACAGATGCATAAAATCACAAGAAAGCAAAGAGAATCATTCTATAAATCTCAAAAACATAAAAATAATGATTAATTCATTAAATTAAAAATGAAGAGTGCAGATAAAATTCTTAATAAATTAAATTAAAAAATGAATTAAAAGTGAAAAGTGCAGATAAAATCCTTTCAGTTGTCATATTCAACTGTTTTCAGTCTGGATCTGAACATTGTCAGAGTTCAGGTCTGTCTCACATCTTCTAGAAGACTGGTCCAGATTTTGGGAGCATAAAACTGAATTGCAGCTTCACCATGTTTAGTCCTGACTCTGGACACCAGCAGGAGACCACTACCTGAGGTTCTCAGAGTCCAGGTTGGTTCATATGGATCTAACATGTCAGAGATGGACTTTGGGGCCATGAAGAGACTTGAACACAAGTAGAGCTGTTTTAAAGTCTATTCTCTGAGTGACAGGAAGCCAGAGACCTCAGGACTGGACTAATATGGTCATATTTCCTGGTTCTAGTCAGGACCAGTGCAGAGACCTCAGGACTGGACTAATACGGTCGTATCTCCTGGTTCTAGTCAGGACCGGTTCAGAGACCTCAGGACTGGACTAATACGGTCGTATTTCCTGGTTCTAGTCAGGACCGGTGCAGAGACCTCAGGACTGGACTAATACGGTCATATCTCCTGGTTCTAGTCAGGACTGGTGCAGAGACCTCAGGACTGGACTAATATGGTCGTATCTCCTGGTTCTAGTCAGGACCAGTGCAGAGACCTCAGGACTGGACTAATATGGTTGTATCTCCTGGTTCTAGTCAGGACCGGTGCAGAGACCTCAGGACTGGACTAATATGGTCGTATCTCCTGGTTCTAGTCAGGACCAGTGCAGAGACCTCAGGACTGGACTAATATGGTCATATCTCCTGGTTCTAGTCAGGACCGGCGCAGAGACCTCAGGACTGGACTAATATGGTCGTATCTCCTGGTTCTAGTCAGGACCAGTGCAGAGACCTCAGGACTGGACTAATATGGTCGTATCTCCTGGTTCTAGTCTGGACCAGTGCAGAGACCTCAGGACTGGACTAATATGGTCATATCTCCTGGTTCTAGTCAGGACCAGTGCAGAGACCTCAGGACTGGACTAATATGGTCGTATTTCCTGGTTCTAGTCAGGACCGGTCTGTCTGAAGTGAGATGTTGGTCAAATCAGTGAGTTGTGGTAACGAACTGCTCAGCACAGACTGTAAAAGTCGAGTGAACAACTCATCAAGGCAGCAGGTTGATGGACTCAGAATGCAGATGATCTCTTTGACTGTTTTGTCAGTTACAGGTGATAAATGTGTCAGCTCTAGGTGTCTAGGTGGCAGAAGAGTAATTGTTTGTGTTGTGGAAATTATTGAATTTGTAATACCTTGAACTCTGTCATTAAAGAATATTGCAAATTTATTACACTTTGACGTAGAAATGAGTTCTAAAGGCAGTGAAACTGGAGGGATTTGTTAATCTGTTTACTGTAGCAAACAGACAAATATATTTTAGTAAAATAACTCTCCCTTGTTCTAGGCAATGTTTGGTTGAACACACATAACATTTCTTTGTAAATCTCACAATGGAGCTGGAGCTTTGACTTGCGCCATTTCCGTTCAGCTCTCCTTTACTCCCTTTTCTGTGCCCTGACTGAATCTTCTCTTCCCCATGGCGCCTTTTGCCTACTTTTAACCGTTCTAACCTTGACAGGAGCAATGGTATCCAAAATCTTTAAAACACTTGATGTGTAAGAGTTCAACAGATCATCAACATTAAGACACGGGACATTTTCAAACTGAATCGTTTCCATAAACTGTGCCCCTGTGCTGTCATTTATGAGTCTTCTCTGAACAACCGCAGACCCAACTGCTAGTTTGGGTGAGACTGACAGGTCAAAGAAAACGCAAAAATGATCAGATAAAGCAACATTGATGACATCCACATTTGAAATAGCAACACCCTTTGAGATAAGCAGATCTAAAGTGTGCCCCCTTTTGTGGGTGGACTTAGTCACATGACCACCTGTGTCATTTAAATCAGTTCAACAGGCGTTGACTGTTATAATTATACGCTGAAATGGTTTGCGTTGATTGCATCACAAGAATCTTAGCTTTCCAAAGATATGTCGCATGACTACCTCATGAAACATATGAGCTGTGTAAATTATTAGTTTTGGAAATTATGGAAATTACAGACTGACGGTCGGAATGGTAACGGGTTGAAAAGCCCCAAGAAATGATTCATGTTTTCTTTGCAGTGTTTCAGTTATACAAGTCAGGTGTTTGCGTTTAGCAGCAGCAACATCACCGGTGTGACACAAAGGCCAACCAGGTATTAGGTAATGCAGGTGTTCGTCAGGAGGTAATTACAGCCAAGTGACCTGATCAATTAAAAGCTTACGTTTTAATTGGTGTCTGCGAGTGAGACGCGGCAGCCTTCACTGATGGCGTTTACCTCTCCGGCAACAACGACGATTACAGCTGAGACAAGTTCAGGCGGCGAATCACACGAAGCCGAGTGGCACAGAAATAAAATCTGTGCACGCACACACATGCACGCGTGTGCACGTGAGTCTGACAGAGAAAGAAGCCGGTGAGGGAGGAAGCGCCGGCTGCTGTCTTGTGTATTGTGTGAAGGGGATGTGATTCCTCTTCCCTCTTATCTCGTTGCTCTCTTGTCTCTGTCAGACACCTGCCAGCAGAGCTGCTCAGGCAAACACCTGATACAAGAATAAGGTGAGCAGATCCTCTTACAGCCCCACTACACTACAGGAAATACTGGTCGTAGTAGGAAGTAGTCCAGGTGTTTTTTTTTTTTCTTATTTAATCTAATCTACTTTTCACATGCATTTATTGTAAGGGAGTTAAAACAAATGGTAACTAGACTTCTGAATAATCCTGAATTATATCAGTGTCCCATAATATAAACGTCTGTGCTGTAATGAGACCAATACAACTGTACCAGGAGCAGTTATCAAGCATGGAGGTGGAGGGGTGATGATGTGGGGACATCTGTCCAACAGCTAGGAACGAACACAGCAGACGATGTACAGCAGCTGAAAAAAAATTATATCATTATTAGGGCTGGGCAAGTTAATGCGTTATTATTGCGTTTACGCATTGATTTATTAATGCCAACATTTATTTTATCACACATTAGCGCATGTTGCTCACATGCTTTTGTTTTGAAAAGTCTGTTACTAACTGCTGCGGAACCGGAAGAGCGGAAAAGCTAAAACAGACATGGAGAACGGTAAAAATCTGTGAACTTTACAGTTCGGGTAGCAACTCAGGTAGCAATATTAATAATTCTGTCTAAAAAAGAAAATTCTGGACTGCAACAAAACTTTGTGGGCATTCCTCCATGTTCCATCAGATCTGCTCCATGTGTTCACAGTAGTGATGGGTCCAGCAACACCGATGCGTCGGCGCGTGCGTCGAGCTCAGAGAGCAACACCCGTGTCGGTACGTGTCGATGCGCGTTTCGCTTTAAGAAAGTCACGTGACCGATACAGGTACTGTATCGAACTGACAGTGACGCGCCAAACTGTGTTTATAAGGAAGCGCATCTGTCGACGGGATGCATCTGCCAAAAGAATCGTGAATCTTTTGTCACATGTCGTCAGAATCAGCAACAATCATGGACCAGCCTCAAGCTAAAAGAAAGGTTTCCAGCGTATGGCACAATTTCGATCTCATATTGGAAAATAAGGTTTTGATTTGTTTTAATTTCCTTGTTTCATCCTGTTCCTCTCAAAGTTTCCATTTGATCTATCTAAATACAACTTCATTCCAAAGTGACTCTTAGTTTACTATTCATATGCTTTCTGAAGGTTAAATGTTGAATTTGCTCAACAGAGCTTTCATATTTAAACAAGTCCACCTCCTCAATGCTGAAACATTATAGGTCCAGGCATGAAAATGAAGTCCCAGATACACCCTGGATGAACTCAGGTACACAGCCATTCTACAACATATTCACAGTTGCTTTATTGATAATTAACTCCTATGAATGTATTCTTTACTTATTTTTTTAACCATTAAGCTTCCAGGAAGCAGATGCTGGATGAAGCTCTGCTAAATTTCATCCTGAAGGACTGCCAGCCCCTTAGCATTGTGGAGAGTGAAGGGTTCAGGGAACTGGTCCAGGTCCCAGGATCCTTTTGAAATACTGGGACAACCAAAAGCCAATATATCCACACCAGCATCATCTGTCCCTTGTGAGCGGGTCTTTTCCAAGGCTGGAGAACTGTTGTCCAAAAAGCGGAATAGACTAAAGTTCAAAACTTTGGAAAAACTTTTTTTTTTTAAATAAAAATTTAAGAGAAAAAAAAAAAAACAGTCCACAAGCATCTTTATTCACAAACACGTTCACTTTGATTTTTCAAGTTATGATACATGTATCTGTATCTAAAGATATCAAAAAATACTTTAAATTCAAATTCAGATATGCAATGATGCCATATAAAATGCAATGACTTATATTTTATTATTGCATACTTGGTCATACAGTATTAGTGTCAGTTGGGTCTGGCAACTCAGTTGCCTGTAGGGATTTTTAATGTCCAGCAGGTGTCAGTATTCAGTGACACAGTATCGACATGTTTCAATACAGTTTGGCAACGTGTCGAAACGTTCCATGAGGCGCCATGGACCCATCACTAGTTCACTGTCCTGCTGTTCTCTAGCTGGTTACTGCAGTGCGGCTCCATCTAGTGGCTCAGATGTGTAACGACAACAGAAAGTCCAGTCCTTGATTATAAAACTAATTCAGTTCTGTGGCCCGTTTTTTTATTCTCGTATTTTAGATCCAAGTCTAAAATTGAACAGGCAGTTTTTTTTTCATTTTTTGCGTAAGATTGAAAAACGATAAATGTAATGAAATGTCACTTTTTAATATTTTTAAAATTTTTGATTGACAATTGAAAATGGAAAGAATGAATGATACACGGATTGATAAAGTTACTGAACTTTAACATGGACATTTTCATTTTAAAGTTCTCCCAGACGGAGGATTCAACAGAAACAAGGTTATTTGTAACAACTGACAAGTTGAACTCCCCATTAAAAGTTTCTGCTGTTACCTCAGAAATTACCTGTTTTAATGTTCTGATTGTGCTGAACAACAATAATTTTGTTGGATTTTGTTTGTTGACTTTTTTCTATTTTTTATAAAAACAGGATGACATTAATGCCCTGGCAGTGGCAATAAGCTTTATTTTATTTTACATTATTTAAGATGAGATTTACACTAAATATGTGTTACTGACAAGTGCTGATGTTAAAAGTGTTTGAACAACAAATGTTATGACACTTCAGTTCATATGGCAGCAGAACATTTAAATAAAAGTGCATTTTACACTACTTTTTAATTTATTATTTGATTTCGCGTATACAATGTGATTAATCGTGACTAAAAATTTTAATCGTTTATACTTACTTACTTGGTAGTAAGTTTATACTTACCTAGCACATTCCTTATATATGTAACTGTGTTTAATTTTGCTGGGGTCTTTATATATATTTAACTCTTGAGGGGTGGGTATTGTATTGTGATATTTTATCTAATTTATTCAGACTTTTATTTCCTCTGTTGGGAGGCCTGCTTCTCCTTGGGGATGAATAAAGTAATCCTGATATTGATGCGTGCAAACGTAATGTTCAGAAACAAACAGCTTCAGACCTGCCTGCAAACTCACACCTCCCAGAAAACTCACACAAAAGCACAACGCCTGCTCAGCAAAGAGCGCTTTCTGTCAGTGTCCATATGCATTTCTACACCAAAGTCTCTGGACCGGAGCTGTTTTGTGTGCAGACTTTGACAGGGCTGCATCAAGAGGTGTACACCAGTTTTACTCTAAGACATGAAAAACACTCACAAGCACAGGAAACACACACCAAAGACGGCGTAGTGAGGTTGGAGGCTGCTGCAGACCGCAGGACACCGCTGAAGTGGAACCTGCATGCAGGTTAAAATCACTGCCAGCCGGACCAGAACTTCTTCACACTAAATCAAACCCCAACTGGAACACTGGTGGAAGATTGAGGTCAAGGTGCACTGATTAACAAACATAACTTCCAAAATGACACACTCAGGACTTTTGTAAGTAAATGCACTCAGAGATACACACACTTGGGCACATTTCAGCCTGTTTAATGATAATTACAGTGCGTTTACAACGTGATATTAGCATTATGTTTCTTTACAGCTTCAGTGGACACCACCTCCATCTTTAAAACTAAACTGAAAACATTTCTGTTCAGTAAAGCCTACAGTAAGTCTAAACTATAGTGTGTAGGGGCTAATAGTTATAGTAATAGTTGTAGTAGCTCAGACAAGAGTAGCTCGTCTTAATTACAGATTTGTCATAGCTATGCTGCTATAGGCCTACGCTGCAGGGGGACGCCAACATGATCAGCTGAGTGGTGTCTCCACTGCTCTTCTCCCTTTCCTTCCCTTTCCTCCTCCCTCCCTCCTCCTCCAGCTCATTCATAGTTAATCAGGAGCACCTCGTTACTGTAACTGTGCTCCATATTCTTTCCTGTAGTTTGTTGTGCTGTTTCCCTCCTTTTTTCTCTTTTCTTTCTGTATGTTTGCAGGTCAGAGTTTCCTGAGTTTCATGCTGACTTGCAGTTCCCTCCTCTGTCCATCCCAGCGTTTACCTCCACCTGTGTGTGTAGGTGTGTTCAGGGTGTTGGTTGCCGTGGTGACCGGTGATCTAGTCCTCTGACCATCTCACCTCAGTGCTGCTACCTGCATCTGTTTATGGAGTCATTTCATTCAGTCATTTGTGTCTCTCCTCTCTCTGTCCTCCATCCTCTCTCTGTCCTCCATCCTCTCTCTGTCCTCCGTCCTCTCTTTGTCCTCTGTCCTCTCTCTGTCCTGTCTCTCCTCTCTTTTTCTTTCTCTACCCAGCTGGTCTTCATCAGGAAGGTCCCTCCATATGATCCAGGTCCTGGTCCAGGTTTCTTCCTCTTAAAGTGGAATTTTTTCTTGCCACTTAAAGGTAGGCTTAAAGGTTTTTTTTTTTTTCTCCCTCTGTGTGAGTTTTTTTAACCTGCCATTATCCTTGTTTAAGATTTAATATTATAATTTTAGTTAATGATATTTGCCCGGGGGTCATGCTCTGGATCTCTGTTAAGCGCCTGGAGACAATTGACATTGTAACAGACACTATACAAATAAAATTAAATTGAATTGAATTGAATTAACTGTAGGTTAATATTTAGTTTATTATCCAGTCTTACCTCCCTTTTGGGGATGAATTCATCCTTCTACTCAGAACTCTGAGGCCTATACACTTTTCTGGCCTGTATATGCACACAATACTCACAAAAAATCGGGGACATTTAACTTTCAGGTGAAATTTCTGGAAAATGTGAAATAGTTAATGCCAACAGTGATATGATATCATGTAAGGAGGGCATTTAAATAGAATCAATGGGAATTTCTTCATCTCAAACTATTTACTGAAACAGGAAGTTAACAACAGTGGTGGGCAGACCAGGTGATAAATATCTGCAGGCCACTGCTCTCAGTGAAGCAGTCGTCATCATGGGAGCCATCATGTCCTCAGGACGTCCACTTCTATGTCTCCCTGTGATTCTCCCAGTCTCTGCGTCTCTCTTGCAACCTTCTGATGACCGTCTGTGACGCTCGGAGGTCGTTGGCAGCGTCCCTCTGAGAGCCTCCAGGTCCTGTCCATCAGCTGTCTCATGATGTCTCATGATGTCTAAATGTGAACGGCACGATGAAGCGGACTGTTGCGGAAACCGTCACTGAATCAGAACGTTTCACGGTCGGTTCGTGGATCAGACAGTTGTTAGAAAACAAGATGTCATGCAGTAAGTGGTAAAAAAGCCGAACAGTTGGACATGTGTGTTCAGACTTTTGGAGAAGCTCAAATCCGCTTCAGTGTTCTGGTTTCTCACATTAATCTACACTCAGTGCCCCACAATGACAAAGTGAAAGAACCTTTTTTTGCAAATTTGTTAAAAAGGTAAAACTGAATCAGTCCTGTATCACACTGGCATTCAGACTCTTTGCAATAACGCTTGAAATTCCTTTCAGGCGCTTCTCATTTATCCTGATCGCTGCACGACCGTTGCAATGTTCAGATCTGGGGAAGGCTACAAAAACATCCTGCTGCACTGAAGGTTCCCGACAGCTCAGTGGCCTCTATAATCCTCAAACAGGAGAAGTCTGGCACATCCGGCTCAGTATCTGTAGCTCAGTTGGTAGAGTGGGTCGTCCAGTCACTGGAAGGTTGGTGCTGAACCCTACCTTGCCCCCAGTGGGTCTGGCAGCACCTTGCATGGCAGCAGCCGCCCACTGGTGTGTGAAAGGGTGAAAGAGAGGCCAATATAAAGCGCTTTGAGGGCACCTTGGTGCAGATAAAGCGGTATATAAGTGCAGTCCATTTACCATTTACAAGCAGAGCTGGAGTAATCAGGGGATCTGGGAGAATTCCTGGTGGGTCGTTTTTTTACTTTGTGCTCCATTTTATTGTACTAAAAGTGCGATGTAGACAGATCGATGGGCTGACCCGTTGCAACAGAATTAAAGTTCACTAACATCTGGTCAGTGCCGAGACGTTATCTTCAGTCTGGATTAGATGTATAGTCACTAGGGATGGAACAGTTACCGGTATTACAGTAAAGCGCGGTAAAATTTGACGCGATAATGATTACCATTTATGTTTGATTTCATCTCATTATCGCGGTCGATTACCTGAATGTGTAATATCAGCCTCATTCAAGTCTCACGTGAATATGTAGCTTGTAACATCGTCATCGTAACGTTAGCATGGTGGAAAGTGGTGATAGCACACAGGACATTTACCAACCCACTAAAAGGACGAAGTCCAAGGTCTGGGCATATTTTGTTTATTTTTTTTTTTTTAAAGAATCCAGAGGGACAACTGGTGGAAGACAGTTATCTGTCTGCAGAGCACTTGTTTACATTTTATTGTAATTTGTAGAAGCAACTTGAAGGAGCTAAGGCTAATGCTTCAAGCTACTGAGATGTTTGACCAAGAGGAACCTGGTCCACGTGCTTCGCTAACTCACATTTCGTAAACGTTACCGTTGCGTGTCGATCTAAAAATGACTGGAACGATGTTCTTCTGATGCAGTTAAAATATTAATTTATTCCATTAACTGATCCGACAACCATAACGCCGGCAGTTAGCGCCACAGCGGTCAAAAACCTTTTGCCCTTCCGGGTCAAACAGCTAACCAATAACAGGCAGCTACCTTTATACCTGACCCTCAGGTAACAACACAGCGACACCCACAGACACACAGAGTGAACTACAATTCAGAACAACATATTTGGCTCCTAAACAACTGTTTATTTGCACATTTATACGTATTTAAGGTTCAGCTTAAAGTCCAAAGTTTACTTCATTTGAACTTCACTATAATTTTTGTTCCTGATAATTGTTTGCATATTTTGACCTACTATGGTTGTTAAAGTGTTTATTTAAATTTGCAACAGACAAATTAGCTTAGTTCCTGTTATTTATTTTGTTGATTTAAAATAAAACCTCTTTCTGTGCCAGTTGTTTGCCCTTTTAATGTGAAAGTTTCATTTTGATAAGATTTTGCTTCTGATGTTTTAGTTTGACAAGAAAATCACAAGATTTGGTGAAATTATTTAAATGTATATGTTTTTTGGACATTTGTACATCAATTAAGAATACCGCAATAATATCGTAAACCGTGATAATTTGGTCACTTTATTTGAGATATCAATTTTTCCATATCGTTACATCCCTAATAATCACAGAGGCAGAGATAAATATAAAGTTTATACATGCATAATGTATGAAGGCGGAATTGTGAAAAATAAACGTCCAAATACTTGTGGACTTAATTGCAGGGGAGAGTCTGGATCAAATCGTCGGCACAGATGGCAGCAGAATATGTTTCACAAGCGTTTTTATCCATCCTGTGCAACAGTGAATCAATGTTTTTATTACATTCTGCTTTTTTCTGGGATGGAAACATTCAGCTTCTGCTGCATCTTTGACCACAGCACCTGAGAAGGACCAGCAAGCCTCTGCAGTTTGTTGTCACGCTGCTGACAATGTCCCAGAGTGTCTCTGTGATGAGGAGGATGAGGACACGTTAAGTAAACAGCGACCGTTCAGTCGACCCGCCGCGTCGGTTAAATCGAGACCCTCCTTTCTGAACGTGCCCCCTGAAATCATGTATGAAGTTTTTAGGGCAAAGTGTTAATAGAAAAAGGAACCTGATGATGTAGGGATGGAGCAAAGATTTAAAGGCAATGAGGAAAGAGGGCTTCACCTTCAACCAGGTGGAGAGGAAAATCGATGCAGAAATGAAGCGATGAGCACGACGGAACGACGTCGGCCATAATTACGTGATGGAAGCACTTTGCAAAAACGGTGCTGAGCGAATTTGATAAAGATAGAGCGGTGGCTTTAAATAGTACGTGTTCTGCTGCAAAACGAGACCCGAAATATAATTAAGGGGTCTTTAACAGCATGACTGCGCTTTTTGTTTGACCACGAAGCGTCATGATCATTCAGAAAATAAAAAAAAGAGCGTGTTTGGTTGTGTGGCAGACCCTTCAGCAGACAACCACCTCTCACCTAAGATGACAGCAGCACAAAACGGGGAACAACAAGCAATTAGAGCCGTCTCTGTTCGCCCAATCGGGTCCTAATTACCATGAAACACGATTACTGGCTAAAACCTGCAGATAGGCTCAGATGAGTCAAATCAGAGATGATTCAGAGCCGTGCATGCCTCACATAAATGATTTTTTTTAACAGAAGTGGAGGGAGCTCCAGCTGAGGAGTCCCTCTGCAGGGATGAAGCCGAGCGTGTTTGCTCCTGTGCTCTGCAGTGATGCGTAATCGTGCTCAGAGGTTTGTTATCCACTGATTTTTGGGGTCCTTGGGTAGCTTCAATCTGCTCGCTGACGTCATCGAAGGAAGGCGTGTTTCTCTGCTCCCATCCCTGGTTTTATTAGCAGAAACATTTTTTTGTAAAACCCATATCAACTAGCTACTGCGTATTGTCAATTGTCTGCTCACTTGATTGCCAGAGCTGTGGGAGGTCCTCGAGGGATGCGCAAAATGGGGAGTGGGGCGTTGGGGAGGGAGGGGTGGGTGGGTGGGAGTGGATTGATATTTGCTGAATGTATTAGGCAGCCAATAAATGTAAAGATGATCAGTACATTGATTGGTCAGAGTTTTCCTCTGATTACACCCTCTAGACCGGACCAAAATGCCATCCATCCATCATCTTCTTCCGCTTATCCGATGTTGGATCGCAGGGGCATCAGCCGGAGTAAGGAAGCCCAGACCCCCCTCTCCCCGGCCACTTCTTCCAGCTCCTCTGGGAGAATCCCGAGGTGTTCCCAGGCCAGCCGAGAGACATAGTCCCTCCAGCGTGTCCTGGGTCTTCCCCGGGGTCTCCTCCCAGTGGGCCGTGCCCGGAACACCCCACCAGGGAGGCGTCCAGGAGGCATCCTAACCAGATGCCCGAACCACCTCATCTGGCTCCTCTCGATGCGGAGGAGCAGCGGTTCTACTCTGAGCCCCTCCCGGATGACCGAGCTTCTTCACCCTATCTCTAAGGGAGAGCCCGGCCACCCTGCGAAGGAAGCTCATTTCAGCCGCTTGTATCCACGATCCAAAATGTTTCTTTTTTTTTTTGCAAACATTCTATTTCAGTGGGTGCAATGGGAATGTGAAAAAGGTTTTCAGATAATATTGTAAAAAATGCTGCAAAAAAAGATCTCCCACCATACCTTTAAGTAAAAAGTTAAGAAACATGGCTGGGCACTGAGGATCCAGGTGAGGAAAGACCACCTAAGGGAGGCCAACCACACCGAGAGGCGCCACAGCCTGTATCCACAGGGGGCGCCGTCCCAGAGACCACCTCAACCAGGATAGACCAAGGTAGGATCTACACATTGTCCAGGACTCCCCCCCCCCCCCAGTGCTCCAGGCCAAGGGATCTCCAAAACCATGCCCCCGCGGGCAGACCAGACACACCTCCAAGTGTGGAGGACCCCCCGTGAGGAAACACTGGAGCTAAAAACTAAAAGATTAAAAGACAGAAAAACAGGATTAAAACAGACAATGGATACAGTAATAATAAAATGTATAAAATTGGAGATGTAAAAACTATGGTTAAGTAAAGGAAATCAGGCAAAAACCAAATTAAAAAGGTGATGAGTGTAACTGTGATGTGTGTAACTGTGATGTGTGTAACTGTGATGAGTGTAACTGTGATAAATGTAACTGTGATGAGTGTAACTGTGATGTGTGTAACTGTGATGAGTGTAACTGTGATGTGTCTAACTGTGATGAGTGTAACTGTGATGAGTGTGACTGCCTGTGATGAGTTTAACTGTGATGAATGTAACTGTCTGTGATGAGTGTAACTGTGATAAGTGTAACTGTCTGTGATGAGTGTAACTGTGATGAGTGTAACTGTGATGTGTGTAACTGTCTGTGATGAGTGTAACTGTGATATGTGTAACTGTGATATGTGTAACTGTGATGAGTGTAACTGTGATGTGTGTAACTGTCTGTGATGAGTGTAACTGTGATGTGTGTAACTGTCTGTGATGAGTGTAACTGTGATGTGTGTAACTGTGATGAGTGTAACTGTGATGAATGTAACTGTGATGAGTGTAACTGTGATGTGTGTAACTGTGATGAGTGTAACTGTGATGAGTGTAACTGATGAGTGTAACTGTGATGAATGTAACTGTGATGAGTGTAACTGTGATGTGTGTAACTGTGATGTGTGTAACTGTCTGTGATGAGTGTAACTGTGATGTGTGTAACTGTCTGTGATGAGTGTAACTGTGATGTGTGTAACTGTCTGTGATTAGTGTAACTGTGATGTGTGTAACTGTGATGTGTGTAACTGTGATGAATGTAACTGTGAAGTGTGTAACTGTGATGAGTGTAACTGTGATGTGTGTAACTGTGATGTGTGTAACTGTGATGTGTGTAACTGTGATGAATGTAACTGTGATGAGTGTAACTGTGATGTGTGTAACTGTGATGAGTGTAACTGTGATGAGTGTAACTGTGATGTGTCTAACTGTGATGAGTGTAACTGTGATGAATGTAACTGTGATGAGTGTAACTGCCTGTGATGAGTGTAACTGTGATATGTGTAACTGTGATGTGTGTAACTGTGATGTGTGTAACTGTCTGTGATGAGTGTAACTGTGATGTGTGTAACTGTCTGTGATGAGTGTAACTGTGATGTGTGTAACTGTGATGAGTGTAACTGTGATGAATGTAACTGTGATGAGTGTAACTGTGATGTGTGTAACTGTGATGAGTGTAACTGTGATGAGTGTAACTGATGAGTGTAACTGTGATGAATGTAACTGTGATGTGTGTAACTGTGATGAGTGTAACTGTGATGTGTGTAACTGTCTGTGATGAGTGTAACTGTGATGTGTGTAACTGTCTGTGATGAGTGTAACTGTGATGTGTGTAACGGTGATGAGTGTAACTGTGATGTGTGTAACTGTGATAAGTGTAACTGTGATGAATGTAACTGTGATGAGTGTAACTGTGATGAGTGAGACTGTCTGTAATGAGTGTAACTGTGATGTGTGTTACTGTGATGAATGTAACTGTGATGAATGTAACTGTGATGAGTGTAACTGTGATGAGTGTCTGATTAGGGGGGCGTGGCACTGATCCAGCTGAGTGGCATTACAGGTCATCAAGCATCAAACCACCAGCTCATTCAGTCCAGTCCCTGATGAGTGTAACTGTGATGTGTGTAACTGTCTGTGATGAGTGTAACTGTGATGTGTGTAACTGTCTGTGATGAGTGTAACTGTGATGTGTGTAACTGTCTGTGATGAGTGTAACTGTGATGTGTGTAACTGTGATGAATGTAACTGTGATGTGTGTAACTGTGATGAGTGTAACTGTGATGTGTGTAACTGTGATGAGTGTAACTGTGATGTGTGTAACTGTGATGAATGTAACTGTGATGATAACTGTGATGAGTGTAACTGTGTGTGTGTAACTGTGATGAGTGTAACTGTGATGAGTGTAACTGTGATGTGTCTAACTGTGATGAGTGTAACTGTGATGAATGTAACTGTGATGAGTGTAACTGCCTGTGATGAGTTTAACTGTGATGAATGTAACTGTCTGTGATGAGTGTAACTGTGATGAGTGTAACTGTCTGTGATGAGTGTAACTGTGATGAGTGTAACTGTGATGTGTGTAACTGTCTGTGATGAGTGTAACTGTGATATGTGTAACTGATGTGTGTAACTGTGATGAGTGTAACTGTGATGTGTGTAACTGTCTGTGATGAGTGTAACTGTGATGTGTGTAACTGTGTGTGTAACTGTGACTGTGATGATGTGTAACTGTGATGTGTGTAACTGATGTGTAACTGTGATGAGTGTAACTGTGATGGTGTGTGATGAGTGTAACTGTGATGAATGTAACTGTGATGAGTGTAACTGTGATGTGTGTAACTGTGATGAGTGTAACTGTGATGTGTGTAACTGTGATGAGTGTAACTGTGATGTGAGTGTAACTGTGATGTGTGTAACTGTGATGAGTGTAACTGTGATGTGTGTAACTGTGATGAGTGTAACTGTGATGAATGTAACTGTGATGAGTGTAACTGTGATGTGTGTAACTGTGATGAGTGTAACTGTCTGTAATGAGTGTAACTGTGATGTGTGTAACTGTGATGAATGTAACTGTGATGAGTGTAACTGTGATGAGTGTAACTGTGATGAGTGTTACTGTGATGAGTGTAACTGTGATGAATGTAACTGTGATGAGTGTAACTGTGATGAATGTAACTGTGATGAGTGTAACTGTGATGAGTGTTACTGTGATGTGTGTAACTGTGATGAGTGTAACTGTGATGAGTGTAACTGTGATGAGTGTTACTGTGATGTGTGTAACTGTGATGAGTGTAACTGTGATGTGTGTAACTGTGATGAGTGTAACTGTGATGAATGTAACTGTGATGTGTGTAACTGTGATGTGTGTAACTGTGATGAATGTAACTGTGATGAGTGTAACTGTCTGTAATGAGTGTAACTGTGATGTGTGTAACTGTGATGAATGTAACTGTGATGAATGTAACTGTGATGAGTGTAACTGTGATGAGTGTAACTGTGATGAGTGTAACTGTGATGAGTGTTACTGTGATGAGTGTTACTGTGATGTGTGTCTGATTAGGGGGGCGTGGCACTGATCCATCTGAGTGGCATTACAGGTCATCAAGCATCAAACCACCAGCTCATCAGTCCAGTCCCTCCAGTTTGTCTGTTTGTCTGTTTCCCCCAGTCCCCCAGAGCTATGGTCGTCTACTGGTTAAGAAACAGGAAGTGTTTTCCTGGTTGCCTTGTTACAGGATGACAGACTCCTGTTTCTCGTGCTGAAGCTTGAGTCACGTTCCTCCCTGACCTGCCGTCACCCACAGAAAGCTTGTTCAGGAGGCTCACCTGTGTTTTGGTCTGCTCTTGGTGCCCCAGTTGGACAATTTTTCATATTCATTTATTTTTTTACCCCTTCTCTCTTACCTTCTCTTGGATAAATCCTTTTTCCCTTTCAACAGCAGCTGAAATGCTGTGGCGGGACCTCGAGAACTTTGCAGAAGTAAATGCCCCAAAACCTCAATGAACTTTAGCTGCAGCAAAGATTCCTACCAAAACACACAGGAAACATCCTAATCCCATCACAGATGTTGGAAAAGAAAAGACACACAAAGGAAGTACCTGCTCTTTTGATCGTATCATTTGCATGTGTTGGCGTAAGGATGCACACCAACCTCATATGTCTATATTATATTTCTATGCTCTCAGTAAAATAAGGTGCTTTTTTATTCCAGCAGCTCTGCATGAGTCTCATTTGCATCAGTTAGCAGGACACGCCACATGAGAAATGAAGAGCGGGAGGACGGAGGGGGAGGAGAGGTGTGACGCATTTGAGGAAGGGAAGACAGAAGGTGAAGCAGGACGTGGAAGGAGGTGAAAGTCCAACCACAGGAGACAACTTTCTCTCCTCCAAATCCAATTTGGACTCCATTTGTATCAGTCTGTATGTCTGAGGAAATTTAAGTGTGTGTGTTTGTTCTTTTGTCTCTTGTCTCGGTTATTTACAGCGAGCAGAAATACTGGATGAAGCCACGTCTTTCTGTTAGTCTTTTGGTCCATCCCTGAGGGAACAAACAGCCTATTATCACTCCGAATCCCCTCCCACTCCAGAATTTCACGTCTTCTCCTGTCACAATCCTGGTATTAATAGTCTGGATATTTGAGTTTCACACACCGTTAGTAGAATAAACAATAAGCGCTAGTTTATTAAGCTTTTGTCAGCCCACAAGCTCGGAGATCCTCAGGGATTTAAGCCAATTAAAACCAGCCTCTACGACTGGGATCAGAAATAAGAAGGGGACCCATTTTTAGCTCCCGACCAATGAAAAGTTTGACGTTAAGAACTTTGGTCGACTCTGCAGATGAATGACAACAAAACTGCAGATCAAGAATTATCACAGGCCACAGATCCGAGCTCAGCATCCTCTCCCAGCACATCAGCTCAGCTGACTCCCGTCCCAGCATCCTCCTGGCAAATTTCAAAAAGTTATTAAAGCTTCCTCTGCAAGCCCCTTCACAAGCCGCCTCCACCCGAGCTTCGCCTTTTTATGCCTGCTGACTTAAAACCTCGCCTGTTTCCATCGATACCTGCTTTGTTCTGTTCCCCGGGGAGGGTCTCTGCTTCTGCTGCAGCTGCTATCAATATCCTGGGCTCCTCACATGTACATGACGGGCAGGAAGGGCCCAGTCTGAAAAAGAACATTTATATATTCATCAGGACATGAAATGGAGCGAGGAGGGAAAAAAAAGGTATTTTTATAAAGTTCAACATGACTGCAAGTTAGGATGCGTCTTCGGGAAAGAAATTATTCTGGATGAGACCATTTTAAATTTCCATTTCAAGCAGTTTTCATTGGCAATTCATCAGTTAACTTGCAGAGTGGGCACCTTCACCTTCAACACAACAGTTCAGAGCCGTTCCTGTTTATCACTGTTTATTTAACCTGTCGGATATTTACAGTTTGGGACTGGGATGGTTCTTCCAGTCAGTCTATCACTTTAAATGGACCTCACATCACAGACAAACCTGATCAAGTAGTCTGCAGAATGATCGTCGTGATTTTACTGAGGACGGTCAGACGGGGACTTCTGGGACCGAACAGACCCTGATTACACTGTAAAAAGAAATCGTAAAAAAAAACGGTAATTTTCCGGCAGCTGGGGCACCAGAAAAAATACCGTGAAATAACAGAAAATTACTTTCTCATAAAAATAAGTTTTTTTCCATAATCAAAATACAGTTTGTAGTTGTTATTTTAACATGATTTTGCCTTATTTTCAGGTTGTTTTAAACATTTAATTAGAAACATTTTCACATTTTAAAGCAAAGTAAATGCTGTATTACGAATAATAATGCTTAAATTTACAGAAATGTGCTGTTATTAATTGGTTTCAAAATACATTATCTTATGTAAAGAAATTGTATAATAATTTGTGTTTGATGTTATATAACAGTATATGACAATAAAAATAATGTGATTCATCTTTCAAAACATGTAAAAAAAATTGTTGATAAACTAGATATTGGGTTTAAAATTGCTACAATTTTAAAGACTGTAGCCTTTGTATTGTAGTGGATCCTGGTCTGCAACACCTGACAGAGACATGGCGCTAGCTAAAGGAGTATTTTGTTAACTTCCTGTTTTTGCACAGCACAAGTTTTGTTTTACACACTTTATTAAACAAACTCATTCAAACCCAGACAGACTTAACTCAGGGTGACACAAATGAACATGTTAAATGGAAGGGGTCTGAATCAACAGGGGGTCAAACCAGCAACAGACTTTACATGGCAGCATTAAATCAAATAGCTAACAAATAAACACAGATAAGCACCTAAACACCTAAGCACCCAGAATGGACCCCTGCCTTTCGCCCGTAGACAGCTGGGATAGGCTCCAGCAGATCCCCGTGACCCTTCAAGGATGAAACGGGTATAGAAAATGGATGGATGGATGGCATTTAATTGCAGCTCCCTTGGTAGAGCTGATGCTCCATCAGCAGAGGCAGCAGCGCTAAGTTCAAGTCCAACTCTTGTTTATTCACCCTCTCAAGCTTTCCCCTTTCCCTACGTCTCTGTAGATGTCCTTTCAAAATAAATGTCATTAATAATCATTTATTAATATATGTTAATAAACGTTACCATCTAGAAATGAGAGTAATTGTAGTTATTTTCAATGAAAATATTAGTCAATTAACAAAGAAATTATAATAAAATTAGAAATCTTTACTATTAATTTCTCAGTAATTTTAAATGATTTTTTTAGAGTTTTAAAGTTGAATTTTACAGTTTATTCCCTTAAATAACAAACAAATATTTTTGAAATTACGATATATTTGTGAACATATTTTAACAATAAATATATGTATTTCTAATGTTTTTTTTTTTAAAGAACAGAAATATTGTGTTTTCCCAGTTAGAGTGATTTAATGTTATTTTACATTTAACATTATTAACAACATATTTTTGTAAATTAAATGGTATTTTACAGTAAAAAAATCTGTAAAATAGACAGGAAAATTCTGTTAAAATACTATTTTATTTTACAGTGTATGTTGTAACGTGTTTGTGTCCAGTTTAAGTAGGACAGCAGGATTGCTGACCTCGATTTCATTATCATCATTTAGTGCAAGCGCCTCTATAAGAGCAGAGGTTTTGGCTCTTTGCTGGTCTGGAGCATTTGGGTATGTGTTAACACACTGCCAAGGAGGAAAGACATCAGCAATGGTCTTCCCATCGATCTGGGAAAGGTTATAAGGCAGTTCGACAGTGAAAAAGATCATTCACAAGTAGAAAGTGTTAGAGACGGTTGCCAATCTTCCCACGACTGGACATTCCCCTCAGTTCACATCAAGGTCAGACAATAAAATTCTCCTAGAAATAATTTAAAAAGACAGGTATGACTGGGTTTTGGAGGCCTGCCAAGAGAAATGTCCTCTAAAATGAACGTGGCAGAACGTCTTCATCAAGATTCATGAAACAATCTCCTTTTGGACAGAAAAGATCACAGTGGAGACGGGAGATGCTCATACGGGAACGTAACTGGAGAAAATCAAACGGCTCAGACGTAACATTCCAACTGTCAAGTAGAGTCATGCGGTTGTGATCGTTTGGGACCGTTTTAATTAAAATAAATCTAAGAAGCCAGTCATTTCCTGAGCAGAGAAAAAATATCCAGGCAAATATGTTGCAGATTTTCCTAACAGACTGCGTTCAGGACAGTTTCAGTCATGTAGCGGCTTCCAGCAGAGATGCTGATTATGATCCACAGCCTCTTGGGAATTGGTTTACGTTTGAGTACTGAATTAGTTTGATATTTAAAAATAAAGTAGTTAAGTATGAGGCTTTCCACCGTTGTAAAATCTTGATATAAACGTATTTAAAAAGATTTTCTTTATTCCATGAACAATGTAATAGCTCAAATCACCAGAGATAATTTGAGTTTTAAAAGACAACCACATGTACACACATGGTGTGTACATGTGGTGAAACCAACCTGCCACACACACACACATAATGTGAACTTGCCTCGGGTTTTTAAAGCCTGATGTAACTTGCCAGAGGCATTTCTGAGATGTTTGCAGAGGACTGAGACTTGCCTCGAGAGATTTCCCATAAAACACCTGCTCAGCACCACATGGCAGGTGGGGAAAGATGGTGTGGAGCTCGAGAGCAACTGGAACTATTTAGTAGCCATTATTCAATAAGTAGCAAGAGGCCAAAAAATAAATAAATAAAAACAGAAGAAACGGATAAGTGGAGAATAATTTCTGGGATCGCAGGAAAAATAGCCTGCTGGCCGTTTAAATGAGCAGCTGCTTGATGTTACGTTTCCCATTTTATCCGTAGCTTTTAGCTTGTTGGACTCAAACCAAGTAAAGAAGAGAGCAAAAAGACGAAGCGCGACAGAAGCTGTAGGTTGTTCTCTCTTAGCCACTGCTGTTTCAAGAACTCAGATTCTGGATTTAGAGGTCCTGAAGGACCATTACAGTTCAATATCATCAACAAAGAGGTGGTTGGAAACACAGCTAAACTGCTGAATTATATTCTCTAACGGGAACTAAAACAGGATGGGTCCCAGAACCGAGCCTTGAGGTTCTCCCACATGTAAGATTTGCAGACTGGAACATAATCTGCTTTGCAGAAACACTAAAAGTCCCACCGGCTTCTCGCTGCTGTTCCGGGGACTTGCATCCCTGCGACGCTAGACGCTGAACGGTGGACGCTGAACGGTGGACGGTGTCGCTAGAGGCCGGTTCGGGAAAGGTAAGCTAAGTAGCCCTGAACTGCTACCCGCGGCAACCACCGCCACTGGATCCAGGCTGCAGCGTCATGTAGCCGGGATGGAAGCCCCCAATGTAGCGGCGGCGGCGTGTTGCCCCCGTTAGCTGACCTGGCAGGGGCCGTCTGGTGACCTGGTGGGGCCCAGCACCGCCGGGGGAGACGACAACGGCCTGGTCCGGTCCGCATGATGAACCGGGCTCTGGGACGGTCGGCTCCATCGCTCACCGGACTGAAGGAGCTCAGTCTTCCCAGGGGACAATGATCACAGCTCAATCTGAATCAGAATACAGGTGGTTGATCTGATCAGAGCAGGTGAGACTGAAAACTGTTGATTAGAGTGATCAGGAAGGCACAGACGGAGAGCAGGAGGAAATCAGAATATGGTCAACAGGCTGAAACTGAGGATTCTCATCAGCTGCAAATGTTTTAAGACTCAATCGCCGAACACAGCAGCTGAACAAAGGTGTCCAGCTGCAGTCTCTGATAACATCTGGATGTTCTGAATCCTGGCCTGAACGTGTTCACGAGGACTTGAGGTGTTGAGGTCACCGCCCACCAGAGGCCTCCAGGCACCTGACAGGTCAAAGGATCGAGCAAAACTGGCCTCTTTCTTTTTTTCTATGATTCTCAACCGTTGCCCCCCCCCAGCCTGAAATAATTACAGGCTGTGGGAGTTACGTTGGCTGCAAATAGCAGCAAGATGCAGAATTGCATGGCTGAAAATGAAACATTCTGGCCATTTTTAAAGGTTACATTGTGATTTAAAGCCAATGTCTCAACGTTCATCCTGAGGCATCAGGATACATGTTTGCTGTGTGTGGACTCGTTTTAATGTGGCATCCCTTCAAAGGAGGAGGAAGGAAGTCAGGTGTCGGGGGGGGGGCAGCAGGCTGGTGCCAGCAGGGCGATGAGCCGATCAGAGACTCTCGTGCCCGGCGGCTGCAGGCAGGAAGCTTTGGCGTCCCGGCGTCCACCCCCGCCAGCCGTTGGCATCCAGCCTATCAGGTTATAATATGCTTTCATATTTGATCAATCTGATAAAAGAAGATGGTACAGTTAAAGAACTTGGTAAAATTCAAAGCAACTGTGAAATAAGCAATCAAAATCACATTTTTCTTTTCTTTTTTAACCACTAATGGTACCGTGTTTTCTGTTTTTTAATGCCTTCTTTCTAACCCACCCCTAGCTGCCCTTCAGTACCTTCGTTTCAATGTTTTCTACAAGTGAGGTGTTGCAACTCCAACTTACACTTTAAATCTCGTTCTCACCTCTTCGCAGCCCAGTGAGACGTCACTGAGGGATATAAGATGTGGAAGGTTTTAGTTTTAGTTTTTTTCCAAATATTACTCCATTGTTTATAGTTCCATTTAAGGAGCAAGAGGTACTCAAATCTGACATATGTCAGCCTAATTTATGCTTCTGGGTAGCAGATATGCACCGGCCCAATGCTGTTTTAGCAACGCTCTGTAGCTACATCACTAACCTCTAGAACACATGTGTCAAACTCAAGGCCCGCGGGCCACAACCGGCCCACCGTGTAATCATATCCGGCCCGCGAGATCATTTTACATTATCGTTATTAACGGCCCGTTGATATGAAGCGCTGATTAAAACAATACTGCACAGAACTACAGATCCCAAAATGCAACACTTCAGTGGCCTTTCCTCACACTTAGTTTCAAGCTTCATCCGAGGAGTGGACTCCAATTTGTGCGTAACAGAAGAAGTAATGGACATTAAATCGATGCACGATGAGCTCAGCAATGAAATCTGTCAGTTCATGGACAGTAAAGGAAAAAACTCCACCGTTTGGAGAGATGAGAAGTTTCTGTCTGACATAACAGCTCATCTTAACGCCTCAAATGTGCAGCTCCAGGGACGTCACATGATCACTGACATGTATGATGCAGTCAAGCTGCTTTTATGGGAGAAACAATTAGATTGCACATCATAAGAGCAAAGAAAACTGAATGATTTGAATTGTTATTGCTGAAAAGAACACATTTAATGTATATTAACAGGTTTTCTAGCAAGTTCATATTTCTAACTTGTACAATTTTTACAGGAGATAATTTGAAGGAGAGCAAAATCTTTTGGGATATTTAAAAGTTTATTTTTTGTATACATTGACATAGAAGCAAAGGAATTTTAATGTTATTTTAATGTTAAGTTGCTCATATTTCTAACTTGTATCATTTAACAAGATATTTTTATGGAGAGCAAAATACTAAATATAAATTATTCAGGGTTTAAGTTTATTACAGAAAAATATTTCTGTCTGTTTTTATTCATATTTAAGTTCCAAAAATGTTTCATTTTAGTGCGTTCAATAAATGTTTATCCTGTTCGGCCCGCCACCTGAAGCGGGTTTTTGAGTTTATTGCTATTGAGTTTGACCCCCCCTGCTCTAGGGGGCAGTGCGGGCTCTTTTCTGCAGCGCTGCAGCTTTCAGCACTGAGCTTCCTTTGATTTACTTCCTGGATTATGTCTTGCGTAAGTTGGAGCTGATGAATGTTGAGCATGAGTCATTTTTACAGACGCTGCAGCGAGCTATCGCTACCACCCGACTTGAACGTGATGAAGTAGCAGCAGGAAATACAAAGAAGAAGAACAAATCAGCCATATTTCCAGTCACATTTCTTGCCGTCTGTTTTAACGTGACACGGAGTTACTTTCAGAGAGAAGTGCACGTCAAGGTGTGGTGTAGCTGACAGAGGAGGGTTCACACCTAAAAATGTGGTGACATCTTCCAGTTAAAGCTGAAACTCCACCGGTCCTTTTATATGATGCAGGAGAGCAGACTTTAAACCAGCAGACTGCAGGAAGTTGCTGTCATGGTCTTGTAAAGAGATCAGTGCTCCGTCCTCACGACCCGGGTCAGCCGTGCAGGTGTTGGCCGGGTCGTTTCCCATCCACTAAAGACTCCACTCCTCAGACGCGCACATGCTCCCCGCGGCTTCAATTTGCCGTGTATTTGTGCTCGGAGATGAGGAGGCGGGCAGAACGACACGGATGGTTGGCCGACGGCGTGGACGGAGTGAAGGAGAGGAAAGAGGGAGGCTGGAGACAAGCTGACGGTTAAGTGTATGCATTATTCATACTGGAATAAATGCTGCGTTTGTGACCGTGGTGACATCACCATTCATCTGAAGCCCCGCCCCCCCGGCCTCACTGAGAACAGGAAGTGTTCCTGTGTATAAAAAACAAGGGAGACTACTGTTTTACTCTACTGGTTTTTGTTTTTTTACTTTTTAAAAATGTATTCCTAAATTTATTGAAACGGTTTTCCTTTTTACATGAACCTTTAGATTTTTAATCGTGATTAATCGCATTATTTCCCTGATTGATCACGATTAATCGCATTGTATATGCAAAATCAAATAGTGAATTTAAAAGTTGTGTAAAGATCACTTTTATTTCAATGGTCTGCTGCCATATGAACTAAAGTGTCATAACATTTGTTGTTCAAACACTTTTAACATCAGCACTTGTCAGTAACACATATTTAGTGTAAATCTCATCTTAAAAAATGTAAAATAAAATAAAGTTTATTGCCACTGCCAGGGCATTAATGTCATCCTGTTTTAATAAAAAAAAATAAGAAAAAGTCTATAAACTAAATCCAACAAAATGATTGTGTCTCAGCACAATCAGAACATTAAAACAGGTAATTTCTGAGGTAACAGCAGAAACTTTTAACGGGGAGTTCAACTTGTCAGTTGTTACAAATAACCTTGTTTCTGTTGAATCCTCCGTCTGGGAGAACTTTAAAATGAAAATGTTAAAGTTCAGTAACTTTACCAATCCGTGTATCATTCATTCTTTCCATTTTCAATTCTTTCAATTGTCCAAAAAAAAGTGACATTTTATTACGTTTTTTATTTTTTAATCTAACAAAAAAAAAAAAAAAAAAGCCTGTTTTTTTTTTTTTTAATTTCAATTTTAGACTTGGATCAAAAATACGAAATGAAAAAACGGGCCACAGAACTGAATTAGTTTTATAATTGAGGACTGGACTTTCTGTTGTCATTACACATCTGAGCCACTAGATGGAGCTGCACTGCAGTAACCAGCTAGAGAACAGCAGGACAGTGAACACATGGAGCAGATCTGATGGAACATGGAGGAATGACGCCATCGTCTTGAATAAATGGGTTTGAAAGGTTTTTTTTCAGACAGAATTGTTAATATTTCTACCTGAGTTGCTACCTGAACTGTAAAGTTCACTGATTTTTACCGTTCTCCATGTCTGTTTTAGCTTTTCCGCATGTTTTCCTGCCAATTCTCTTCCGGTTTCGCAGCAGCCAGAGACAGACTTTTCAAAACAAAAGCATGTGAGCAACGTGCGTTAACCCACGATAAAATAAATGTCGGCGTTAATAAATTAATGCAATAACGCGATAATAACACGTTAACTTGCCCAGCCCTAAAAAATTTACACCTTATTTTTTTAAGCCAAAAAGAAAACCACGTGGGCAGGTACTCCCGTTATCAGTCCGCTGGGTCTCAGTGGTTGCAGCTCGTGGCCTGAAGACAGAGGTTACAGTCCTCCTGCAGCGGTCGCCGGTTCAACTCCTGACCTGTAACCCTTTGCTGCATGTCTTCCACAGTCTCTCAGCCCTTGTTTCCTGCTCCATCAGTCAGTGAAGGCCACTGGGTCTGTGTGAAGACTCTAAAACTGTGGTTATTTTATTATTCAGCCATTCTCTGGTAGATTTGCCACTCTGGGAACATTGATCATCTGCTGCGTGACCCAGTTCTGACCCCGGCTTTACCCGTCAGACACTTGGCCTCGTATTTGACTCCAGAATACTCCGGTGTGCAGGGGACAGCCTGGTGGACTCAATTACTGAAAGACGCCAAGGTCCTGCAGCTGCCAGATGATCCGAACTCATCACCCCTTTATTGCCACGTTGCCAGTGGTTCTACAAAACAAACCCATCTGTGTTTGGTTGTTACCAAAGATGGTGCTGGATATTTGTGACTTGTAGATTTAAGGTGTAGCTTATTTATAAGTACAGTGATCCCTTATTTTTCGCCGGTTAATGGGGACCGGCAAAGGTATAGTGCAAGATTAGCATTAGGCTCTTGTTAAAATGTATTATTTTTCAAAGAAGCACAGAAGAAAAGAGACCTGTAGTGTTCTTTGCAAACGACCGTGTCTCCAATCACACAGGAGTTTAGCATCATATTAAACTCTAAATCCCAACTAAGCAACAATTATTGGCCCGTCAATTTTAACTTCACCCTTGTGAGAGTGTGACACTATTTTTTATTTTTTTTTTAAAGGCTTTAAACATATTGAGTAGTAATCATGGGAGCTCAGCGTTTCCACTGTTGAGCACCAACAACAGTCTCTAAAAAGGATTCACACCGCCGGAGTTTCATCTGCAGTAGCGCAATAAAGTTAGCGCTTCAGCGGAAACAAGGCAGTTTTCACACCAGAAAGTCCTCATGAAGTTCCACAAAGAAGGTTTTGTTTTTGCAACTCTGCTTACATTTAGTCCAGTTGGGTTTGGTTTGATGCCGTACTTGATGCTGCAATCATGCGCATTGTGATCGTCAGCACAATTCGCATCTAAGTAAAACCGACCTGGATTACAGTGATCGCTCGCCAATTCGCGCTTTGAGTTCCACTGTTTTAGTTATTCCCAGATATTTTTCAGAACTATATAATATTCAAAAAAAAAAAAATCAAGAAAAAATTACGGAAACATCACAGGATGTTGTGCGCATTCTCTCACAGCAAATAAATGATGTGAGCCAGCCTGGCCCCTTTAAGAAGGTGGCCTTATGGGTAATGGTGTGGCCTTATGGGTAATGTAGAGTGTGTGTCGTGGGACGGCAGAATGAAAACGAGGTTAGATGAAAGAGTGGTTTCTTTCCTACGGTTCAGAGACCAGAGGCTGTGAAGGAAACAGAAAGACCACAGTTGAGCCTCTGTCTTGTCTCGCTGCAGTGCCTCGATACTTTTTTGGGGGTTTTTAAACATATTTTAAAAACATTATTGAGGCTCGGAGGGGGGCGCCGGTCCCCATTAACCGCGAAAAATAAGGGATCACTGTACTTTAGAGATAGAGGTGAGTATTGGCAAGGACCTCGCAATACGATGTGTATCATGATACTTGGGTCACGATACGATATTATCATGATATCATGATATATTGCGATATTCCTACCCAGTTAATATCAAAATTAAAAATTGGGAAAAAAAATCAAGTTGCTGTATATGTTCATCAGATGATATTGATCATTCAGAGGACAAATTGAGTCAAAACTATTTGCTTCAAAACAACCTATTTATTGTTTATTATTAGTGTTTTTGCACATTTAGATTTTAAACAATTTAAATATGAAACTTAAACAACTTTCCTTAAAAAATCGGTATTAGGAGCTGAAAAATCGATATTATATTGGAAGGCTGAAAATCGCGATATATTGCCAAATCGATTTTTTTTCACAGCCCTATTCAGAGATGATGATGGCAGAAAGCCCATCAACAGTTCAGAGGGAGGGAGACTCGGTGGTAATAACTTCTTCCAGCTGGTCTACTGAAACAGTTTTTCCTCCTGGTACGAACTGAATCAGGCTTCAGCTACATGTGGAGGGACGTCTGTTTAAGAAGTCACTGCGTCGGTTGCACCGATTCCTTTTTTCAGAAGTTTACTTATTTAAACTTTGCTTGCTCCAGTGTGCATGGTAAGGTTTAATAGTATCTCTGTATATATCTGTCACTGGTCGGTCCAGCCTTAAAGTATAACCTTTTTATTCCAAATGTAGCTTTAATTGGGGCCACGGTTTCATGAAATGAACTTGACCCTGGTGTTTAAGATCATACAGGATGAAAGCAGGTCGAGCCTCTTAAAGGGTACATGTGTTCCTCTTTAATGAAATGGTTTCAGTTACGAGCAGGAACCTTCCTACTTTTTCATCTCTATATATTTCATCCCCCCCACCTCTATTTTCTCCCCTTTATTCACGTTTCACTCTGCACAGCTATTTAGATGTTTCAGTTAAATCTTATTTTTTTTTCCTCAGAAAAACTCACCCACTCCCCAACTGACTCATCTTCCTCCGTCTTTGTGCACCAGCGTTCCTTCAGCGTTGCTGCATGTAAGACAAATGACCAGCGCATCCATCCAGGATTCTCACCTCCCCGTGAAATCACTCAGCCTTTAATACATGTTTCATGGTCGTGACATCATCCAGCTCTGTTTTATGGGTTTTTTCTCTTTCATCCTCAGGCTTTTTTACTGCGCAGTGTTGCTCCGGTGTCATATTGGCAGCAATATTTTCTCTGTATAGATCTCGCAGTCTGTGTTGCAGTATGTTGGAAGCATCGATTTTCTTCCTACACATCTCTTTGTAGAGGATGTAATGCCGCCCTGGGTTGCGTGGTTGGCGATGGATCACCTTTAAGAAGCACCTGGTTCCATTTCCCTAAATATCTCTTCCTCAAGTGGATTATCCTTATCTCGCCCTGTAAGTACGAGAGTTTGCGCTGCGGTGCAGTAAACGTCTACCTCCAACAGTCGGCATGGATTGATCCGAGGCTCCAGCGGTGGGCAGAGCAGGTTTCAACCCTTCGGGCCATGTTTTTCTTTTCTTTTTCTTCACAGCTCACGTTCATTTCAATTCCAAGTTCATACATCTACCTTCTTTCTCCTTCACTGGATCTTACTTCAGGTGACAAATACCTGTGGTACTGAGCTTGAAAGAACTATGATGTTTGTGCAGTTTAAAAGCTGCCTAATGACTTGAGGTATTGCGTATCTGTTTAAGAAGCTGATATTTAGTTTTAAAGTGCAATATCTAGTCCAGAGAGAATCGCACATCAGAGCATTTTCAAGGTTCATTAGTTATCTAGTGCAACTCGTCACATCCAAATTATTTCAAATCCTGACTAAATCACTTTAAAGTTTTAGAGTCCAATATCTATAATGAAAAATCTAAGATAGGAGGCCAAACTCAAAATGCTAAGCATGATTTCACATTTGATTTAAAAAGCAGCCTCTGTGTTTCATTCAGTGAATTTCTATTTCATCTGTTGATCTCAAAGACTGAGGCCAGTTTGGGTTTTTTAAATTAAGTTGGGGAAAAGAGAGAAGCCGGCAGATTTAGTGGACTACATTTTTGGCTTGTCCTTGACTTTCCAGTTCCTCACCTGCTGACAGCTGCCCTGTTTTCCAGCTCTAACTCATGACCAGACCAGCCACATGGCGAAAAGTTTTGAGGATGACACAAATATTACATTTTCACAAACTCTGCCCTTTCACTTTCTATAATGATAATTTGCATAAACTCCAGAATGTTATGAGGAGTGATCAGCTCAACTGCAATTAATTGCAAAGTCCGTCTTTGCCTTGAAATTAAACTTTATCACCAAAAACATATTTCCACTGCGTTTCAGCCACAAAAGGACCAGCTAACAATGACACACAGGTGTCACACACATGAACACAGGTGTGGGTGATGATGAGGATGAAGCTGGAGATCAGTCTGTCATGGTTGAGTGGCTGGACACTTTAAGATAAGATAAGATATTCCTTTATTTGTCCCACAATGGGGAAATTTACATTGTTACAGCAGCAAGAATAGCAATAAAAAACAGAAAAGGACAACAATAAAATAGGATAAAACAATAATAAAAACAAACAATCACTACAATAGAGAATATATAATAAATAATAAATAATAACTCTGACTTTATTTACAAGGATATGTTGGTAGTGATTACTACACCTGAGATAAGTTATTGCACGTTAATGAGTATGTATATGTATATTGCACATGTCAATGAATATGTATATGTATATTGCACACAATAGAGATGAGATGAGTCACATTGTCCATTAGGAGGGGGGTTGCTGAGAGCGGTGCTGATTGTACAGTCTTACAGCAGCCGGGAGATGCTGTAAGATTAAAAGGAAGATGGTGCGTGACACCATTGTTCCTCATCTTGTAGCCATGTTTACCTGCAAGGAAACACCTGCAGCCATCATTGCATCGCACTAAAAGGGCTTAACAGGTAAGTTTACAGCAGCGACTGAGATTGGACCTCAGTCAACCCTCTATCGAATCATCAAGAACTTCAAGGAGTGGTTCAGTTGTTGCCAAACAGGCTCCAGGGCGCCCAAGAAAGTCCAGCCAGCTCCAGGACCGTCTCCTGGAGGTGTTTCAGGTGCAGGACCGTCTCCTGAAGGTGTTTCAGCGCCAGGACCGTCTCCTGATGGTGTTTCAGGGCCAGGACCGTCTCCTGGAGGTGTCTCAGCGCCAGGACCGTCTCCTGAAGGTGTTTCAGGTGCAGGACCGTCTCCTGAAGGTGTTTCAGCGCCAGGACCGTCTCCTAAAGGTGTTTCAGCGCCAGGACCGTCTTCTGGAGGTGTTTCAGGGCCAGGACCGTCTCCTGGAGGTGTTTCAGCTGCAGGACCGTCTCCTGGAGGTGTTTCAGCGCCAGGACCGTCTCCTGGAGGTGTTTCAGCTGCAGGACCGTCTCCTGGAGGTGTTTCAGCGCCAGGACCGTCTCCTGGAGGTGTTTCAGGGCCAGGACCGTCTCCTGGAGGTGTTTCAGCGCCAGGATCGTCTCCTGGAGGTGTTTCAGCACCAGGATCGTCTCCTTGAGGTGTTTCAGCGCCAGGACCGTCTCCTGGAAGTGTTTCAGCGCCAGGACCGTCTCCTGGAGGTGTCTCAGCGCCAGGACCGTCTCCTGGAGGTGTTTCGGCTGCAGGACCGTCTCCTGGAGGTGTTTCAGCGCCAGGACCATCTCCTGGAGGTGTTTCAGCGCCAGGACCGTCTCCTGGAGTTGTTTCAGCTGCAGGACCGTATCCTGGAGGTGTTTCAGCTGAAGGACCGTCTCCTGGAGGTGTTTCAGCTGCAGGACCGTCTCCTGGAAGTGTTTCAGCGCCAGGACCGTCTCCTGGAGGTGTCTCAGCGCCAGGACCGTCTCCTGGAGGTGTTTCAGCTGCAGGACCGTCTCCTGGAGGTGTTTCAGCGCCAGGACCGTCTCCTGGAGGTGTTTCAGCGTCAGGACCGTCTCCTGGAGTTGTTTCAGCTGCAGGACCGTATCCTGGAGGTGTTTCAGCGCCAGGACCATCTCCTGAAGGTGTTTCAGCGCCAGGACCGTCTCCTCCTGGAGGTGTTTCAGCGCCAGGACCGTCTCCTCCTGGAGGTGTTTCAGCGCAGTGTCAAGGAGGGCAACAAAGAAGCCACTTCTCTCCAGTAAAACCATTAGGGACAGACTGGTATTCCGCAGAAGGTTCAGGGACTGGACTGCTGAGGACTGGGGCGAAATCACTTTCTCTGATCAATCCCATTTCAGATTGTTTGGAGGATCTGGAAGAAAGCTTGTTGGGAGAAGACGAGGTGAGCGCTACCATCAGTCCTGTCTCATGCTAACAGTGAAGCATCCAGAGACCATTCATGGGGGGGGGGGGGGGGGGGGGGGGGGTGCTTTTCGGTCAATGGAGTTGGATCTTTCACAATCTTGCCTAAAAGCACAGCCATGAATGAAGAACGGTACCAGAACTTCCTCAGAGAGCAACTTCTCCCAACCATCCAAGGGCAGTTTGGTGATGAAGAATGCCTTTTCCAGCATGATGGAGCATCTCGCCATAAAGCAAAAGTCATAACGACATGGCTCAGGGAACAAAACATTAAGCTGTTGGGCCTTTGACCAGGAAACTCCCCGGATCTTAATCCCATTGAGAACTTGTGGTCAATCCTCAAGAGGCAGGTGGACAATCAACAACCCACAAATTCTGACAAACTCCAAGCATTGATTATGCAAGAATGGACTGGAATCAGTCAGGATTTGGTCCAGAAGTTGATTAACAGCATGCCAGTTAGAACTGCAGAAGTCTTGAAAAAGAAGGGTCAGCACTGCAAATATTGACTTATTGCATGAATTATGTGTAATTCTCAATAAAAGCTTTTGAAACAGATGAAATGCTTATAATTGTATTTCATTATAACAGAAACCCCTGACAAACGTATAGAAACTGTGATATTTGTGTCATTCTCAAAACGTTTGGCCATGACTGTCTGTGCACACCTCAGCCAACATCACCCTTTTTTACTTCATCCAGGCGCAGGGAACAACCCGATAATGTTGAGATCAGTCTGAACGTGTTCAAAATTCTTATGACCTGCGAGCCCACCTCGTATGATCAGGGGTGATTTACAACATCTTGGGTCTGATCTTCCGCCAAACCTCCTAAAGCCGCTAATAAGGGGTAGCGGGTAGCAGGAGGGGCGTTCCCCCGCAAAGAACGTAATCTTCCACCTCCCTAAACCCGTGATCTTACTTGTGCTAACTGCTACATTATCCATAGGAGTGGTTAGGGCGTTCCACCTGTTAAAGCAATCAGTGCGTCAGCAGCCATTGCCTTTAAGAGCAGGTTGCGCTACCTGCAACCCGCTACGGAGCGTCTTTTCATCAGGTTGTGCAGAGGAGCTGTTTGCATCTCTGACGTTGGCGTTAAACAAATCCAGCTTTTTATTCTTTCTGGCGGAGCAGCTGACAAACTGTTGAAACGCTGGAACCACGTCCCAGTGAAACATCTGATACGGCAGAAACTCCAGATTTGTCCTCCTATACATGAGATTTTTTTTAGGGCCACTTTTTGAAACTGAACAGCGAGTTGTGTTCACATCACACGCCGCACACATACAAAAATGTGTTTTGTACCCACGGCTTGCTTCTGATGCACAGAGCCTCTGCACAGATGAATAAATGACACGCTGCAGCTCAACAAAGACGTCCGACCTCTTTCAACTCCTCGTAAACAACTTCTTCAGTAGCTGAAGGAAACAAGTGCGCAACAGTTTTAAGACTCCAAGCTCTGAAGCTCCCGTGTACTCGTCTCAAAGCAGACGAACTTGACAAACAATAAGCCCCTCCCATTGTTCGTGACATTTCAATTCACAAATAAATCAACATTTTTAGTAATAAGTAATTTTAATGTGTTTCACAGCAGCCTATTAAGTAATATAATTAATTTAACCATTTATTGAACACTCACGTGACAGAGCGAGCCTCCATGGAGGAACGTGAGTTTGACACGCCCACTTCAGGACGCATGTGTTTTGGGGCGTTAAACAGCAGAGCAACCAAGTGTGCACGCTAGGGATGGAACGGTTACCGGTATTACGGTAAAGTGTGGTAAAATTTCACCCGATAACGATTACCGTTTATGTTTGACTTCATCTCATTATCGCGGTCGATTACCAGGATGTGTAATATCAGCCTCATTCAAGTCTGTGAGCGACTCGTGACTGTGTCTCGGGTGAATATGTAGCTTGTAACATCTGCATCGTAACGTGAGCACGGTGGAAAGTGGTGATAGCACGCAGGACATTTACCAACCCACTAAAAGGATGAAGTCGAGGTCTGGGCATATTTTGTTTTTGTTTTTTTTTGTGTGTTTTTAAGAATCCAGAGGGACAACTGGTGGAGGACAGTTATCTTGTCTGCAGAGCACCTGTTTACATTTTATCGTAATTTGTAGAAGCAACTTGAAGGAGCTAAGGCTAATGCTTCAAGCTACTGAGATGTTTGGCCAAGAGTAACCTGGTCGACGCGCTTCGCTAACTCACATTTCGTAAACGTTACCGTTGCGTGTTGATCTAAAAATGACTGGAACGATATTCTTCTGATGCAGTTAAAATATCAATTTATTCCATTAACTGATCCGACAACCATAACGCCAGCAGTTAGTGCCACAGCAGTCAAAAACCTTTTGCCCTTCCGGGTCCAACAGCTAACCAATAACAGGCAGCTACCTTTATACCTGACCCTCAGGTAACAACACAGTGACACCCACAGACACAGAGTGAACTACAATTCAGAACAACATATTTGGCTCCTAAACAACTGTTTCTTTATTTGCACATTTATACGTATTTAAGGTTCAGCTTAAAGTCAAAAGTTTATTTCATTTGAACTTCACTATAATTTTTGTTCCTGATAATTGTTTGCATATTTTGATCTACTATGGTTGTTAAAGTGTTTATTTAAATTTGCATAGACAGATAAGCTTTGTTCCTGTTATTTTATTTTGTTAAAACCTCTTTCTGTGCCAGTTGTTTGCCCTTTTAATGTGAAAGTTTCATTTTAATAGGATTTTGGCTTCTGATGTTTTAGTATGCCAAGAAAATCACTAGATTTTGTGAAATTATTTAAATGTGTGTGTTTTTTGGACATTTGTACAGCAATTAAGAATACCGCGATAATATCGTAAACCGTGATAATTTGGTCACGATAATCGAGATATCAGATTTTCCATATTGTTACATCCATGCGCTTCAAACATGTGAGGGAAGGAGCGGGGAGTTTTAATAACTATTACGCTGGAGACGAGGGTGTGGTTGAGGCATGCGCAGGTGCGCCGCTTGTCGTGCGCCGCTTGTCGTGCGCCGCTGTGAGTTTGTGACAGAACCGCTCCTCCACATCACGGGTTGTTAGCCTGAGACGACCCCTCGTAGCGAACAGATGCTACAGATGCTGACTTTGAGATCGGTCTGCAGGGAAGACGACTGTAATGAGGAGAGCGTTGTCAGAGAAGATCCACGCTGAAGTGTTTCATGGGTGAGGGGAGATCAAGCATGCCTGGGAATGCCTCTACACTGTCAAGGTTAGTGGTTTGGAAAATATACGACGAGCATGTTCCACTTCCATCCTGTATACATCCAGTTAGCTGTCACCGAGGAACATGTGCTCCTTTTGGTTTTGTGCTTATCTGCGGACGGAGGTCTGCTTTGAAAAACTGTGCTCGAAGGTATTTACTGAACTGATAAGAAAAAGGATTTTATTCATGTAGTTATTTATTTTTAAAGCAAATCAGTAAAAAACAGGAAATATCCATGTCTGTGCAGAGAATTCCTCTGTTGAATCATCAGAAATGATTTTGTCTGTCTGTTTATATTAAATTAGTCGTTGCCAGACCTGACCACGAACTGAATTTTATTGAATTTAATCATATTACACCCTGTAGGGAAATGAGACTGTTGCAGCAGAAACTGAGAATAAATAAAGAAACACAGAGAACACAATAAAGCATTAAATTAATGCACATCCAGAGTTTTCAGGTAACAGAAGTGAGCCGTGCCCTCCGCCGGGACGGTTAACAGGTCGGTGTCCGGGTGCAGCAACGCTCCTTCACGTTAACGTGACAACCACCACAGCTCCCCCCTCGACGTCGCCTCGGTGCCCCACGTTTAGTTTCTGTCCCTCAGTTTGGTCTGCAAGGCAGGCAGGACGGCTCCTGGAGGAGCAGCTGTACTTCCTCACGGTCCTGCCTGGTCTTCATCAGTGCTCCAAACTGTCACTGCTTCTTTCCACCTCTCATTTTTCAGCTTCCTTTCTTTCCTCTGTGCCCTCTTCCCAGAAAAATAACAACTTTTAACCAGCAAAAACCCGTTTCTCTTTTCCCAAAGATCCAATTTAATCCCACATTTAAAGATGTCTCCTCAAAAGACAGCAACAGGTAAACAACAGCTCAGGCCACACACCTGACCTGTTGATTTATTTATTTATTTAGTGTAGAGGGACATTGTATATTAATGAACATTTAAAATCTAAATTAACCCAATTATAGCCAGAAGGCTAATTTGCATTGGCAGTCCCCCTGTAGGACCCAATAAAAAACAACATACATTTGTAACAGAAGAAAGTCAGAATGGAAAGAATAAAAAAACAAGGCAGCCGTGTTGATTGCAGACCAGAGGAGGGACCAGGTGTTCATAAGAAAGTAAAGTGCTTTTAGCAATATGATGTAAAATGCTCAAATTATTGCACGTTGCCCATTTACACGGGTTTTTAAATTGCATAGTACATTGTACGGAGTTTTACAGTGCATTAGTAAGTATGCATACATGGTTAAACCCAAGTAAGCAAGATTGTGTATAGAGTACAGAAATATACAGTCATGGAAAAAATTATTAGACCACCCTTGTTTTCTTCAGTTTCTTGTTCATTTTAATGCCTGGTACAACTAAAGGTACATTTGTTTGGACAAACCTAATGATAACCACAAAGATTGCTCATAAGAGTTTTATTTAAGAGCTGATATCTTATCATTTTCCATGGTTTTCTTGATTATAACCTAAATCACTTAAGTTTTTACATCAATAGCTATGGCGTTGTACTGCCAAAAACACTGCTTTTATGCATTCAGTGTTTTCTTTTCTGTCTGTTTTAGTCACATGATGACGTTTAGTGGTACCAGGTATTAAAATGAACAAGAAAGTGAAGAAAAAATGGTGGTCTAATAATTTTTTCCATGACTGTATATGTTCACACACAGGTCACAGGTCACAGGTCACAGGTGGGGTCTGTTTTCAGCAGGTGAACTATAAAATAAAATACAATCAACAATTAATGATCACAGATTTGAGATGTTTTAAGCCAATTCTTGAGATTTCCCTTAAAGGAAGAGGAGGGACAATCTCTTATTGTATAAGGAAGGCTGTTCCAGATTTCCCCCCCACGACAGATCCCACATTCATCCCAAAGGAGGTTTACTATGGGGTGAACCCCTCCTGGAAGGGTTCACTTACTTCTACTTGTCTATGCAGATCCATGCGACACCCCCCCCCCCCCTCCCGCCACCAACAGACAACTGCTCTCATCTTCTCAGAGAGTCCAGCTATCTTTCTTTCCCCAGCTGCATTTCTCTTTTCTTTCCGAGTCTCTTCTCATAAATCTTTGTTAATGGGATCATTTAAAGCCATTGTGTGAGACATTTCTGCTCAAGTATGACTTGGAGGATGCTGTGAGTTCAGCAAAGCCCCCCCACAGATACCTCATTTTCATCCCAATCCTTGAAATACACTTGTCAATGAGTAAGTAGATTAGGATGACTGCTGAGCAGATCTTCTTAGACGTGTACTGTATGGCGCCGAGGCATTCGTGTTGAAAATCTCCCATCTACATCTGTCCAACATCAGTGATTAAGCATTCTTCAACAATCAATTAAATCTCATTCTGTTTTTAACGGCAGAGATGGGATTTCTGCACAATACAGCCTGACGGCGGGAGGAGGGAGAATTCAGGGGGTTTGGAGGATATTTTTGTTCCGTCATTTTTTTTAAAGTTCGAATACATAAATGGAAAATATACAAATATCTATTCTGCAACGTGAAACGGTCTCATCTCTATGACGGAGTATTAGGGTCACACTGGGAAAAAAAACTGTGGCCAATGATTTTTTTTTTCATTCCTCACGAGAAGAAAGTCAAAATGTCGAGAATATAGTCGAAATGTTGAGAATAAAATTGAAATGTCGAGAAAAAAGTCAAATAATTGAGAATAAAGTCGAATTGTTGAGAATAAAGTCGAAATGCAGTTTCCAGAATAAAGTTGAAATGTCAAGAATAAAGACAAAATGTCGAGAATAACGTCGATATGTCGAGAATAACGTTGAAATCTCAAGAATAAAGTGGAAATGTCGAGAATGAAGTCAAAATGCAGTTTACAGAATCAGTATAGTTTCTTTTTCTGAATAGGGACAATTTCTGACACAATCTCTTCAAAGTACGAATACTTATTATAATACTGTGTCTATGTGATAAAAGCACGTAGACACAAACATTATGTTGGTAGAGTAAAGCTGGTTTGAATAAATCTTTAAGACAACTTTATTCTGGAAACTGCATTTCGACTTTATTCTCGACATTTTGACTTTCTTTTCATAAGTGAGGAATTTTTTAAAAAATCATTACCCACAATGTTTTTTTCTCAGTGTGGCCCTAATACTCCGTCGTACGTCTCTCTCTCTCTCTTAAAGGGATTTTTTTTTAAGTGTGGAGTTTATTCAGTGGAGAGAAAAAAAAAGTGTGACCTTGTTGGCTTGAACGTTGAACAGAAGAGCGAGTGTGAGTCTGTGTCTTCAAGAAGAAGCTGTTTGCTTTATCAGGGATTGCTTATTTAACATTTAAAAAGATCCCCCTGTAATGAGACTGAAAGTCCTTGAAGTGCTCTAATTACATTCTCCCACTAAAACCCAGTAAATACATGTGGTGTCTGAACAATAGGATCTTTTACATAAATACTTATATAAGTTTTGAACGTGTTCTTTTAAGAAGTTCACTGAGTTCAGAACATATTCTCAGAGTTAGCGAGTTCATGTTGGTGTGTGAAATCCCTGTATTACTCTGTCAGCGTGTTGATTATGTTTAAAGAAGATAAGCAAGAGGAGTGAACATGAAACTGTCTCGTTAAGTTTGATCGATCCCAACTGTAAACTTAAGACGGTACCGTCCATGTCGGTACTGCAACTTAGATATGTCTGACCATGAGGATATAAAAGCTCTGCTCTCTCCTTTATTCCCCAATTTCTTCACGATTGGCTCAGAAAATCCCAGACGTCGCACAAGTCTGTACTAAGCCTCTTTTTCTTGTAAATAAATATCTTTATGCATTTAAAAGTTGGCCTGGAGCTGCTTCATTTATGTCCCAACACTTCAACACTGCACAGCGAGATCAAGAGAAGAAAAATCACTTTATTGTCGCCAGGAGATCTCCAAACTTCTTCTGGCAGCAGAAAACTAAATGTTAGAACCTTTAGGTCCAGATTGTACACCTCCCGCTAGCCGCTACCCACAAGATGTGGGTTTAGGAACCTCCGCTAACCGCTAATGCAATCTTCCGCTCCCTAAAGCCGCTACCCGTTATGCCGACTCCCTCACTCACATTGTAGGTGTGGCAGTGGGCGTGTCTTTTGTCCTTTCTGCAAACCCTGTATCTTGCCATCGCGAGTTTAGGGTTGCGGGTAGCGGGTACCCACAACCCACATGTCGGCGCGTACAAGAGAGCGTCCAAATGGCATCAATGCGCCTCCACCTGGTCACATGTGGACGTGCACAAACGGCTCTCCCCCTGGAATTAGGGTTAGGGTTAGGCAGAGATCGTCTTAAACGGCTTGATCGCCAGTTAAACCACAGACGACCAGAGTGTGTTTACTGGAAGGACACTGACTATCTGGGACTTTCAGGTAGCTGATAGGAATGGTCTGTGTATAAATATTTATATGTATATATCAGTGCAAAGGAGGAGGAAGGAAGAGGAGGAAGCTCTACAGCAGAGTCCCAGACGAGCTGCACATGAGAGCTGCTCTGATCTGGATGAAAAGACGCTCCATAGCGGTTAGCGGGTAGCGCAACCTGCTCTTACAGGCAATGGCTACTGACGCACTGATTGGTTTAACAGGTGGAACGCCCTAACCACTCCTATGGATAATGTAGCAGGTAGCGCAGGTGGGATAGTGGGTTTAGCAAGGTGGAAGATTGCGTTCTTTGCGGGGGAACGCCCCTCCCACTACCCGCTATTCCTAAATAACGGCTTTAGCAGATCTGGCAGGAGACCAGCCTTTAGTGTTGTCAAAACTGGAACTTCACTGATCCATCACCATGGCTGTTCATTCCCTCCAAATACAACTGTTCCGACTCCTTTTCAAAGTTCTGATGGAGGACGCCTCCGAATGTGATGGAGAACCAGCGGGTGAAGAGCCTGGACTTCAATAACTGACAGACTTACAACGGGACACGGTTCAAAATAATTTCTACACTGTACCGGAACATAAGAGATGGTAAACCTTCCTCAACTATGTGCATCAAGGCTAAATGGGAGAGAGAATTAAACACTGAAATTACAAGAGATGATTGGCTGAGTATGTGTGAAGCACAACACGCCACTACAAGTTTAAGGACATGGAGGAAAAACCTAACCCGCTATTTTATCACACCTACAATAAAGAGCAAAAAAAGTGGTACTCAACAATCAAAGACATTCTGGGATATTCAATACCAAAGGAATGTAAAGTTATGTACCTTGGTAATGTAAATGATTATGTTATTGATAATGATAGGTACCTCACCAGGATATTGCTGGTAACAAGCAAGAAGGCAATAACGAGAAACTGGTACAAGCCAGATCCCCCTACCATAGAACAGAATAGTAAGAGAGATTTATAACATGGAAAAAATGACCTATTTGCTTAGACTGAGAGAGAATGTCTTATACGTAAATGGAAGAAATGGATGATTTATGACGAAATGGAAGATGTGCATGGACTTTCTAATATCTAAACCTCAAGAAAATGGACTTGTGTTTGCCCCTCTTTGCCTGTAGACACTTTTTAACCATGGCTGTTATTGTTCTTATTTTTGGTATTGTGTTCTATTTTCTTGAATGTAAGAAAAAAACCAATAAACACTAAAGTAAAAAAAAAAAAAGAAGAAGAGCATGAACTTCCAGACCCAGACTGACATGCTGGTGACGCCTCGACCCGACATCCATGTGGTGGATGAACGTCAGAAGACGCCGGCGGCGGCGGCGGATGTGGACATCCCTAGCAACGGCAACGTCGGGAAGGAACACGGGAAGCTTGAGAAATGGAGAGAGCTGAAGGAAAGACGTGGTGTTTGAAGGCATCAATGGGCCCAGTAGTGATCGGGGGCCCTGGGGGCCGGACTGGTGGCTCCAGCAGATACCAGGAATCATGGTGGCACGACATCCATCTCTGACTTTGCTGTGCCCAACTGTGCCTTGTTAACCCTTGAACGTCTCCGTGTGTAAATATCATCTTCCTACCTTTTGAGGGTCATGTGATCAAGCTTCCTGGTTGTGCATTTTTACATTTACAGGGACGCCGTGAGGCCTTCTGGTAACCATAGTCACGTTCCAGGATTCCCAAGTCTATGAATTATCAATCTGTTTATTTTAATATTCCGTATCTACCATCCCGTCTGATAAATTTCACTCTCCAGAATTTAGGATTAGGGGTTAGAGTTAGGGTTAGGGTTACTATGACGCAGTGATGTAAGACAACAGACTTCACTTTACTGGGACTCTTTTCACCAGGAGTTCTGGGAGCTATACGTGACCCACGTGAGGATTTAGTTATTAGATGCAACTGCAGCTAAAAAGAACAATATACAACATTTTAAAACTTAATGAATGGAACAGGAAACAGCCATGTGCTGTGCAGTCGTGACTGTACCACGATACGCAGCCCTAGTTGCAAGTCTTTTGCCTCTGCTGAATATACCGTTTGTTAAAAAGACTCAGGATGAAATCAGACTCCACTTTTGTTCTTTTTTATCTCATGTAGAGAGATTAATGCGTCGTTAAACCCAGCAGCGTCTCAGGTTTATCTTTTGGCTTTTATTGCAGCTTCGGTTGTGGCCGCCAAGACACTCAATAGCTTTTACTAAGGTTGTGAATTCCCAAAGCACTTGGCTTCTTCTACATATGAATGGAAGAAAAAAGTATAGATAAGTTCAGTCAATAGATTCAGTTGTTGAGTTTCTCTGCAGAAAAGGAAGTTGCAGGTCAACTCTCTTTCATATTAACATGATGTGCCCTCTTATTCAAAATGAGGAGTGCTTATTCATCCAGGATGTAGTATGTGGCTGTTTGGTACTAATTTATGTTTTTGTGAAAATCTGCATGCCAGGAAGGATCAAGATATCATGCAGCTGTATGTAAAAGCAAAATGATCTGACTCCGCCTTCCCTGTCATCAGTGTTGGGCAAGTTCACTTTCTACACGAACTAGTTAAGTATATAGTTCATAGAAATTAAAATGAACTAGTTCAGTTCACCATTTCCAAAAATGAACTGAGTAGTTCATTTTTAAAAAATTCTTTTTTAATGTTGCTGCGAGCAATTATTTGCCAAAATAATTGCCACTGCCCATATACTACCCCATCACAAACGGCAATTATTTTATCCATTTTAACTGTCGAAAACTATTGGTCCAATTCTGAATCCTGAACCAACCAGGGGTCACATTAGCATTAGCATTAGCATTGAAGGGACAGTCCATGTAAAACTGTAATTTCACTTTCAGCTTCTCTCTACAGCAGCCGTTCCCAAACTACAGAACACCAAGGACCAATTTGAAATGTGAAAAATCTCCACAGCCCACCAGAACCTTTAATCACAACTGTGATCAACATCCAGGACCAGGAACCATGATCCGATATTAATGTGAGGGGTCAACAAATAAGGTGACACTTGTCATATTAAGTTAATATGACAGTAGAATAACACTTAACTGGTTTGTTTTATTACTTCTTAATGTTTTTTAATCATGTCATGAATATTTTACAGTAATTAAAAACATATTTAAACTGTAGCTCTCATCTTCCTTCATGATCGTTTTAAACGTTTGATGATGTAATTGTTAGCGTGACAGCAGCGACAGCCGTGTTGCCATGTTTGATTGGTTTCCTCAGATACATATCAGGCTCGTTTGTGGTGGATTTTAAATGGGGTTCACTGGAAACCTGGAACGGTTTTGACCGTGCGTGAACTTTGAAAGAGCGTCGTTCACAACTGCCCAAATGAACTCGTTCACGCCCCCCGCTGGTGAAGTAGAAAGAGAGCGCGCTCAGTTCACGTTCACACAAAATATTCAAATTCAATTCAAAAATACTTTATTAATCCCCCAAGGGGGAAATTTAAGTTTCAGTACACCAGTCTGGTGTACTAGAGGAGCTGCCGGTGTCCAGCGCTCCTTTTCATGCCCGGTTCCCTGGTCCGAGTGCTAACTCCAGTTAACAGCCGTTAAAACAGTTAACAGCCGTTAGAACCAGTATATCTCCATAATGATGACAAATGAGATATCTCCAGGTCAGAGGAGGAAACACCGATGAACCAAACCGTCTCCTCGGAAGACCGAGCTCCATTCAGCGACGGAGCCGACCGTCCCAGAGCCCGGTTCATCATGCGGACTGGACCGGGCCGTTGTCGTCTCCCCCGGCGGTGCTGGGCCCCACCAGGTCACCAGACGGCCCCTGCCAGGTCAGCTGACCCATCCGGCGTGTAGACAGCTGGACGGGGGCAGCATGCCGCCGCCGCCGCTACGTCGGGGGCTCCCGTCCCTTCCTTGAATATCTGAGCAGTTTTGGTCGAAAGCAGGAGACGTCACTGCAGTCCGTCCGTCAGTGCACCGTAGGCCTCGGGTCAGTCTGCATGTCCATGACGTTTGGTCCCACATCTTATCCGTCCACAGAGACCAGGCCCATGGTCGGAGGTCACAGTCTCGAAGCTGTTCCGGGTTTATGTCGGTTTGTCCATTCAGACGGCAGCCTGGTAAGGATATGGCTTTTTTTTTTCCCAAATGCATGCTTTATGAATACGGATGAGGACCCACAGTGAATTCAAAGTGAGTTGCAGCTAGAAATTAAAAATTCAAAGATAAGCATCAGGACTGCAGGTAGGTTGAAGTTGGATGGTTTGTTGGCCAGAACACCAGAACACCAGAGCGCCAGAGCTAAATGAGCTGCATTCCTGAGAGAGATGAGGGATGAGGTCTCTTGTTTGCCTCAACGGTAGCTATTACGTTCACGTCCTCGGGTCTGGATATGTTCTCATCATACCAGGAAACAAACATGCCATTTACCACAGATAGCATCCTGGCAACCCAAGGAACGTCTTTGTTGCGCGGCAGCGTGTCATTTATTCATCTGTGTGCATCAAAAGCGAGCCGCCGGTTCCCTCTTGGAGCACAAAACAGGTTTCTGTGTGTGCGCAGGGTGTGATGTGAACACAACCCGCTGTTCGGTTTAAAGGAGCGGCAGCGGACCCGAAAAATCTCATGCATCCTAAAAAAAGCGTTTCCCCGGAGACGGTCATTAGAGAGGAGCCCCGTCTGGAACTGTTCTCTGTACGTGCAGAGAAATACATCCACGCCTCAGCTTGGAACTGGCCTCTTCACAATATGGAAACGAATGCCAGAATGTAAATCAAATATTCATAAAAAGGTACCATATGGACACTAGGATGGCATTAAAGAACAAACAGACTATGATGTCACATCCTGTAACGACTTAACTAAAACTACAGAGCGCAGCCACTGTGGTAAAAAATGTTACGCAGAGCTCAAACAGTCATAACTTCGTATGACGTAACATTGTGTAACCATTGAAGATGTGGAAATCCCTTCACAGCAGCGTGAACGACTCCTTGCTGACGCAGTGACAGACCTCGGTCGGCGTGGGTGAGGAGCATCACCCAGACGATGGAGACCAAGAGGCAGGACGAACAAACCGTCTCCTTTTTATAAGCAACAAAAAAATAAAGCAGGAAAATAAAACCAAAACTCCAAGGTAGTGAAGCAGAGAGAGAGTCGGCGGGAGGATGGAGAGAAAGACTGAGATGATAATGAATATATATAGTGTGTGTAGAAATATATATTAAGGCTGGGCAAGTTAACGCATTATTATCACCTTAACTCATTAATTTATTAACGCCGCCATTTATTTTATCGTGCGTTGACGCATGTTGCTCACATGCTTTTGTTTTGAAAAGTCTGTTACTGGCTGCTGCGGAACCGGAAGAGAATTGGCAGGTAAACAAGAAAAAACTAAAACAGACATGGAGAACGGTAAAAATCTGTGAACTTTACAGTTCAGGTAGCAACTGAGGTAGAAATATTAACAATTCTGTCTGGAAAAAAAAACCTTTCAAAACCCTTTGTTCAAGACGATGGCGTCATTCCTCCATGTTCCATCAGATCTGCTCCATGTGTTCACTGTCCTGCTGTTCTCTAGCTGGTTACTGCAGTGCGGCTCCATCTAGTGCCACAGATGTGTAATGACAACAGAAAGTCCAGTCCTTTATTATAAAATCACCCCCATTTTTGAGAATATGACTTCTAGATTAAAATATCTAGAAAAAATATTGAATCAAAGCCATTTCCGGGTCACATAAACCAGACAATTAAATATTAAAATCAAATTCAGTCCCGTGGCCTGTTTCCTAAAATTGAAATATAAAAAACAGACATTTTTTTTGTTTTTTTGTGTTAGATTCAAAAATAAAAAACAAAATAAAGAGTCACTTTTTAATTTTTTTAATTTTTGATTGACAAATAAAAATGAAAAAAAAAACAAATGATACACAGATAATTAAGGATGGATAAAGTTACTGAACTTTAACATGGACATTTTTATTTTAAAGTTCTCCCAGACGGAGGATTCAACATAAAGAAGGTTAATTGTAACAACTGACAAGTTGAACTCCCCGTTAAAAGTTTCTCCTTCCTGATAATCCAGCTGACAGTTGACTGTGGAATATTTAGGAGAGAGGAAACTTCACCACTGGGTTTGTTTCTAAGGTGTCATCCTATCACACGGGCCATGGGTCGCCACCTTGGGCGTACAAGGAAAACAAGAAAATCTAACCAGACAGGAGGAACATTCACATGTCAGTGAAACTATAATGTTGCACACGTTGTTTTACATTTAACTGCTGCTTGGAGGCATTTTAGAAGGCTGTGGGAGAGAGGCGTCTGGGATTTTAATGAATTCTCTAGAAATAAATAGTAAGAAGAAGAAATAACAAGATGTGCATATACATATAAAAATATACGATGAGATGAATCACAATTAAAAAAGAACATATATCAAATCCATGAATCTCTCCTTCTAGAGTCCATAAATATAACGATCACTCAGTATGCTTCCACACGCTAATCAGTCAAACTGGGTGCAATGGTGAAAGGCTCCGCCTCCATCGGTGGTGATGACGCCCTCGTTCAGCTCGTAGCTATCGATCCGATGACAAGTCAATCCTTGATCTCCACATCTGTGTTCTTATTTTTACATGTAGTATGTGAAAAACTACACGGGCCGACACGAGCTTCTCAAAGCTGGTGAGGACAGAAAAACATTAAAAAACAGGTCGCAACTCTAAAAGAGATTAAAAGAGAATGAAGAGAACAAAATGCTCAGCGGTTCAGAAAGTCAGAGCTCTTCACACATTAAGAGACAACAGATTCACCTCAAGGTCAGAGCCACTTCTTTGGAGTTTCATCTGCAGGAAAGTAATAATGTTTCTAAACGCTGCTGAATTCTCTTGTGAAAGTTAAATATCAGATACCGTAATGATAATGGACATCTTCATTGCAGGACATTATTAAGTCATCGCGCCGGCGTCGAGCAGCGCTGACTGGGTTTAAGCTCCACTTACCCGCTCATTTTTATCAGTTTTTACACCATTAAATGATTAAAAAAATGGTTATACAAAGGGTTAGACTGAGAGGAAGAATGTAAGGAGTAATAAAATATGACTGAACAGGAGTTCCAACAAGAGACGTCTCTAAAAAGACAGAAAGAAGATGAAGATACTGCATGTAGAAGAGGAGAGAGAGAGAGAGAGGGACGGAAACATTTTGAGGAGAAATGTGGTGGGACGGAAAAGGAGACAGGATATTGAGATGGATGGATGGTTTTCCACGGAGAGAAGAGAGCTGGAGTGATCAAAGTGGGCCGAGATGAAGGAGAGGAATGAAGACGGAGGCTGTCCTTGCTTCTTTTTCATTACTTTCAGAGCAGCGGAGGCTGTGAATATAGAGCACATGGAGAAGTTTGATGCTCTGCAGATGAAGCGGGTTTTATCACAACATGGACGCGTGAAGACGAGGCTGCGCCGCTGGTTGATACATGAAAAGTTGAGTGAGTAGAAAAGTGATACGTTGTCTCGTGATGGTGGGCAACGTGTTGGGACTTTGATCAGCGAGAACTCACGTATAAGTTGGGAAATGTAACTTCATGTGTGCAGGTTGGTGTTTTTGTGACTCATTTTATTCACCTTAAACATTATTTTACCTACAGCTACATAAAAAGTGTTAGAAAGTTTCTCTTCTTTTTCTCCTTTTTTCTTACTAATCTTGTTGACCACTCAAAAGCATTTTAACAGAACAGTTTTTCCTTTTAGGAGTTTCTTTGTTATATACACGCTCATCAAACACATCAGGGAAACGTGGGATTCGCTGCCGTGTCCAAAAACATCATTGGATAAAATAAAAATGATAAATATATATATATATTTGGGCTGGTCAAATTAATGCGTTATTATCGCGTTAACTCATTAATTAATGCCGACAATTATTTTATCGAACGTTAACGCATGTTGCTCACATGCTTTTTGTTTTTTCCATGACTGTACATATATATAGATATATATATATATATATATATATATATATATATATATACATGTATGTATGTATATATATATATATATATATATACATATATATATATATATATACATGTATGTATGTATATGGGCAACAAATGGCTGGAAAAGCAAGTGGTACTGAAAAGGAATTCGCCTAAAAACATCTGGAAGAACATCTTGCAACTAATTAGTTTAACTGGCAGCGGTTCAGTGAGGAAGATAATTGTGCGTTGTGGAGAGAGTCTCAGAAGTCATGGTGGGCAGAGCTTTACCGATCTGCAAAAGAGGAAAATTCTCCAAATACTGAATCATTTACAGCACAACGTGTTGTGCGTCTCATCATCTGCAGCCCAGCGTTTATATCAAAATATTCTGTCCACATGCAAGAAAGAAAATAACTGTCAAAACTGGATGTAGTTGATCTTTGTGCTGCTGGAAATGCTCTGAAGGACCTACAGGCATGATCATCAGTAAACAGGCTCATCAGTGCTTTAGGAAAGACATCAGTCCACTGATCAGCCACAAATCCAGGCTGAACCTCTGTCACGTGTCCACGTGATCCTGAAACACCGCTGCTGCCCTCTCTGAGCCAAAACACACTGAGGAAAAGGAAAAAATAAAATAAAATCACATGGACAAAGGAAAAGCCTGAATCTCTGCTGGTATTTGATGGTATCAGTGTCTATGGACTGGGCGGGAAACACCGATTTTAAAGTATATATAGATTATAGAGCAACATATGCTTCTATTCAGACAACAATGCAGTGTGAAAACATGCTGCATCCTTTACAAAAGCATTTCTGAAACAACATCTAACTGATCATCCTGGACAATCCAGGACTTTTTCTGTCTTTTTGAAGTTTGAGAACAAACCCCTCTTTGATATAACAGCAACACCAGAAGTGACATCCAGGAAACTAGGAATTATTGAATTGAGACAATGAGGAAGCACTGACAGTAAACCAGAGCTGTGGTGTGTTGTACATCCTGAAACACGAGGGTGATCTCACTCAAGATAATCTCTTTTTCTCATAAAAGCTAAAATGAATGATGGATGGATGAATGAGTTTTTGATTGCACCCCAGAACTTCACACCTCCTTCCAGAGTTCATTAAGACATATTCAATAAACATGTACTTGTACCAGCCTGCAGAAGGCCAGATGAGACAGGAAGGTCCTTGAACCAGACAGGTCCTTGAACCAGACAGGTCCTTGGTTCAGACAGGTCCTTGGCCCAGACAGGTCCTTGAACCAGACAGGTCCTTGGTCCAAACAGGTCCTTGAACCAGACAGGTCCTTGAACCAGACAGGTCCTTGGTTCAGAGAGGTCCTTGGTCCAGACAGGTCCTTGAACCAGACAGGTCCTTGGTCCAGACCATAGGCGGATCTAGGGGGCGGCTACTTGGGCTCAAGCCCCGAATGTTTTCCAAAAAGCCCCGGATCTGAAAATATGAGTATTGTCTATGAGCGTCTATGAGTGAGTGTAACGTGTAGTACTGGAGTTCACCAGAGAAGGAGCATGAGCGGGAAAGCAGCCTACGTCGCCTGCCTGCGCGGTGTTCTTCTTCTACTACAGTTATACTACGGTTTACAGTTTGCGGTTACTACCAGATACAGACTGAATGTAGCGCCTCCGTGCTAAAATGGACATCAGAAGGTTTTTCAAAACTGCTGCTAAAGAGACTGATGTTTCAGGTTTGTGAATCTTTGACTGATATGGTTTACTAGCTGGCTATCAGTTATGTCCATGTTTAACAGCAACTGCACTGAAAATGAAAGATAGCAAGGTCAATGTTGCGTTACATGATAATAAAAAAGCCAGGATTATTATGAAAAATAAGATTGAATAACAGGCTGCTGGTCTTTGATATTTGCTGAGTAATCAAGTGACAAATTGCCATGTATTTACTCAAGTTAAAGTTGGCTACTAATATAAAAATACAAATCAAACCCTTCATGAAGTAAATTGATTAGTATTACCAGCAAACTGTAGGCTACTGAAAGTATCAAAAGTTGAAGTATCCATTGTGTAGTAAAAAATCCCTGTCAGTGATTTATATTATGTATGATGTTTTTTGGATTAATATTACTGCTGCAGATGTTTAAACTTGTGCTCATGTTAACTCTTTTGTATATTTTGGATGGTTCAATCTACAGTAAACAATGCATTTTCAGCTAATGCAAGGGAGTTTAAAGTAGCCTATTTCATTTATTTGAAGAAGTAGGAGAATTTTCTAATCTCATAAAGAAGCAATCATTCAGTGTATAACAATTAAAATCAGCACATGTAAATATTTTCACATGAAGGATATGAAAAATCGTAAACTGAAAAGTAACTAAACTGTCAAATAAATTTAGTGGAGTAAAAAGGTGAGGAAAAAAGGAAGAAGAAAATGAAGAAAAGTTGTGGAGAAAGCAGATGAAAAAGATGAGAAGATTGAAAGGTTGAGAATAAGAACTGAAGAACAGAGCAGTAAAGGATAGCGGAGGTGGCAGCCAGGATCACAGGTAGCTGCACTAAGAAAATAAGATGTATGTTATTGTTTTTTTTTTTTTTTTTTTGCTTTTTCCATCTTTAGTTTATGTTCAGTCTTAATACCTGTTTTGTTTTATATTTTTCTTCTTTCAGTGATGTGAGGCATATATTCACCACAACAAGGCTGCTGACGGTAGACATTTGCACTGTTAAAGAGTCTGAAGTTTAGTTTCAGTGCGCATGGTAGCAAAAAATCCTTTGGGCTAAGCCCCGGATCACCTAGAATTCTAGATCCGCCTCTGGTCCAGACAGGTCCTTGGTTCAGAGAGGTCCTTGGTCCAGACAGGTCCTTGAACCAGACAGGTCCTTGGTCCAGACAGGTCCTTGAACCAGACAGGTCCTTGGTCCAGACAGGTCCTTTGTCAAGAAGGGTCCTTGAACCAGACAGGTCCTTGGTCGAGAGAGGTCCTTGAACCAGACAGGTCCTTGGTTCAGAGAGGTCCTTGAACCAGACAGGTCCTTGGTCCAGAAGGGTCCTTGAACCAGACAGGTCCTTGGTCGAGAGAGGTCCTTGAACCAGACAGGTCCTCGGTTCAGAGAGGTCCTTGAACCAGACAGGTCCTTGGTCCAGACAGGTCCTTGAACCAGACAGGTCCTTTGTCCAGAAGGGTCCTTGAACCAGACAGGTCCTTGGTCGAGAGAGGTCCTTGAACCAGACAGGTCCTTGGTCCAGAAGGGTCCTTGAACCAGACAGGTCCTGGGTTGAGAGAGGTCCATGAACCAGACAGGTCCTTGGTTCAGAGAGGTCCTTGAACCAGACAGGTCCTTGGTCCAGACAGGTCCTTGAACCAGACAGGTCCTTTGCCCAGACAGGTCCTTGAACCAGACAGGTCCTTGGTCGAGAGAGGTTCTTGAACCAGACAGGTCTTTGGTTCAGAGAGGTCCTTGAACCAGACAGGTCCTTGGTTCAGAGAGGTCCTTGGTCCAGAAAGGTCCTTGGTCCAGAAAGGTCCTTGGTTCAGAGAGGTCCTTGGTCCAGAGAGGTCCTTGAACCAGACAGGTCCTTGGTTCAGAGAGGTCCTTGGTCCAGAAAGGTCCTCGGTCCAGAAAGGTCCTTGGTTCAGAGAGGTCCTTGGTCCAGAGAGGTCCTTGGTCCAGAAAGGTCCTTGGTCCAGAGAGGTCCTTGGTTCAGAAAGGTCCTTGGTCCAGAGAGGTCCTTGGTCTAGAGAGGTCCTTGAACCAGAGAGGCCCTTGGTCCAGAGAGGTCCTTGGTTCAGAAAGGTCCTTTGTCCAGAAAGGTCCTTCAGAAAGGTCCTTGGTCCAGAGAGGTCCTTGGTCTAGAGAGGTCCTTGCACCAGAGAGGCCCTTGGTCCAGAGAGGTCCTTGGTCCAGAAAGGTGCTTGGTCCAGAGAGGTCCTTGAACCAGAGAGGTCCTTGGTCCAGAAAGGTCCTTGAACCAGAGAGGTCCTTGGTCCAGAAAGCTCCTTGGTCCAGAGAGGTCTTTGAACCAGAGAGGTCCTTGGTCCAGAAAGGTCCTTGAACCAGAGAGGTCCTTGGTCCAGAAAGTCCTTGAACCAGAGAGGTCCTTGGTCCACAAAGGTCCTTGGTTCAGAGAGGACATTGGTTCAGAAAGGTCCTTCGTCCAGAAAGGTCTTTGGTCTAGAGAGGTCCTTGGTTTAGAAAGGTCCTTTGTCCAGAAAGGTCCTTGAACCAGAGAGGTCCTTGGTCCAGAAAGGTCCTTGGTCCAGAAAGCTCCTTGGTCCAGAGAGGTCCTTGAACCAGAGAGGTCCTTGGTCCAGAGAGGTCCTTGGTCCAGAGAGGTCCTTGGTCCAGAAAGGTCCTTGGTCCAGAGAGGTCCTTGAACCAGAGAGGTCCTTGGTCCAGAAAGGTCCTTGAACCACAGAGGTCCTTGGTCCAGAAAGGTCCTTGGTCCAGAAAGGTCCTTGGTCCAGAGAGGTCCTTCAACCGGAGAGGTCCTTGGTCCAGAAAGGTCCTTGAACCAGAGAGGTCCTTGGTCCAGAAAGTCCTTGAACCAGAGAGGTCCTTGGTCCAGAAAGTCCTTGAACCAGAGAGGTCCTTGGTTCAGAGAGGTCATTGGTTCAGAAAGGTCCTTCGTCCAGAAAGGACCTTGGTCTAGAGAGGTCCTTGAACCAGACAGGTCTTTGGTTCAGAGAGGTCCTTGGTCCAGAGAGGTCCTTGGTTTAGAAAGTTCCTTTGTCCAGAAAGGTCCTTCAGAAAGGTCCTTGGTCTAGAAAGGTCCTTGAACCAGAGAGGTCCTTGGTCCAGAGAGGTCCTTGGTCCAAGAGAGGTCCTTGGTCCAGAGAGGTCCTTGGTCCAAGAGAGGTCCTTGGTCCAGAGAGGTCCTTGGTCCAAGAAAGGTCCTTGGTCCAAGAAAGGTCCTTGAACCAGAGAGGTCCTTGGTCCAGAAAGTCCTTGAACCAGAGAGGTCCTTGGTCTGGCGTGCTTATCATGCTTATCATGCGTGCTTATCATCTTCCCTTTGTCACAAAATCATAGCTTTTCTTTATTATTCTCAGTGCCTCGTGACGTAGCTGCCGTGTCGAGGTATGGATCCCTGAGTCACAAGGTTTGGCAAATGGCAGATATCGATCCCCTCTGATTAAAAACAGGATCTAAGGAGCAGGTGAGGACTCCAACCGCTGGACTAAAACCAGCCGAAGCCCAAGAAGAGACTGGACGACAGATCCACAGAGCTTTGCTGGTGTTCCAGGTCTCAATAAGGTTTGATAAAGCGCTAGAATACAGACGTGATGGTAAAATATTCAGCAGATGTATCACAACCACCTACACAGAAACTAAAGTTCATATGCAACACAAACAGCAGAGCGAACACAGGCGTGACATTCAGAAGTGTCAGAGAGGGTGACCGGGCAGCAGAGACCTGATTGATTTATTGACCCAAGGCCCGTTTCACAGAAGAAGAAACTGAGACGGGGTTAAGGAATTGCAGCACAGAGACAAAGAGGTGGAGAGATAAAGACAGATTGTTTTTCATTTGTGTTATTGACGAACTCATCTCGTGGTCCAGCCTAATCAGAGCATCATTTCAAAGGCTGTTTTGATCCTGCCGGATGGAAATCAATCGCTCACGCTCTGATCTTACGCCTCTCTCTCCTCGCCTATAAAAGTGATAATCTAATAAAGACCAAACTTAACCCTGTCAGTTATCTTCTACCTTTAATTCCCTCTTCTGCTGTGTATTGTTTCACTCGCAGGTTATTTGTTTCCATTTCGACCCGTCTCACATGTTCTCTTTGCAGGACCGTCTGTCACAAACCCACACAGAGCCATCCTACAGCCAAACCTTTCATTTTTCTTTTTTTTTTTTAACATCTCTCGAGGTCCCCAGAGGATGAGTCCTATCTTGAAGAAGGTTTTAAAATTGTTTGTTTCATATTGACCTTGTTCTTTTTGTCCTCTTGTTCATCATTGTCAGTTTCCAAAGACAAGGATCCCCGTCCCGTCCCGTTCAGTCTTGATTCCTTTCGTTTGCTGATTGCTGTCATGGCAGCTGTGTCAAGTTGGCGTCTCTCCCTGTCTTTAGTGGTTCCTGTTTTACTTTGGAAGGTCTGTCGTGTCTTCTTTGTGTTCTGCTTTGCTTCCTCCCTCTTGTTACCTTGATTCCCTGCACCTGCCTCTCGTTTGATTCGCTGTGTATTTAAGTCCAGTCTTCTCCCTGGTCTGCTTGGGTCCATTAGTCTTTGTGGTGTGTTGTGTGTTTTGCAGTTCTGCCTGGTCCCCTTCATTCCCCTGTCTCCGGAGGTTCGGTTATGTTGGTACTTTTGTATTTTTGTGTTTCTTGGACTTTTGGATTTTGGATTTATGGCATTTGTGGATTTTGGATTCCTGTTTTTGTGTTTTAGTTAATAAACCCCTCTTGTTTTTTACTCCTGCTCCCTCACCTCACCTCCCCACCTGGATACCATGACAGAATGGACCCACCTTAACCCTTGTGTGATGTTAGGGTCTTTTGGACCCATTTTCAATCTTTACTAAAATAAAAATCATACAAGTAATACTTTTTTCAACTTGAAACTAATTGTCCTTGGCTTATTTTATGTGAGGGGCATGGAGGATAACTTTTTTGGGGGGAGCTCCCACTCTACACCCCCCCTTCACATTTACATCACTCTCAGGGTGTTTGGGTCCAAAGGACCCCAATGTAAAACAATAGGGCTGTAGTCTACTCTACAGCTTTAGTGTGAACATTGGAATAGGACTGTATAGATTGTTGCATGCATTTACTTGCCTTCTTTCTACCAGAGACTAGAATACCTGAACAGGGGGTGGAGTGGGGGATATATTTTTCCCAATCAAACTTGACCAAAGGGGGCAGGGCTTCGCTACCACACCATTATGCAACAGGAATTCTACATCCCAGCCCCTGTGTGTGCTAGAGACATGATGCATGCACCAGGGGGTCAACAGGGACAGCCCTGAGTGCACCTTACTGTCCCACAACCACCCTTGATCAAAGGGGGTGGGGTTTCGCTACCACGCCACCCACAACACAAATCCCACAATCAAGCCTGTGTGTGAAATCAATTCCATGCAATAAATATCAATAGTACTGAAGGCCTGCTTTCCTTTATTTATAAGCAAGTTGACTGCAGTATTGATCATAACTGTTTTACTGTATGTGATGTATTTATAGATAATATAGAAGAGGTCAAGGTACATGGTACCTGATATGGTCTAATAATAGTATCAATAGTGGCATGGAGGTCAGACTCCACCCCCTTGGACCAATATAGATTGGGGACTGGTCAGAAACCACCTACAAGCAACACCCTGGTGAAGACAGTGAGTCTTTGGCCCTCACAAGGGCTAAGTTGTGGGATTTGTCGCATGCATGATGGCAAAACTCCGCCCCCCAAGGTGACAGTCAGTACAGGGAAGGTCAGTGACATCACAGCAATGCACCAGTAACCCTCCAGTGAAGACAGCATGTCTCTAGCCCACACAGTGGCTGAGAAGTGGGAGTTGTGGCGTGCATGATGGCGACACTCCGCCCCCAAAGGTCGAGGTCATCATAGGGAGGGTCAGTGATGTCACAGCTATCCACCAGTAACCCACTAGTGAAAATAGCATGTCTCTAGCCCACACAGAGGATGAGAAGTGGGATTTGTGGCGTGCGTGATGGCGAAACTCCACCCCCAAAGGTCAAGGTCATCATAGGGAGGGTCAGGGATGTCACAGCTACCCACCAGTAACCCTCCAGTGAAGACAGTGTGTCTCTAGCCCACACAGAGGCTGAGAAGTGGGGCTGGTGGCATGGAAAAAAGCGTTTCAAATACACCACACAAGGGTTAAAATGGACCCAGCGGGAGCCTCAATGCCTTTCTGGGCACCTGGTTGGCTCTGAGGGGCCCCAAGAGCTCGATGTGAGGTCCGGCCCACTATCTGGCGGCATTCATCTGAAAGGACGCCTCGGAGAAGGTGAGGCAGACGCTCAAGGTCTAAGGCAACCATACAGAGCACCAGTCCTCAGAGGACTGGTGCGTTCGTGTTGGCGTGGCCTGGGAGGCCACGGCGGAAAAGTCTGGCTATAGGGTGGATCCGGCCAGGGGCGAGATGATCACGCTGTGTAAACCTTTTTACTCCCTCCGTGAGTTCACTTCATTCATTCTGGTCGGTGTTTACATGCAACCGCAGGCATGCGTGCAGGAGGCCCAGCGCGCGCTCGCCGAGCAGATACTGAATGTGGAGCGGACAAACCCGGACTCCTTGGTTATTGTCCTCGGTGACTTTAACAAAGGAAACCTCAGCCATGAACTCCCTAAATACAGACAGTTTATTAAATGCCCGACCAGAGAGGAGAATATTCTGGACCACTGCTACACTACAGTAAGCAGAGCCTATCACGCCGTCCCCCGTGCTGCACTGGGTCACTCTGACCACGTCATGGTCCACCTGATTCCTGCATACAGGCAGAAGTTAAAGCTCCGTAAGCCTGTTGTGAGGACATCAAAGCAGTGGAGCAGTGAAGCTATGGAGGACCTTCAGGCCTGCCTGGACTGTACAGACTGGGATGTTTTCAGGACCGCTACCAACAGTCTGGATGAGTACACAGAGGCTGTAACATCATACATAAGCTTCTGTGAGGACTGCTGTGTACCATCACGCACCAGGGTGACGTATAACAATGACAAACCCTGGTTTACAGCAAAACTCAGACAGCTCAGGCTGCATAAGGAGAAGCGTTTAGGAGTGGGGACAAGGATATGCTTAAAGAGGCGAAGTACATGTTTAGCAAGGAGGTGAGAGATGCTAAACGAGCGTACTCTGAGAGACTTCAACATCAGCTCTCAGCAAACAATGTTGGCTCAGTCTGGAACGGACTGAGACAAATAACAAACTGTAAGCCTAAAGCCCCCCACTCCACTAACGACTTACACCTAGCCAACGACCTGAACGAGTTTTACTGTCGCTTTGACAGACAATGGGTCGGCCCTGACTCCATCCCCCGTGACTCCATTCACCAGCTCCAGCCCCCCAGCCCCACCTCCCCCACCACAGCAGGGGCCTCTTCACACCTTCTCACCTCAGAGGGCCCCTCCCCCAGCACCACAGCGACGTTAACAAGCTATTCAAGAGACAGAACCCCCGCAAATCAGCAGGACCAGACTCTGTCTCACCATCTACCTTGAAGCATTGTGCTGACCAGCTGTCTCCAGTGTTCACAGACATTTTTAACACCTCACTGGAGACATGCCACGTGCCAGCCTGCTTCAAGGCCTCCACCATCATCCCTGTCCCCAAAAAACCAAGGACCACAGGACTTAATGACTACAGACCCGTCGCCCTGACCTCTGTGGTAATGAAGTCATTTGAGCGCCTTGTTCTGTCTCACCTGAAAGCCGTCACAAACCCACTCCTGGACCCCCTACAGTTCGCCTACAGAGCCAACAGGTCTGTAGACGATGCAATAAACATGGCCCTCCACTTCATCCTCCAGCACCTGGACTCCCCAGGAACCTACGCCAGGATCCTGTTTGTGGACTTCAGCTCTGCATTCAACACAATCATCCCTGCTCTGCTGGAAGACAAACTTCTCCAGCTGAACGTGCCTGTCTCCACCTGCAGGTGGATCACAGACTTCCTGTCTGACAGGAGGCAGCACGTGAAGCTGGGGAAACATGTCTCTGACTCCCGGACCATCAGCACCGGATCCCCTCAAGGCTGTGTTCTTTCCCCACTACTCTTCTCCCTGTACACGAACAGCTGCACCTCCAGTCATCAGTCCGTCAAGCTCCTGAAGTTTGCGGACGACACCACCCTCATCGGACTCATCTCTGGTGGGGATGAGTCCGCCTACAGACGGGAGACTGACCACCTGATGACCTGGTGCAGCTGGAACAACCTGGAGCTCAATGCTCTAAAGACAGTGGAGATGATTGTGGACTACAGGAGGAACACAGCCCCACCTGCACCCATCATCCTGTGCGACACCCTGTTGTCACAGTGGAGTCCTCCCGCTTCCTGGGGACCATCATCACTCAGGACCTCAAGTGGGAGCTGAACATCAGCTCCCTCACCAAAAAAGCACAGCAGAGGATGTACTTCCTGCGGCAGCTGAAGAAATTCAACCTGCCAAAGACAATGATGGTGCACTTCTACAGCTCCATCATTGAGTCCATCCTCACCTCCTCCATCACCATCTGGTACGCTGCTGCCACTGCCAAGCACAAGAGCAGGCTGCAGCGTATCATTCACTGTGCAGAGAAGGTGATCGGCTGCAACCTGCCATCCCTGCAGGACCTGCACGCCTCTAGGACCATGAAGCGTGCAGGGAAGATTGTGGCCGACTCCTCCCATCCCGGTCACAAACTGTTTCAGACTCTCCCTTCTGGCAGGAGGCTGCGGTCCATCAGGACCAAAACCTCACGCCACAGGAACAGTTTCTTCCCGACTGCAGTGGGCCTCATCAACAAGGCCCAGGACCCCCACTGTCTCTGACTGCCCCCCCCTCCCTAACACATACACGTTATATTAACGTAAAGTCCCTCTGCGTTACATTAACGCACAACTGTGGACTACAGGCCATTACAAAATTAAAAAAAAAAAAAAAAAAATTATATATATATATATATATATATATATATATATATATATATATATATATATATATATATATATATTCCCATATTGTCCAAGCCTCTTACTTTAATTTATAATATTTATATGTCATTCTATTGTGCATTTATTCCATTTTAGTACCTGTTCTATATTTTTCTTTATTTCCTATATTTCTATATTTTTCTTATATCTTATATGTTTATATGTTCTGCACCAGACATCAAGCTAAATTCCTTGTATGTGAAAACGTACCTGGCAATAAAACTGTTTCTGATTCTGATTCTGATTCTGATTCTGTTGGGGTGTACTTCCGCAGGCTGGCAGCCAGGGGCTCCCCCTGTGTGGAGGAGCCAGGTAATGAGTGCTCCAGGGGAGGCGAGGAAGACATTCCTCCTCCGCAGTGTCTTCTCCGGCTCCTTCCTCCATGGCGGTCCATGGGGACTTGCTTTTCCCTCCAGTCTCCAAGGTGGTCCTGGATGCACCTCCTCCATCGTTTCCCGAGGTGGTCCGGGATGCATCTCCACCGGCGTTCCAGTCTCCCCAGCGATGATGGCAACTGGTGCTCCCCGTCCCTGCACCGTGAACCCGGCCCCGCCGTCGCGATCCCCAGTGTCCTCTGTCCCCACACCGCAGACTCAGCTGTCACCGCCCAGCCCCGTTTCCAAGGCAGTCCGTGACAATCTCCAGGCGCACCAGGCCCCCTTTGCCCCAGCTCAAACCCTGTTTTATACTCCTGCTCCTGCGTCCTCCCTCCTAACACCTGCATACCATGACAATTGCCACCTACCTGTTCTTTTGGTCATTGACCTATTTCAGTTCGGTTTGTTTCTGTCCAGTTCGGAGGGAAACGTGGTGATGTGGACATACGGATGCAACCGGAGAAACAGATGTGGATGTTTGGGATTATAGCAGTGGCAGATAGAGAAAATGATGAAACTGCTACAGTGCTCAAGTGTCCTTAAGGCTCATAACTTACTCATTGCGCTTATAAAAAAAAGACATGTCGTACCTGTTTCACTTCTCCCTGGATCACTGGCACCTCCAACCAGATGGGAGACTCGCCAGGACTCTTCATCACAGCTCAGCTCAGAGCCGTGGGCCTAAAGTCTCTCTGGATTACAACCACCTTGTTTTGTTCAGTTGGTTTGTTGTCCTGCACATTTATAGTCCTGCTGTGATTACGATTCACTGCATTTCTCTCTCTCTCTCTCTCTCTCTCTCGCGCTCTCTCTCTTTTAACCTCCCCTCGTTGGTCTACCTTCTCCTGCAGTGTCTTGGCTTCTCGTCATTTATAATAAGACATTCGGTCCTCATTCTGCCTTCACCTGCCCCCCCATTAGTCTTCATTTGGGTCTTCACCAGAAACACCTGCAGCGGCGAGAGATAATATGAGGAGATACCTTCTTTTTTTTTGCCATAATATGTGATCAGATTTTCATCCGAGTCACAGTAACAGACAAACACAATGTGCTTAAGTATAATTTCTGATCTCTTTAGTGAACATGTCCATTAGACTCACCATGCTGATGGGAAAAGGAAAAAGGAATAAAAAAGAGAAACCTTGGAGTTAATAGCTGCTGGAAGCTCTTTTGTGTTAGTGTGGTATCAGCTTTAAGCACACTGATGAACAGCAGATCACATTTTCCCTGAACCCGCTGATTGACGCTGCGACGGCTGTAAGTCTGCGTACGTGTGCACGAGGCCAGTGCATGGAGGAAACTGAATGAACGAGCTGATCTTGTTACCGGTGTAATGCTATTATCGGATCCCAACCGACGGCGCCAACTTCAACAATGCTCACGACTTTGCAGTACATAATACTCCGGGCTAGTTTGAGCTGCCAAGCTAATGACCGCGTATGAAAACTACACCCTGCAGCCAGGCGAGAAGGCGAAGGCTGCCAGCAGAGCTGCAGGACTCGCCAGCTCCACTTAAGGAGAGACTGCTGAGGTGAGTGGGAGTCTATTTCATAAGTAAACCAGATCTCTTGCTCTCTCCAAGTACTACTGCATTTTTCCTCTTCTTGTTTTTTTTTTTTTTTTTATTACTAGGCTGCTGCAGCTGATGATAATTAGTCCAAAGGTCTGAAACATCTTCACAGTATTTTTATGACGGCGGAGAACTGAGACTGTTGCTTTTTATCCCAGCAGAGGACATTTAAGGTTTGTTATGTTGGTTCACCTTCCTCCAACATGGCTGCTTTCAGACCAGTATGCAAGTACACGGTATGTACTTGCATACTGGTCTGGTGGTGACTGGTGTACGTTGTAAACAATGCTACGGCACCAGAAGGAAGCTCTCACTGGCTCCTGCTGTGGTGGCACATTGCATCATGGGATACAACATGACATATACTGCCCTGCTGCACATTTCCCCCAGATCTAGCAGAACATCTGGATACTTCTAGCGCACGATATTGTACTGAGACTGTTTATGTCCTTCAGACTGTTACATTTTTGTCAAAATCAGCGTGCCCTTGTAGCGTAGCGAGCCGTTTCCAGGCCAGCCCAGTGGTACTTTCTTCTTTTATTATATTGGCAAACAGCAAAAGTAGTGCCCTGCTGGCGTGTGGATCAGAGTATCTCACAATACTTAAACTGGACCAACATATGTGCCAGTCTCCATATGGGAAAGATTGAAAAGAGGCATATGTAATAATAATAACCGCAATAAAAACTGCAGCAGATGCTGTGTATGCCCACGTCCATTCACATCTAACGTAGGCACCGCCTGCATTTAAAATGCATCCATAAAAACATAAATGCGCCTTCACAAAATGAGAAAAATCAAGCGGCTTCATAAAACGAGGAAGTGACGAGATGCAGGCGAGGACAATGAGGAGGGACGGGAGCCAGGGGACGTCAAGTAGAACTAAAGAGAGAAACAGGAAAACAGGAACACAACTGAAATCATAACTACGTCAAGATCACAGCACTTCCGCTTCAGGGAGGTCCATCATCTTACTAGTGAGGATCACATTTGAGGACAACGTGGAGGCTGATTACTTAAAGTCCAACTGATGGACAAAGAGTGAATTCCAATTCCCCCCTTAACCCTCAATCTCAAAAATGAGCCCTCCCGCATAAGTTCCAGTGCTGTCCCGATTCTAAGAACGTCAGATTGAGGGACCAGTTTGAGGGCTGTATCGCCCTCAAGATTCTCCGGCACCACCCTTGGAAGTAAGGGCTACCCAGAATGCACTGGGTAATTTAGCCAAGGCATAGAGTGATCCCTTATTTTTCACCGCGAGAATCAAAATCTGCGAACTGGAGCCAGAGCCCCCCGAACCTAAATAATGTGTTTAAAATATGTTTAAAAACCACAAAAAAGTAGCGAGGAACTGCAGCGAAACAAGACAAAGGCTCAACTGTGGTCCTTCTGTTACCTTCACAGCCTCTGGTCTCTGAACCGTAGTCAAGAAACTGCATATATTTCTGAAAAAAATCCGTAAATAACTAAAACCGCGGAACTTAAAGCACAAATTGGCGAGGGATCACTGAATTCGAAAAGGATGGCGCCAAAAAAAGCTAACTACAAATGTAAGTATCTTCGTAGTTCTTAAAGATATAAATGTTACGAAATCATCTTATTGTCTTTGTTTGAGACTTTTTTCATGGATTAACATCGTTGTTGCGTGACATTAATTTTTTTACTTTACGATGTTAGCTGCCGGACCGGCGGTCCCGGCCGACTTCACGTTACTTGTATACCTTGTTGTGTAGCGACGGAGGACTGAATAATGTATCCTCTATTGTGTTATTTGCTAATATTGTTTAGAGAATATACGGCGCTCTTTTCAATGTTATCCCTGTGTCATTTCAGTGAATACAACACGGGCTCTGATACATTTCAGTCTGAAGACGTAACTGCACTCGAGGGGTGTCCCATTTCTAAGCCACAAGATAACCCTGACACTTACTTTCGAGGGTTGAGATTGAGGGTTAAAGGAGGAATTGGAATTCACCCAAACAGAAAACTTTAGAGTAAAAGAGACCTTGGTGGATGTGTGACAGCTCTGATGGAGTCTGTGTTTTACTGTGTTGTCCTGGTTCCCTCAAAAAACAACTTGAACTCTAATTTCCCACAGATTATACACAGAAAATGAGCTCCATTGATTCTCCTCGCCGACTGAAAATATTTTTCCCAAGTCGACCGAGTTGGTCTGAGTCAACAGTTTGGTCCTCTGCCGCTGATGATCCTGTCGTTAATCACACTTATGGCATCCCAGTTAGTTTTAATGAGACTTTTCTTTATTGAATCAAATTATTACATAAACACAGAAGGTGCTTGTTTGGTGCTGCGTCTTCCCAGAACAAACGGAGATGAGCCGCTTTAAATTACAGCCCCATTCATCATTTCAGAGGCGCCGCCTCAAAACTGAGAAGCATCCATCAGTTTATCGACAGCCATCTGATGAGTACCAGGCCACTTCATCAGTTTCAACACAATCAGCCCCCTCATTCGTCTCAGAGCAGGAGGCCTATCTGTTAACGTCAGATGTGATGCACAACGAGCGCACAAGCACGAGCGGTGGGCGGATATGCAGATAAACACAGGTAGATTCATTTAACTTTCACCAGCTATCGGTGATGTAGCAGGTGAGAATAATCCGTCTCCAGCTGGGACTCCACTTTCATGTGTGGTGTCTCCTTCTCACACCGTCATTCAGATCCGTTATCCTCCTCTGAGGGTCTTCTGGATGCCGCAGATGTAAAGCCAAGCTTCCTGCTAAATGCGACTTGGCATATTTGCTGCTCGGCTGTCTGTTGTGGACATGTGCAGCCCTCCCCAAAGGACCGACTCTCAACAAGACCATCTGGATTCCACGGCAACTTTGGGAATTTGTGATGTTTGCTGAAGGTTCAAAATGATGCTGCAGGTGAATCTGTCAGGATTATGTTCCATTACTGGACTCTTATATTATCTGTTGAAACTATACACTGATTAAACACTGAAGCGTCTTCAGTTGGATGCTGCTTCTGCGATGAGGACCACTACAGGGGGTCGTTTTACTACAATAGCCTCACTTTTTGATTCTCAACAATGATCATTCTTTGCATTATGAACTTTGGTCCTATCTGTCCAAATGGCACTGATCCAAACATCCTTGGGTTTGTTCAAATGCAAGTTGGCAGACATAAGCTGTGCTGTCATTGTCTTTTAAGAGAGATAAGTCTTTTCACTGGCAATCCATGCAAACAAGCAATACCTCACCTTTTGTAATTGTACTGTGTGTGTGTTAAAATTAGGGCTAGGCAAGTTAATTTGTTATTATCACGTTATCTCATTAATTTATTAACGCCGACATTTATTTTATCGCGCGTTAACGCATGTTGCTCACATGCTTTTGTTTTGAAAAGTCTGTTTCTGGCTGCTGCAGAACCGGAAAACAATTGACAGGTAAACATGAGAAAAAGCTAAAACAGACATGGAGAACGGTAAAAATCTGTAAACTTTACAGTTCAGGTAGAAACTCAGGTAGCAATATTAACAATTCTGTCTGAAAAAAAATTCTGGACTGCAACAAAACCTTGGTGTCATTCCTCCATGTTCCATCAGATCTGCTCCATGTGTTCACTGTCCTGCTGTTCTCTAGCTGGTTACTGCAGTGCGGCTCCATCTAGTGGCTCAGATGTGTAACGACAACAGAAAGTCCAGTCCTCCATTATAAAACTAATTCAGTTCTGTGGCCCGTTTTTTAATTTTGTATTTTTTAACCAAGTCTAAAATTGAAATATAAAAAAAGAGGCATTTTATTTTGTTAGATTAAATAATGAAAAATGTAATAAATTGTGCTGAGCCACAATCATTTTGTTGGATTTTGTTTATGGACTCTTTTTTATTTTTTATAAAAACAGAATGACATTAATGCCTCATTGCAGTGGCAATAAGCTTTATTTTATTTTACATTTTTTAAGATGAGATTTACACTAAATATGTGTTACTGACAAGTGCTGATGTTAAAAGTGTTATGACACTTTAATTCATATGGCAGCAGAACATTTAAATAAAAGTGCATTTTACACTACTTTTGAATTCATTATTTGATTTTGCATATACAATGCGATTAATCGTGATTAATCAGGGAAATAATGCGATTATTCGTGATTAAAAATTTTAATCGTTGCCCAGCCCTGGTTTAAATACATTATATATATATATATATATATATATATATATATATATATTTACATATAATGTTTGTGTGTGTGTGCACAGGCATCCCTGCAACTTTCCAAAAGCAGCTTCTGTCATGAATAAATTCCAGCACTTGGTTTTCCATGTGACTGAAAGGAAACAGAACATCTGTTGGGATAATCATATCGACCAACTGCATTAAAAGTCCCCTTCAGAAAAAACTTGGTGTCTAACAGAAGGGCAGATTTATTTATCCGCACACGCCCGTTCGCTGCGCTCTGCACAAACCTGCATTCAGAAAGCAAATATTTACACGGCCGTGTCACCTGGCGCAACAAGGTATCTCGGTACGGTTGCATCAAGAACAAATACTGACACAAGGTCACGCTTTATATATTTATATAGTCATTTAAATACAGCAAAAGGAGACCAAAGTGCTTTACAGTGAGATTTTTAAAAACGATTCTGAGCTTATAATGAGACAATAATCTAACTGAGCGATGATAAAAGTGTGAGTAGTGAATCAGCTCATCCAACTTATAAGAGCTGTCAAAAATCAGACTTTCCAAAACATATCGCTTTGGTCTTAGATTTAAGGGTGACTGAGACAGTTCAATAAAGGTCATCGTCAGTTTCTCTTCCCAAACTTAACGGGCAAATAAACTTGGAGATCAGTAGAAAACAACTGATGGAAATACTGTCTCCTGAAAACAGATCCCAAAGGCAACATTTACAGTCAAAGTGGCACGGGGCCAAAAACGGAGCCTTGAGGAACCCCCAGTCAGTGGGAGGAGCTCTTCTAAGGTAGGACTTTCATTGTTGATGTCATGCCGACAGAATTTAATGAACCACAGTAACAAAGACGGAAGACAAATCTAAAAAATTTATTATGAGTGGTCCACGAGTATGGAAGCTTTTCACGTAAAGGCTGATTAATTATTCTGCGTAGCCGCTACGCTCGTAGGCTAGGCATGGCCCCAGCGCCATCTCTGGCGTTCATACTTGCACACTTTTTTTTGCATCACTCTGCAATTACACCACCAACCACTAGAGGGTTTGTTTCTGCCGCGCTATAGCTAGCAATTTACTCGCTGTTCGCGTCATACGTCCTACGTGTAGCTTAGACACACCAGCAAACCAAATTAACCATCCATCCATCCATCCATCCATTAACTCCCGCTTGGTCCGGAATCGGGTCGCGGGGGCAGCAGCTTCAGCTGAGAGGCCCAGACCTCCCTCCCCCCCGGCCGCTTCCACCAGCTCCTCTGGGAGAATCCTGAGGCGCTCCCAGGCCAGCTGAGAGATATAATCTCTCCAGCGGGTCCTGGGTCTTCCCCGTGGTCTTCTCCCAGTTGGACATGCCCGAAACACCTCCCCAGGGAGGCGTCCGGGGGGCATCCTAACCAGATGCCCGAACCACCTCAACTGGCTCCTCTCGATGTGAAGGAGCAGCGGCTCTACTCTGAGTCTCTCCCGAATGACCGAACTTCTCACCCTATCTCTAAGGGAGAGTCCAGCCACCCTACGGAGAAAGCTCATTTCCGCCGCTTGTATCCGCAATCTCATTCTTTCGGTCACTACCCACAGTTCATGACCATAGGTGAGGATTGGAACAAAGATCGACCGGTAAACAGAGAGCCTTGCCTTTTGGCTCAGCTCTCTCTTCACCACAACGGACCGGTACAGAGCCCGCACCACAGCAGACGCCGCACCAATCCGTCTGTCGATCTCCCGCTCCTTTCTCCCATCACTCGTGAACAAGACCCCGAGATACTTAAACTCCTCCACTTGAGGCAGAACCTCACTCCCGGCCCGGAGGAGGCATTCTACCCTTTTCTGACTGAGGACCATGGTCTCAGATTTGGAGGTGCTGATTCTCATCCCTGCCGCTTCACACTCGGCTGCGAACCGCTCCAGTGAGAGCTGCAGATCCCCACTCGATGGCGCCAACAGGACCACGTCATCTGCAAACAGCAGAGACGAGATCCCGACACCACCAAACCGGAACCCTTCCGCTTCAAGGCTGCGCCTAGAAATTCTGTCCATAAACGTTATGAACAGAACCGGTGACAAAGGGCAGCCCTGGCGGAGTCCAACTCCCACCGAAAACGAATCCGACTTACAACCGGCAATGCGGACCAAGCTCCCACTCCATTTGTACAGGGACTGGACAGCCCGTAACAACGGGGCCAGCACTCCATACTCCTGGAGTACCCCCCACAGGACCCCCCGAGGGACACGGTCAAATGCCTTCTCCAAGTCCATAAAACACATGTGGACTGGTTGGGCAAATTCCCATGTTCCCTCCAGGACCCTAGTGAGGGTATAGAGCTGGTCCAGTGTTCCACGACCAGGACGGAACCCGCATTGTTCCTCCTGAACCTGGGATTCGACAATCGATCGAACTCTCTTCTCCAGCACCCCTGCATAGACCTTACCAGGGAGGCTGAGGAGTGTGATTCCCCTGTAATTGGAACACACCCTCCGGTCCCCCTTCTTAAAAAGGGGAACCACCACCCCGGTCTGCCAATCCAGAGGTACTGCCCCCGATTTCCATGCGATGTTGCAGAGACGTGTCAACCAAGACAATCCTACAACATCCAGAGCCTTTAGGTAATCAGGGCGGATCTCGTCCACCCCCGGAGCCCGGCCACTGTGCAGCTTCTTAACTACCTCAGCGACCTCAGCTCCGGTAATGAACGAGTCCACCCCCAAGTCCACAGGCTCAGCATCCTCAATGGAAGACATGTTGGTGGGATTGAGAAGGTCCTCGAAGTATTCCTTCCACCGCCGAATGACATCTCCGGTCGAGGTCAGCAGCACCCCACCCCCACTATACACAGTGTTGGTGAAGCACTGCTTTCCCCGCCTGAGCCGCCTGACGGTTTGCCAGAATCTCCGAGGAGCCGATCGAAAGTCTTTTTCCATGGCCTCACCGAACTCCTCCCACACCCGAGTTTTCGCCTCAGAGACCACCGAAGCCGCCGCCCGCTTGGCCTGCCGATACCTGTCTGCTGATTCCGGAGTCCCACAAGCTAACCAAGCCCGGTAGGACTCCTTCTTCAGTCTGACGGCCTCTCTCACCCGAGGTGTCCACCACCGAGTTCGAGGATTGCCGCCACGACAGGCACCGACGACCTTACGGCCACAGCTCCGGTCAGCCGCTTCAGCAATGGAGGCGCGGAACATGGCCCATTCAGACTCAATGTCCCCCGCCTCCCCCGGGATGTGATTGAAGCTCTGCCGGAGGTGTGAGTTGAAGATCTTTCTGACAGGTTCCTCTGCCAGACGTTCCCAGCAAACCCTCACTACACGTTTGGGCCTGCCAGGTCTGACCGGCATTCTCCCCCGCCATCTGATCCAACCCACCACTAGGTAGTGATCAGTTGACAGCTCAGCTCCTCTCTTCACCCGAGTGTCCAAAACATACGGCCGAAGATCAGATGATACGACTATAAAGTCGATCATCGATCTCCGGCCAAGAGTGTCCTGATGCCATGTGCATTTATGGACACTCTTATGTTTGAACATGGTGTTCGTTATGGACAAACTGTGACGAGCACAGAAGTCCAACAACAGAACACCACTCTGGTTCAGATCAGAGAGGCCGTTCCTCCCAATCACGCCCCTCCAGGTACCACTGTCATTGCCAACGTGAGCGTTGAAGTCCCCCAGCAGAATAAAGGAGTCCCCATTAGGGGCGCTTTCCAGCACCCCCGCCAAGGACCCCAAGAAGGCTGGGTACTCCGAACTGTCATTTGGCGCATAAGCGCAAATGACAGTCAGAGCCCGTTCCCCGACCCGAAGGTGCAGGGAAGCTACCCTCTCATCCACCGGGGAAAACCCCAACGTACAGGCTCCAAGCTGGGGGGCTAAAAGCAAGCCCACACCAGCCCGTCGCCTCTCACCCTGAGCAACTCCAGAGTAGAATAAGGTCCAGCCTCTCTCGAGAAGATTGGTTCCAGAGCCCAGGCTGTGCGTCGAGGTGAGCCCGACTATATCTAGTCGGTACCTCTCAACCTCACGCACAAGCACAGGCTCCTTCCCCGCCAGAGAGGTAACGTTCCATGTCCCAGTAACCAGTTTCGTCAGCCGAGGGTCGGCACGCCAAGGCCCACGCTTTCGGCTGCCACCCATACCACAAAGCACCCGACTCCTATGACCCTCCCTGCGGGTGGTGGGCCCACGGGGAGGCGAACCCATGTAGCTCCTTCGGGCTGAGCCCGGCCGGGCCCCATGGGTGAAGGCCCGGCCACCAGACGCTCCCGAACGAGCCCCTCCCCCAGGCCTGGCTCCAGGGTGGGGCCCCGGTGACCCTGATCCGGGCGAGGGACATCGAGCTCTTGATTTTTTCTTATTCATAAGAGTCCTATGAATCGCGCTTGGTCTGGCCCGTCCCCCAGGACCAGTTTGCCTTGGGTGACCCTACCAGGGGCAAATGCCCCCGACAACACCGGCGTTAATTTGCTTTGGAGCAAACAAATTACATTTTGAGTTGGTGCCCATAAATGTCAAGCATCAGTTGTTTTTATAGATACTGCAGCAAACTATCATTCTACCCGACTTGAAAACGATTGAGAAAACGATTGAAGATGCAGAAGTATAAATCAGCCATAAGATGGAGTTAATTAGAAAGAAGTTTCATTTCAAAACTGATAACTTCATCCAAATAAGAAGACACGAACCAAAAATGGTCATCTCTGGCTAAATCTTAGGTCACGTTTTAAATAATCCATCTCCAACAACCACCTTAACCTCTTTATCAAAGAGAAAGAAGTTGTAAATACAACAGAATGAATCTTAGGTGACTACCTGAGAAATTGCAGCTCGGACCAGAGAGTAATCTAAACTGTTGATTATCATTTAGTATCGACAGAAAGAACAGTTGGAACAAAGAGACTCGATCCAGATAACAGGTTCAGATTCACAGCTCAGAGCTTAATGAGCTCCGGGTATCGATCTCCTGCTAATAAAGCGTCAGTGGGTATCTGCCGTGGTAAAGGTGCTTCAATCAGACGATCGTTTCCCTGCAGAGGAGCCTCCACAATCACGGGTCCGAAACAGAGAGATGATCCGTTCACGTTATTAGAGGTTTCCTCCTCTCAGATGCACCAGGGTCGGGATGAGCAAAGCAGCTTTTTCAGCAATTAAACATTTTTCTCTCAGGTGAGGCCCACCGCTCCCAGAAGACCTTGCTGCAGCGTGAACCCTGTTTAATCTCCCCCTCAGACGGTAATTTCATTTCTCTGGGATACAACATTTCAATTCGCTTGACGCAGTGAGTGTTTTTCCACAGATTGTAAAAGGGCGAAGTGATTCTGTCACAACCGTTTGCAGTCGCCGGTATGAACTGAAACGGGTTAAAAAGCATTATTTCAATTCAAAATAAATAAAAATGTTTGGAATTGGGAACACTGCATGTTCTTTATCAAATCAAACCTTGAAGAAACATATCAAGCTGCTGAATCAAATAGGAATTTCTGCATTTTTCCAACAAACTCAAACATTTACTGTCTAACCTGAGAAGTTCTTGCAGATTTGATGTTTCCTGTGACTCTCTGGACTAATATCCAGATGTAGAACATCTGTTTCACATCTGTGTTCCTGGAGTTCACCGGCTTCTGTCACCTGTCAGCTGGTGTTCCAGTCCAGGACCGCTGGACTACGTCCACGGTTCCTCTGCGTTTCCTGGTCACCCCACCGGTCCAGTCCATGGATCCAGGTCCAGAGACTAACCGGGTCACTCCAGAACATTAATCTGGTTGGAACCAGGATGCTGCTGCTGACTGGTGAGTTTGGGGTCATTGTCTGGTTGAAACATCCATTTCAGGTACAGTTCCTCTTCAGCATCAGTCAGCAGGACCTCTTCAACAGTTATGTTGTATTCAAACTGATTCATGATTCCCTGGTTTGTGATAAACAGACCAGAGACCAGAATATGAGGAACACCCCCATATCATGATGCTTGCTCCACCGTGCTTCAGTGAACCGTGGCTTGAATTCAGTGTTTGTCGTCTGACCAGCTGTCTGTGGCTTCTAGACCCTTCTAGACTCTCCTTATTCCAGTCAGTGTGTTCTTTGGTAAGTTTCAACCTCTCCAGCACGTCTTTTCTTTCATTAGTGGGACTTTCTGGGGTCTTCCTGCTGATATCTTGTCTTCACATGGACGTCTTCTAACTGTTCCAGTCCCTGCAGGTAACATTAGATCTTCTCCGATCACTGACAGAGTCTTGGTCATTTCAGCTCTCCTTCAATCCCTCCCAGTGGTCGTTTTCTGTTTTCTTCCAGGTCTCTCTGGTTTTGGTTTCCATTTTAAAGCGTTTGAGTTTGTTCGAGCTGAACAGCCTCAATTTCTGGACTTTAATTAAAATATTTTCTTCTCTCTGATCAGCTTCTTAATCGAAGTATGCCGTTCCTCTGACCAGCGTCTGGAACAGCCCAGTTTCCTCGACTGCAACCTGTTCCTCTCTGTTTCGGTTCATCTTTGACGCACATCTGTCTCCTCTAACCCACGCGTCCACAATGTTGTCCGTCTTTTACCTCCTTCCCTGTCATCTGTCATCATTCTATCTTCGTACGTCTTTCCCTTCATCGCTTCCACGCCATCATATTTTAGGTTTCTGGTTCATCTGTATTCCCTGTGGCTTCTGTTAAAAAAGCAGGACTTTGATTGGTAACTCCTGTTACTCATTCTGTGTCAAACTCAGGCTCTGGTGATCCTGTAACAGGACTGAGGCGGATCGGTGGATATAACTGGCTTCATGATGGGAAAATGGACACAAATAAGGAGAATCTGAATCTGAAACATGAATGATTTCCTTCAACAATAATACACTTTGAATTTCAATATTACAATATTCCTCTTTGCTGTAAAGATAACGTCGTCCCAAAATGGCTTAAAGTGTAATTAGGTGTTAACCGTTCTATAACGACCTCATTAAGAGACTTCTTTAAGAAGCACATCAGGAATCAAACCAGCGTGGTGGCTTGTTTTAAAGGAGTAGCTGAGAGCGTCTGGAAGACTCCAGTTAATCTCTGGTTTGACAAACTAAATCTATTTTACAACAGTCACCACAACAAAGGAGGGTTGTGAAGAACATATCGACCTCAGTGACAGAAAAATAAATCAAAGGAAGCAAAGTAAGTCTGGATCAGACTCCGGACCAGCTGCAGGTGTAAACGGGTCAATACCCGTCTAAATAGTCTATTCAGGCCGTGTTCGTTGCACATCTCTTTCAGTCCAGATTCAGTCAGTAAAATCACGTCTATACAGGCTTTGAGTGGAAACTCTTTCCTCCATTAATGTGGTGATCGGCTGTTGAGAGGGATGTTGATGGCAGCGACCGACGACTGGGGCAAATGTAACGGGGTGGAGGAGCTGCAGAGCTCGTCAATCCTCCGTGGGCGGGCTGACAGCAGGGGGCGCTCCGCCCGAGCTTCTGCTTGGTGCCCGCCAGCTCATACGCGTCAGACCTCAGGCTCACTCGTGGTTCCAGAAAGCAGAACCAGAATCAGAGCCTTCAGCCGAGGCGGTCCTGTCTCTGTCTGCTGGACTCGGCTCCCAGGTCGTGTTTGGGATGCAGACACGGTCTCTGCCTTTAGGTTTAGGCTAAGAGCTTTACATGTTTAAAAAAAAAAAACATTAAGGCTGGGCAACGATTAAAATTTTTAATCGCGATTAATCTCATGATTTTCCTGATTAATCACGATTGATCGCATTGTGAATCGCAAAATTATATCATTAATTCAAAAGTAGTGTAAAGGTCACTTTTATTTAAATGTTCTGCTGCCATATGAACTAAAGTGTCATAACATTTGTTGTTCAAACACTTTTAACATCAGCACTTGTCAGTAACACATATTTAGTGTAAATCTCATCGTAAATAATGTCAAATAAAATTAAGCTTATTGCCACTGCCAGGGCATTAATGTCATCCTGTTTTTTTATGAAAATAAAAAAAGTCTACAAACAAAATCCTAACAATCTAGAGGCCACAATCAGAACATTAAAACAGGTAATTTCTGAGGTAACAGCAGAAACTTTTAACGGGGAGTTCAACTCGTCAGTTGTTACAAATAACCTTGTTTCTGTTGAATCCTCCGTCTGGGAGAACTTTAAAATGAAAATGTTAAAGTTCAGTAACTTTATGAATCGGTAATTATCTGTGTATCATTTGTTTTTTTTTCCATTTTCGATTGTCAAACAAAAATTAAAAAAAATAACAAAAAAAAACAACCCAAAAATGCCTGTTTATTTATATTTTAATTTTAGCAAACAGGCCACATGACTGTATTTGTTTTTAATTTTTATTGTCTGGCTTACGTGACCCAGAACTGAATTAGTTTTATAACGAAGGACTGGACTTTCTGTTGTCATTACACATCTTTGCCACTAGATGGAGCCGCACTGCAGTAACCAGCTAGAGAACAGCAGGACAGTGAACACATGGAGCAGATCTGATGGAACATGGAGGAATGACACCATCGTCTTGAACAAAGGGGTTTAAAAGGTTTGTTTTCAGACAGAATTGTTAATATTGCTACCTGAGTTGCTACCTGAACTGTAAAGTTCACAGATTTTTACCGTTCTCCATGTCTGTTTTAGCTTTACAGCATGTTTACTGTCTTCCGGTTCCGCAGCAGCCAGAAACAGATTTTTTAAAACATGCATTAATAAGTAAATGCGTTAACGCGATAATAACGCGTTAACTTGTCCAGCCCTACTTTTTAAAAATAAAAACATTCAGTCTCGGCAACTGTGCTGCTACAGGTGTAGGCCGCAGGCTGAGCTCCCATGAGGCACTGGGCTCCTTCCTCGCTCGGCTCTCTTTACTTTTCTTGAACGTGTAATTGTCATCGCTCCCTCTTTCCTTCCTCCTCTGTTTGGTGGCGTGTTGGCAGATAAACCTGGACCAGTCTCCGTGTTTGCTGGTCTCATTCTCCTCATGGCTCGAGGTGTTTGACTGTCTTTGCTGTCGTCTGTCGTCTGTGTGGGTGAGTGAATGGAAAGGAATTACAGTTCTTCGTTTAAACCATTTTAGTGCGTGGGAAGTTTCTTTTTTTTTTTCTTAGTTTTTCATAATTGTTTTGTCAGGATTTCCATTTTTTTTTTTTAATTATGTAAGCAGTGTGCTGCTTTAATCCGACAGTGAAACTATTGTGTTAATATATTGTATTTCGTGTTTTGGCTAACTGCTTGGAGGCCTTTTGTTCTGATCTCCAGCGTCTCGTGGCATTTGGCCGTTGCAGTGAGGCGCTTCTGTTTGTTCCTGCTCTGATGGAAAAGCGTCTTCCTTCCTCCTGCGCTGCTCTGCACGTGCACTCTTTATGTGTGTGGGTGCGAAAAACATGTGAAACCAAAAGTTTCCCCCGTTAATCTGAGTTTTATTCCTGCTGCAGTACAGTACACGTTTTTATTCTGTGCTTCACAATCACATGAACAGCAGTTCCCACGATGGCGTCGGCACATCTCGCGGGGGGTTAACGTTGTGACGATCACGCCTGAGCCGAATACTAATGAGGTCAAATCAACACATCTTTACTGAAGGTGGCCACAACCCACAAGGTAACCGGGTACGGGTCGGTGCCGCTGCTCCTCTTCAGCCAGATCAGTATTTAGTTTTTGGTGTCGGTACAGACTACAGTGATCCCTCGCCACTTCGTGGTTTAAGTTCCGTGGTTTTAGTTATTCGCAGATTTTTCAGAAATATATAATATAATTTTAAAAAAATTTTAAAAATCACGGAAACATCACAGGATGTTGTGCGAGTTCTCTCACAGTGAAGAAATGCTGTGAGCCAGCCTGGCCCCTTTAAGAAGGTGGCCTTATGGGTAATGGTGTGGCCTTACGGGTAATGTAGTGTGTGTGTCGTGGGACGGCAGAATGAAAACAGGGTTAGATGAAAAGTGTAGTGAGCATCAACAGCAGCCCAGCGTGTATAGATTTACATTCTCTGTTAACCGACAGGAGCCCAACAATACAACCTGTGTGATGTTACAAGTTCCTGCAGCGCCAGAATAAAGTTCCCGTTCCATGCAGAGAAAACCAGACTGTTTCTTTTGTTGTTGTTAGCGTGTTAGCCGCTAATTACGAGCCAAAAATAGCAGAATACCAGCGGTTTCTGTTTACTACGGTTCAGAGACCAGAGGCTGTGAAGGAAACAGAAAGACCACAGTTGAGACTTTGTCTTGTTTCGCTACTTTTTTGGGGTTTTTAAACATATTTTAAACACATTATTGAGGCTCGGGGGGCTCCGGCTCCAGTTTGTGGATTTTGATTTACATGGGGGGGGGGGGGGGCGCCGGTCCCCATTAACTGCTAAAAATAAGGGATCACTGTACGTGAAATGAAGTGTCCGAGCTCGCTTCATCGACATTCAACGTTGCTGATGAGTGTAAATGCCACGATTCACTTGACTCACGATACAATTCAAATCACGATTCGATTCGTGTACAACATAAAATTAATTTACAGACGAATTACTGATTTTTTAAAAATTTGTATTATTTCTCTAACACAAATCCATTCTTTTCCTTTTTAACAAAAGTGTAGTGTTTTCTCTTACGCTCTTTTCAATACAGTAGATTAAAACTGGCAGCAAATGACAAAAAAAACTGTATCAGTTTTTTTCTATTAATTTTTGAAATACTGTTTTTTTCCTAACCTCTTTATAAGTGCATAGCAAATGCCTGGAAAGTGGAAACTGTTTCATCAACTCTCAAATCTGTCAAATCTATTTTTTTTTTTACAACAGGCCTCTTTTCAATAATTCAGTACACTATCAAGATGTTTTTTTTTTAGTTCATAACAAGTCAACTCTACTTTAAGGCTAAACTAAGACATTTTACAAACAGAACAAACTGGTCTTTTCTAAGACTCTTTCCAAATCAATACTCCATCAGAGAATGATTTTTTTTTAGTCCTGAGGTAGATAAGCCAGGCACAAAATAAGATATATTTATTTTTTGTTTAAAGAAAACTTAAAGGTGGGGTAGGTGATCTTTTTTTGCAGCACTTTTTACAATATTGCCTGAAACCTTTTCACATTCCCATTGCACCCACTGAAATAAAATGTTTGCAAAAAAAAAAAAAAAAAACGTTTTGGTCCGGTCTAGAGGGTATAATCAGAGAAAAACTCTGACCAATCAAAATAGTGATCATCATTACTTTCATTGGCTGCCTAATACGTCCATCAAATATCAATGCACTCCCCCCCCTCCCCTCCCTCCCTCCCTGCGGTTCATGTAGTCGTTAATCGTGTGAAGGCGTGGTTTAGAGGGGTGGGCTGAAGAGGAGGAGGCCCGAATATAGGACGACTGATTATACGATGATCTTTACTTTTCAAATATCATTTTGGTAAAAATAAAAATATGATGAAGACATTAAGGTAATTCATAAAACAACTTTTTATTGTACAATAACTATAGAAAAAATTCACAGAGATAACATTCTGCTGTGTTGTTAAACATTTTAATGATTTCATCTTTTTTAGGAAGTATGATACCATACTGAAGGTCAAGTACGTGTCAGGTTTCAATGTTATTTCAAATCAAGGTATAGTACTTTTTAATAAACTTTATTCTCCTAAAATCTGAAACTATGACTCAGTGAATGAACAGCAACGATTTAGTTCAATAACTGGGTAACACTTTATTTTAAGGTACACCTATTCATCATTAATTAGTTGCTTATTAACATGCAAATTAGTAGCATATTGGCTCTTAATTACTCATTATTAAGTACTTACTAATGCCTTATTCTGCATGGCCTTATTATACAACCAGTAAGCCATTAACTAAGAGTTTTCCCTCAATAACCTCAGAATTATTGCTTATTAGTAGTAAGTAAGGAAGTTGTTGTGTATGAATTACGATCTCAATATGCTTTGCTTAGTATGGACTTTATAAGGTGGTAATACCACAAGAATAGTTATTCTCCCTTAACACCACTTAATGAATATGGTCTGTTCTTACACCACAAAACACAAAACTACAAATGTTAATAGTGTCCAAATAACTCTAAATTAAGTCTTTGTTACTTAGAATATGTTCCCCATACTAAAGTGACATCTTGATCCTTACTAATTCACTAATAGTTGAACATTTATAAACCAACACATGTTCCCTAAACTAAAGTTGTCTCCTTTTCACAATTAGTTAATATATTACAGCACATAACTACTGCAATAAACAAGTGATGGGTTACATATTTGAAAAAATGTATCTATAGGTTCCCTCTCATTCAGTGCACAATAACAAAGAGAACACAAAGTACAAATACCTCATTTATTAAAATCTCTCCAGGTTTTGTGCATGTGCACCTGTAACAGGGTCAATGTACTACTATAAATACTGCTCAAACTTGGTCATACTGTATAACACAGGTTGTTGAAAAACACTGCACAATATTAAGTACAAAAATAGAAAAAAAATTAAATATAAAATATATTAAACCTGCACAGCTCAACATGAACTTGTTAAAAGTCAAAGGTTAGAACAAATGAACTGAACAAACATTGCACTTTCACAGCTTAAACTTGCTCTACACAAAGCAGCTCACTTGCATGTTAATATTTCATCAACAAGGGGAGGAGTTGGCATTTGCCCTTCATGTCCTCTATAATGCTCTTCTTCGCAGGGGTTATGTGCGTTGCACACCTCTTAGCAAAGGACTGCAGGGTCTCACTTGCAGGATCATACTTCAGGGTGTTGAAGGTTGCAGGATCCACAATGCTAAGCTCTGCAATGGCAGCAGTCATCTTAATGGTTCCCCGGTCCACGCCATTGATTCTGAAGGCTTCAGTCATGGTGCGGACTTTGCTTAAGCTTTTCAAGACTTTTTTATATCTGCTGATAACCTCAGCTGGCCCTTTCACTGAAAAACATACAAAAAAAGAACACGAGAAATGAGCACAAACCATGGCTCAAGGTCGGCTGAAATTGCTCTGGTCACAGCATATTCTAGTAGTAGGTGTGGTTCAAGTTATGCCATTCTTACCTCTTACGTGAGCCTTTCCATGAACAGCCTCAGATACAGGTGGCTGTGTCCGTCGTTTCTTCCCTCTTTGGATGACAACATCACTGTCTGAGGACGCACTGATGTCTGGGGAAGATGGGGGGATGATGTCATCTTCATCCGTGTTGCCATCATCATCCTCGTCGTCGTCCTCCAAAGTAGATACTTTCGGTTTGGCTTTGATCAAACAGAGGATAGATGAGACAGATATCAGATTGTTATGAAAATATATCAAACATTTACAATTACATTATATTTAGCAGATACAAGTGCCCCCAAATCACTCACATGATCTCTTCTTTCCCATAATTTGCTCACGCAAGAAATTGCGCTCTTGCTCGAGATCTTTTATTATTTTTCTCTTGCCATTGGATCCTGGCTTCAAGGAACTCCACTTTGGAAATTGATCCTTAAAAACAAGAGAGCAGGACACAAAAAATATTATTATTTGACAGTATTAAATGAGTGAGACAGAGAGAGAATGACATGCATGCAATAAAGGTAGTGTAGACTTTATATCTCAGGTGGAAAAACCATGCAAGAAATGAAAGTCATTTTAGACAGCAAAGAAAATGAAAAATTAGAAATCATTACCTGATCCAAGGCTGCTTATGCTGCTGCTACTGCAACTTGGAGCAGAGCCTTTATCTCCTTTATCTTCAGGACCTATAGCATGGCATAGGTACAACAAAAATGAACAACAGATGACTTTAAACATTTAGACACATTTGGACAAGGTAATTGTTTAAGTACTACAGTTCCTTGAATGTTGACGAAGACAAAAATTACCTTCCAGATCACTTTTCTCTGTCATCTCTGTGATCTCTGTCATGGAGTCTTCTTTAGCGACTTTTAGGGACAGCTTCTTCTTGGCCTTAGGCTGTAAAAATATAGGCTAAATAAATAACCGGCAAAATGTAACTTGATAATAATCTACACAAGATTCAAAAGCTCTTCTTGTTCAATAACTGCATAATTTATTTTTCATTAGGCCTATAGGCTAAAATGTGGTTCAGAGATGGGACTAAGTCACACGTGCAAGTCTAAAGTAACTGTCCGGCGGTCCTTTCAAAATAAATGCATAAAAACTCCGGGGGAAAAAAAACATACACCGCCTGAGCTGGTGCCATGCCGGTGAGAAATTCAGCGGTGGCGGCTTGTCAGGTCAAGTCCCAAGCCTTTAACTTCCGAGTCGAGTCGCAAGTCTTTTATTTTTTTGTCAAGTCCAAGTCCCCGTCTCCGGTTAGCACCTGCATTCAGCTAGCTTAACATAGCATTAGCTAATTAGCCTCGACACCGCAGATAAACAGGAGGTTACTCGTCTTTAATTATGTAAATGGCCTGGGGACGGATGTTATGGTGTTCTTATAAAACTCAGATGGACTGTCAATTAACAGGCTAGCGCTTAACTTACCATTTTTGTTACACGAATTTCCCTCACTCTCCAAGACACGCCGTCAACGTCCGAAATCGCAAATGGCTGCCTGCCTTCTTCACCGGATCTCCGATGTGACTGGTGGCTCCCAGAGCGATAGATGATTGGATGAGGGTGTCACATGACGCGTAGTAACAGTCAATGATTGGATGTGTGCAACACATCGGAGGCGCACAGCTACAGGTACAGATCTGGTACAGATTGTTATCTGGGTCACTTTGCGCCGTTTTTGAAGCCGGACTGCGAAGTTGAAACATTACGTAGTAAAAAAAAAAAAGAGAGAATATGTTGAGCTACGATTTTTTAAGTCGAATACATTTTAGACAGTGCCCCAAAGAAAACTACAAGTTCACCAGATGGTTAATGAGGGAAGGCCTACTTCGAAAATGGATGAAATGCCCCTCTTGCTCTCATGTTATGAAGTTGAAACGGACCTACGACAAAAAGGAGGCAGCATGGTGAGTAGAACAACTAGAAGTGTGCCTTTATTAATCTTGTATGCACAGGGGAGTGCAGCATGCAGCCATATTGTATCTGCTAGAATTCGATACAGAAGCTATGAGTGATGTACACACAAAAGTCACATTTACAAAGTCACAATACAAATCACACAGTTCTGCAAATTTAAATTTTTAAGTAAGCTACTGTTTATTTGGTTGAGATATGGGTGCTCACGTTTCTGATGTGTACAATGAAATTTTTAATAGTTTTAGATCACATTCCTGGGTTACCTTGTTCACCCAATCAATCATCTTAAATTTACATGCACAGGGATTCATCGAGTGATATATCCCCCTTTTTATGCTGTGGCACAAGTGGAATAGAGTGGGCTACTGTTTAAGTCGACTTAAAGTGTAGGCTAGCAGTTATAGTAGGCCTAGAAATGAGTTTGCATGAGGAAATCACAAGGGCTACTACGATTACAAGTGCACCTTGTCCAATCCCAATCTACATTTATTTAGTGAAATCAGTATCATGGGTTTTTTTGTTTTTATAAATTAACCTTTGGATTTAATCATCAGGATTTGCAGAGACTCCTGTCACAAAGGGAAAATGGTATCGAGGTCCATCCGAAGTGGATCCATATTTGAGAAATCTCACCTTCGACTGCATACGTGGATGCATTACATCTACAGGTGGGTGTTTTTACATTGTATAACAAAAGCCATCAAAGACAAACTATAACTCGGACCAGAATGTTTTCTTTCAATGTTCTCATTGAAACTGTTGGGTCCTTTTAAGAGCCAATGCTATACAACATGAGTTTACACACAGTATGGGAAGAATTCTGAATATCGGTTGAATTTAACAAGTACATAAGTGCTGGGTTGCGAAGGGTCCAATGTAGTACAAATATTTTGTGGATTTTTAGATTTTAGGTGGTTCCTGGAACAGACACTTCACTGTGCTAATTTACTCAGTACCCATTTTTTTGTTTTTTTTTCTCAAAACTCTTCAAAGAAATAGCAGATGTTTTGGAGTTTTATTCCATTCCTACACTCATAGGGGATATTCTTCACCCTACTTTGCTTTTGAGATTTGTTGTTTCAGGTTACACTCTTATATTCAGGCTATGAGTGTCTGCTGTGTCTGCAAATGGGACTGCAAATGAGAAATTATTGTTATAGTTATGGTTATAGAAAGACTAATGACAACTTAAGAAATTGGTTTTAACCACGCACTTCTAAATTGTGTCATTGAAATATTTATCTGATTGATCTATTACAGATTTGCCCAAGGTCTTCGACTGAGGCAAGTGGACATGCTGCAGGAAGGAATTACTCGGAGTTCTGCAACTCTGAGTAAACTTGCAGACAAGCTGCGCAAAGTTTGCAAATCAGCAATGAAAAGAATGAGAAGAAGAGGCAAGCAGACTGTTGGACAAAGAGCAGAGATTGTTATGATAGATGAAAGCAAATTTGGCCATAAAAGAAAGGTATGAGTATTACTTTGATGCCAAATACATGATTTTATGTCTAAGAATGTGTATTTGATGTTGGTTAAGTATGTGCTAAACTCAGCTACTGTCAGTAGATACAACTATACACACACATTTAAAATCTGTTTTTGCCTGAGATGCTTGGAGGTGTATCTCCTGTATATCGTGAAGTAACTACTACATCATGGAATAAGATACATTGTAGATCATTGATGCGTTGAGGGAATGTCGGTTTTAAGAAACTACCTTATTCCTGCACCCAGGAATAGTTCAATATGTGTAAACATGCACCACTACTCCAAAGAGAACTTTTACATTTTTGACTTATGATTTATTCTCTCCCATGTCCCACCATTATTGCAGAATCATTGTCCTCATTTCGAAGTATTTGTTCTTGTGAATTTCAGTACAACAGAGGACGGACAAGCAACAGGAGTTCCTGGGTGTTTGGAATGCTAGGGATTAAGGATGAAAGGAGGAGACCCATTCTTAAGATTGTGCAGCACCGTTCAACCAGGCATCTCTTGCCTCTAATGAAGAAGCACATTCATCGTGGAAGCTCCGTCATTTCAGATGGGTGGAGGTCTTACCGCTGTCTTCAGGATGAAGGTTACAATCACCTGACTGTCAACCATCAAGATTTTTTTTGTTGACCCTGTTACAGGTGCACATACACAAAACCTGGAGAGATTTTGGGGTATTTGCAAGTCCACTATCTGGAGACAAAGAGGGAACCGCACACAAAAACTGTTGAGGGATCACTTAGATGTCATTGAGTGGACTTATTGGCGTGGAAACCATCACAGTAACGGAACACTTGGAATGCTTTTGCATGACATTAGGAAAAAATATCCAGTATGAAACCTGTCTGAAATATAGATATCTACATGATATGTTTGTACAGTTCAGGACATGCTCTAACCTAACCAAGTCATGTTGAGTTGTGCAGTTTTTATAATTTTTATTTTTCATTTTTTTGTGTTTTTGTACTACTTGTACTACTTTGGAAATTTCAAGAAGACCCCATGAAGACTGCCTGTTTGAACAGTATTTGTGAAAACCTGAACCAGTGGTTTAATAAATGAGGTATTTGTACTTTGTGTTCTCTTTGTTATTGTGCACTGAATGAGAGGGAACCTATAGATACATTTTTTCAAATATGTAACCCATCACTTGTTTATTGCAGTAGTTATGTGCTGTAATATATTAACTAATTGTGAAAAGGAGACAACTTTAGTTTAGGGAACATGTGTTGGTTAATAAATGTTCAACTATTAGTGAATTAGTAAGGATCAAGATGTCACTTTAGTATGGGGAACATATTCTAAGTAACAAAGACTTAATTTAGAGTTATTTGGACACTATTAACATTTGTAGTTTTGTGTTTTGTGGTGTAAGAACAGACCATATTCATTAAGTGGTGTTAAGGGAGAATAACTATTCTTGTGGTATTACCACCTTATAAAGTCCATACTAAGCAAAGCATATTGAGATCGTAATTCATACACAACAACTTCCTTACTTACTACTAATAAGCAATAATTCTGAGGTTATTGAGGGAAAACTCTTAGTTAATGGCTTACTGGTTGTATAATAAGGCCATGCAGAATAAGGCATTAGTAAGTACTTAATAATGAGTAATTAAGAGCCAATATGCTACTAATTTGCATGTTAATAAGCAACTAATTAATGATGAATAGGTGTACCTTAAAATAAAGTGTTACCAATAACTGCATTAATGATGTCAGTAACTGCATTAATAATGTCAATAACTGCATTAATGATGTAAATAACTGCATTAATGATGTCAGTAACTGAAATAATGATGTCAATAACTGCATTAATGATGTAAATAACTGCATTAATGATGTCAATAACAGCATTAATGATGTCAGTAACTGGAATAATGATGTCAATAACTGCATTAATGATGTCAGTAACTGAAATAATGATGTCAATAACTGCATTAATGATGTAAATAACTGCATTAATGATGTCAGTAACTGAAATAATGATGTCAATAACTGCATTAATGATGTAAATAACTGCATTAATGATGTCAATAACTGCATTAATGATGTCAATAACTGCATTAATGATGTCAATAACTGCATTAATGATGTAAATAACAGCATTAATGATGTCAATAACTGCATTAATGATGTAAATAACTGCATTAATGATGTCAATAACTGCATTAATGATGTAAATAACAGCATTAATGATGTCAATAACTGCATTAATGATGTAAATAACAGCATTAATGATGTCAATAACTGCATTAATGATGTCAATAACTGCATTAATGATGTCAATAACTGCATTAATGATGTAAATAACTTCATTAATGATGTCAATAACTGCATTAATGATGTCAATAACTGCAGAACCATCAAAGTCCAGTTGTAACAATCAGCCTTAAAAAAAAAAAGGTTTACTCTATTTAAAAGGTCTGAGTCACCACACAAGAGGGTCCTTAGAAGATTAATCAAGAAAATTAATTAATTGTTAAATAATCAAGAAAAGGGAGATCTGATAAAACCATGCCACTGACCCAGACACACACACCAGAGACAAACGCACCAAAACTCCTTCATTTAATCACCAAGCGCCGTATATTTGAACAGGACATCCCAATCACACCTCCCTCAGTGTCCACACAAATGACATTAATAGCCCGTCCCAATGAAAATATACTGTCCATCTACGCTTGGGGTTGTGGGTCTAACAAGGCCAAATCCAAGGGCATCCAAGGGCTCAATCTTCATATTTTTTTATTCATCTTTCCTGTCGTCGTGGTAATGTGTCGTTTTTCCAACACGACTACCAGAAGTGGCAGCAGCTTCCCTGCTGGCGCCACGTCACGCTTCCCACTGGTTTCTGGTGTCTCTGTCTGGGTCCGGCCTTGTCTACCAACAAAATCCTAATAATCTAGAGACCACAATCAGAACATTAAAACAGGTAATTTCTGAGGTAACAGCAGAAACTTTTAACGGGGAGTTCAACTTGTCAGTTGTTACAAATAACCTTGTTTCTGTTGAATCCTCCGTCTGGGAGAACTTTAAAATGAAAATGTCCATGTTAAAGTTTAGTAACTTTACCAATCCGTGAATCATTCATTCTTTCCATTTTCAATTGTCAATCAAAAAAAAATAAAAAATAAAAAGTGACATTTTATTAAGTTTTTTGTTATTTAATCTGACAAAATAAAATGCCTGTTTTTTTTATATTTCAATTTTAGACTTGGATCAAAAATACGAAATTAAAAAAAGGGCCACAGAACTGAATTAGTTTTATAATGGAGGACTGGACTTTATGTTGTCATTACACATCTGTGCCACTAGATGGAGCCGCACTGCAGTAACCAGCTAGAGAACAGCAGGACAGTGAACACATGGAGCAGATCTGATGGAACATGGAGGAATGACGACACCGTCTTCAACAAAGGGGTTTGAATTTTTTTTTTTTTAGACAGAATTGTTAATATTGCTACCTGAGTTGCTACCTGAACTGTAAGGTTCACAGATTTCTACCGTTCTCCAAGTCTGTTTTAGCTCTACAGCATGTTTACCTGCCACTTCTCTTCCGGTTCTGCAGCAGCCAGTAACAGACTTTTTAAAACAAAAGCATGTGAGCAACATGCGTTAACGCGCGATAAAATAAATGTCAGCGTTAATAAATTAATGAGTTAACGTGATAATAATGCGTTAACTTGCCCAGCCCTACAAAATATTATAAGTTTTTGTGACTTTAATGCTTAAAACATTTTATTTTATTTTTTGGCTTTTTATGTGTTTCATTGCATGATGTAAAATTAGAGAAGTAGCGGCTGCTGCTGCGCTGCCCCCCCAGTCTGGTGAGGAGGTGACGACGGAGGAGCGTACTCTGCACCTCAGTTACCTCATTAGGGCCTTTTCCCCTAACCCTAATCCTAACCCCTAACCCTTGACCCTAACCCTAACCCCTAACCCCTAACCCTAACCCCTAACCCCTAACCATAACCCTAACCCCTAACCTTGTTGGGACCGGTACTCCTTAATGCCACCAAACAGCCTGACAAGGCAGGAAATAAATGTGTGGAAACCAGATGAGGGGAAAGTCTTGGGTTCAAAGTTGGGATAAGATGGCGGTTGGGCCTGAACTGGTAATAGTTCTGGTTGGGTTGGGAGTCGAGTCGCTACGTCGTGAGGACGCCTGCGCAAGCTCGTGTTTGTGATGATGGATATAATTCTGGTGTTCTGTAACAGCTGACCTATCTGATTCAAAGTCAAAACGAAGGGACCCCGGACCTCCAGAGAGGACAGTCGACGGCATTCACATCAACATACGCACACACACACAACCACACACACACAACCACACACAAACAACCACAGACACACAAGCTAACTGTGGCAGGTTGGCAGCAGTTCACAGAGTTTGGAGGATCAGTGTTTGATCCACAGTGACCTTTAATTTGGCTCCAAGTCGCCTGTCCTCTCTGTCAATCCCTCCTCGTCCATATCGCCTCTTCTCATCATGTTTCTTCTCTTCACTTTTTTTCACACAGGCCTGGTTCACAAAAAAATAAAATTATCTCAGAACTGTCTTCATATATCAACTCTTTAAGCAGGAGTTCCAGCCCACTTCTGTTCCTCACCTTCGGAGAGCTAAGACGTGGACTCGACCTTTAGAGCTCCTTGATTAATCTCTTTTCCAGCCGTTCTCCTGTAGATTCGCTGGTGTGTTTGAGATCACTGTCCTGTTGCAGGAACCGATTTCAGCGAAGCTTCTGCCGCCGGACAGATGGCCCAGCGTACGACTCCAGAACACTCGGCGTGGGGTGGAGTTCATGAATGACTCAGTGGCCTCCTCTCACCACTGCGCTTGACATTTGCTATGAGTTTGCTGTTGTTCGGTCCACATGCCGTTGCTCTGGAGGTCTCGTTCGTTCAGATGCAACTTTGCAAAGCAGAGCCATGCTGCCATGTTCCTTTTTAGATGGAGGAGGCTTTCTCCTGGCAGCCATTCGAAACAAACCCTGCATGTGCTGTCTGATATTTGCTGTTTGTAAATACAGTAATCCCTTATTTTTCGTGGTTAATGGGGACCGGCACCCCCCCTCGCGAAAATCAAAATCCACGAAGTGGAGCCGGAGCACCTCGAGCCTCAAAAATGTGTTTAAAATATGTTCAAAAACCCCAAAAAAGTAGCGAGACACTGCAGCGAAACAAGACAAAGGCTCAACTGTGGTCTTTCTGTTTCCTTCACAGCCTCTGGTCTCTGAACCGTAGTAAACAAACCGCTGGTATTCTGCTATTTTTGGCCCGTAATTAGCGGCTAACACGCTAACAACAACAAAAGAAACAGTCCGGTTTTCTCTGCATGGAACGGTCACTTTATTCTGGCACTGCAGGAACTTGTAACATCACACAGGTTGTATTGTTGGGCTCCTGTCGGTTAACAGAGAATGTAAATCTATACACGCGGGGCTGCTGTTGATGCTCACTACACTTTTCATCTAACCCCGTTTTCATTCTGCCATCCTACGACACACACACTACATTACCCATAAGGCCTCATCATTACCTATATGGCCACCTTCTTAAAGGGGCCAGGCTGCCTCACAGAATTTCTTCGGTGTGAGAGAACATGCACAACATCCTGTGATGTTTATGCGATTTTTTCTTGATTTTTTTATTATTACATATTTCTGAAAAATCTGCGAATAACTAAAACTGCGGAAAATAAAGCGTGAATTGGCGAGCGATCACTGTAGCTTGTCTCACTGTGCAACAATGGACTGCAAAACTATTCAAAGACTGACGGGCAGCTAAAGCTGCTTCTCTAATAGCACAGCTGATGTCTTTCCTCCTTTGCATTGTCATAACCCTCACCTACATGGCAGCCCGACCGGCCAACTGCCAAAACCCCTGCTTGAAAGAAGAAAGGGTGTTTTAGTTTATGTAGTCAGAAACAAAGGGGTTAGGGTTACTTCTTTTGCATGTGTGCAGCATGTAGCATGTAGCACGCAGCACGGTGGCGAGCCTCATACCATGTGAACTATCGTCGTGACACTGAGATTCCAGTGTCGGGACGAAACAAAAGTTTCCTTGCACAACCACAAATCCTACTTGATGTCACAGGCCCCCGAGGTCGGAGCTCAGTTTAACATCCAGGATGAGCCTTCCTGTGACGAGGCTCCTCCTCTAACGAAGGATGACTCACCGCTTGACCAGAACAATAACCCAGTTTGTCTATTTTAAGGTCTGAATCATCCTTCAGCTGTTCTGCTGATGATGAGAGCGATGATCATAATAATCCTGCTGGTGTTTCCAGATGTTGAGGCGTCACAAAGGAGCATCTCATGACAACAAGCCGACTTCCATCTTTTCAATTTCAATTCAATTTCAATTCAATTTATTTATTTATAAAGCGCATTTCATGCACAGGGCAGACTCAATGCGCCTTACAATAATTAAACAATTATAAAAGTATACATAGTATAATATAGTATACAATGTAGTGCAAGCAATTTAAAAAAGTGCAAATTTAAGAGACAAAACAATGCATAGTAACATCAAAACAATATCACATACACGTCTACATAGGTGCTAAGGGGACACATTTATATACACACGCACGTGCACACACACATACACATGCACACACACACACACACAATTTAATCAAATGCAGTTGTGAAGAGAAAAGTTTTTAGCTTGTTTTTAAATATAGTCACTGATGTTGCCTGTTTCACTAACTCGGGCAGCTTGTTCCAGATGCGTGGGGCATAGATGGAAAAGGCTGCCTCCCCATGCCTAGTGTTACTACGAGGGATGACTAGTTTGCGATTACTTGTAGACCTAAGGGTTCGTGGAGGAGTGTAGTTTATGAGCATGTCGGTTATGTACTGAGGTGCTAAGCCATGTAAAGCTTTGTAAACTAGGAGCAGAATTTTGAAATCTATTCTTGCTTTAATGGGTAACCAGTGCAGTGATTTGAGAACAGGCGTGATGTGTTGAGATTTTTTTGTACCAGTGAGAATGCGTGCAGCTGCATTTTGAATTAACTGTAGCCTGTGAATACTTGTTTTGGGAAGTCCAGTGAATAAACCATTACAATAATCTAATCTGCTTGTTATGAATGCATGGATTAATTTCTCAGAGTCTGACATTGACAGGAAGCCCTTTAATTTGGAAATGTTTTTTAGATGGTAGAATGCTGATCTTGAGATGTAGTTGATGTGACTTTTGAAATTAAGATTACTGTCAATGATTATACCTAGGTTTCTTGCTTCAGTTTTACTGTCCAGGGATAAGGATTTGAGGTGTGTTGCAATTTTATGTCTGTGTGCTTGTGAACCAAAAATGAGTATCTCTGTTTTGTCTTTGTTAAGCTGTAAAAAGTTATCTGTCATCCATTGGTTAATGTCATTGATGCACTGAATGAGGGACTGTATGGGAGATAGATCATCAGGATGTAGTGAAATGTAAAGCTGTGAGTCATCTGCATAGTTATGGTAATTTATGTTATGTTTGCGTATGACTTGTGAGAGTGGGAGCATGTAAAGATTGAACAACAGTGGGCCAAGAATTGACCCCTGGGGGACGCCGCATGTAGCGTCCTTCCTGCCGGATGCGAAATCCCCAATATTTACAAAAAACTTCCTGTCTTGTAGGTATGTTTTAAACCATTTGAGAACGGTTCCGGATAGGCCGACCCATTGTTCAAGCCGCTCCAGCAGAATGTTATGGTCAACTGTGTCAAAAGCGGCACTGAGGTCAAATAGTATGAGAATTGATATTTTTTTTGAGTCTGTGTTTATGTGTAGGTCGTTAACAACTTTGATGAGTGCTGTTTCTGTGCTATGATGAGAACGGAAACCAGACTGGTATATATCTAGCAGGGTATTTGATGTGAGATAGTTTTTTAAGCTGAATATAAACTTTTTTTTCAAGTATTTTGCTGAGGAATGGTAAATTGGAGATGGGTCTGTAATTGGCAATAACACTTGGATCCAGATTTTTCTTCTTTAAGAATGGTTTGATGACAGCTGTTTTAAGTGATGCCGGAAAAGTACCTAACTGAAGAGACCAGTTTATAATGCCTAAGACCTCCGGTGCAATACTGTTAAAAACTGTTTTAAAAAATTTAGTTGGAAGGGGATCCAAGCAGCACGTGGAGGACCTCAGCTGACCTACAGTATTCTCAAGTTCTGAGAGATTTAAACAGTCAAAGTGTTTCATGGTGCAAGGCGGATTTCTGGCGGAAAGGACAGGTTGACTTTTGGATCGTAGAGCACTGATGTCTTGTCTAATGGCTGTAATTTTGTCATTAAAAAATGAGGCAAATTGCTCACATTTTGCAGTAGACAGCATTTCTGATGGGATGGTGGATGGTGGGTTGATAAGTTTGTCAACAGTGGAGAACAGTACTTTATTATTATTAATATTTTCATTTATGATTTTAGAAAAGAAAGACTGTCTGGCCTGTTTAATAGCTTTGTTGTAATCATTCAGCCTTAATTTATAGATGTCGTTATGAACCACAAGTTTTGTTTTTCTCCACTGTCTCTCTGCCTGTCGGCAAATTCTTTTTGCCTGACTGACAACCACATCATTTCTCCAGGGAGCCTTCTGTTTCCCTACATGTTTAGTTTTAACAGGTGCAATTTTGTCAAAGATATTCTGTATTTTTGTGGTGAAATTTTCCACAGGATCCACGGCTGTGCCCACTGTGGATAACGACAATTCATCTACAGTGTTTTGAAAGCTTTCAGCTGTATTCTTATTAATTATATTTTGAAAGCGTTCAGCTGTATTTTTATTAATTATTCGTTTTTTGATTGTTCAGGAACTATTATATTGTACAGGAACAGCAGACACGTCAAAGAAAATACAGCAATGATCCGAAAAGCCAACATCCATAATATGGGGTGGAGAGATGTTAAAGGTGGAGTAGGTGTTGTTTGAAAAACGGTTCCAACAATCCAACTCAAGTGAGATTTTGAAAATATACACTCCCTCCCTCCTCCCAAAGGCTCCGCCTCCTCCTCTTCAGCTCACCCCTCGAAACCACGCCTTCACATGATTCACGACTGCATGAACCATAGGGAGGGAGGGAGGGAGGGGTGATATTTGATGGACGTATTAGGCAGCCAATCAAAATAGTGATGATCACTTTTTTGATTGGTCAGAGTTTTTCTCTGATTATACCTTCTAGACTGGACCAAAATGTTTAGTTTTTTGCAAACATTTTATTTCAGTGGGTGCAATGGAAATGTGAAAAGGTTTTCAGGCAATATTGTAAAAAGTGTTGCAAAAAAACAACACCCACCCCACCTTTAAGTCCTTTAGAGATTATAAGGTCAAGGGTATGTCCCTTATTGTGGGTAGATCCACGGACATGCTGTGAGAAATCAAATGCCTCTAACAGACTAATAAAGTTTGTGGCATCTGGATCCGTTTCAACATCAATATGAATATTAAAGTCACCAGATATGATAATGCAGTCATAATCTATGGAGACCTCAGATAACAGCTGGGAAAATTCTTCCATAAAGCCACACTTGGATTTCGGAGGACGATAAACAGTTATAATTAAGATAGTAGTTTTACAGTGTATTGATATAGCAATGTGTTCAAAGGACAAGAATTCACCAAGGGAAATTTCCTTGCACATATAGATTTCTGAGAAGATGGCAGCAATTCCTCCACCTCTCTTATCAGTCCTGGTGGTATGGACGAAGCTAAAACTAGGAGGTGTGGTTTCAATAAGTGTGGCTGCACCATTTTTATCCAACCAGGTTTCAGTTAGCAGGGTAACGTCTAAATTGTGGGTGCTGATGAGATCGTTTATTAAAAATGATTTATTTGTAAGTGATCTGACGTTTAACAAAGCCATTTTTATTATCTGAGGTGCTTTGTTGTGTGGTGGGCTGTTAACTGGAGTGATATGGATAAGATTACAAAAATTAGCAGAGGGTGTAAGATCAGAATTGCATTTCTTGGGCCTAAAATTTGTAATAACAGGGATCGATGAGACTGTTTCAGCCGGGCAGCTGTGGTGTGTAGAGTGTAGATTTACTGACCGTCATCCAGAGAACGCGCTGCTTTTGTTCGTTCCTTTTTCCTCTCTGAGTTCTTAATTCTCTGTCGGGGACTGGACATGAGCCTGGTCCATCACCAGGGGGGTTAATCATTTACTGCATCCCTGGGCAACTGTGTGTGCGCATGCACGTGCACGCATGTGTTCCTATTCTGCTCGACTGTGAACCTCATGAATATATTTCATGCAAATTTAAAAGCAGAATATTGAACTAACGTATGTTTAATGGAGATGTTTGGAAATTGTGCTCCAGTGTGTCCACATATTGGGTTTTAAAATCACCAAGATGAGCTCTGTGGTCACTGCAGAGATGCTCAGACCTGACAGCATCAAAGACAGCTCTCAGATCACTGATTATTGATTATTATTGTTTTGTTAACTGTTTTTTTTTTCAGAAAACCGATAACACACATATACATAAGATCATTACATCAATACTATTAACAAAATCAAAAACAGTTTTGACTCTTCAAATGAACAGATATTTATTTTTTCCATTATAAAACTATTGTCAAGCCTCTCAAACATTTTCTTAAAGCTATCAAACAAACCTATTTGATATCTCACATTAACTTAAATAAGGTTCATTACTGACTGATATAAAAAATAAAGGCTCCTTGAACTGATGGAAATACATGCATCAGAATTACTAACTGAAAAAGATTAACATTTAAAGGATTTTGGCTTGTGGTTCCATTTAAATTAATACCTTTAATTAAAGTAAATGAGGTTCAGTGATTTTTTTGTTTTTTTTAATCTCATGGAAGCTTTAGATGAGAGAGATGAGGGAGAGGAGAGACTGCTGCTGGCTTGCGCACGTTAGCATTAGCTCGTGTTAGCACGATTTCAAAACTCCATGGAAGTGATTGTTATGTTGTAGGTGGCTGATCAGGTTTTACGTATTAAAGCTTGTGCTTCCCTCCTCGTAGAATTCACTCGGAGGATTCGTCACAAATAACCACCAAACTATCTTCTTCTGAAACTTTAACGAAGTTCCACGCCGCCATGTTTGTTGTGATCAGTACGCTGTGCTGCAGGCTGCATTCAAGGTGTAACGTAAATTCTGCTGTCCCTTCGTTTTCTAGTCGTTCTTTCAGTCTTTTCTATTTTTTTCTATTTTATGTGTAACATGTGGGAGAATACTGCGAATATCAATTAAAGTCAGCAACTACTAAAATTATGACCGAGTTAATGAGTTGTTTTTTGGCATGAGGGAGTATTCTTGATTTTCCTGATTGAGAAATTGTTTTTCTGATTATGCCGAAGTTACTTGAACATAACATTCACTGCCGGTCATGCAAGGCTCAGAGGGAGCGAGGCACTGCTGTGTTGACAGAAATATAAATGTTATCGGGGCTATTCGTCGTGATATCGGATGACGTCATAATTTGTTACAAACTGTTATCGGCCCAATAGTTATTGTGCACCCCTAATTATTTTTGTTTTATAGCGTGACTACAACAGTTTTCAGGTGGCAGGAAGTGAAAAGAGGGACGGAGGGATGGGCCACACTGGTAAACAGCTCTCAAGCTTCACAGAGTTAATCAACAACCTGGAGGATCAATAAAAGTCCTTGTTTGATTCACAGCAGTAATGTTTAAAGTGCATGAGACGGACGACGGGTCTCATTCATGAAACATTCGTAAATCCAGCTGCAGATCTGCACATCAATAACTAAAAGTCTGCTCCAGATTCATGGATGCAGCGTAAAAATGTACGTTAGTGAATTGTAATTGATCTCAGGTGGGGCGCACTCACGGAGCTCATTAACTGGCATAAACCCCGCCCAGGGACTGCTGCGTGATGAGGAGTGAAGGTCCAGACTACCACGTGATCCAAAAACCTTCGGGTAAAGTCATAATCTCACAAATCTAGTGGAGGAGGCGCCGGGAGGTGAGAGCCGGGATCAGAGAAAAGAGAATAAGAAAATGTCTCACGGCTCATCCATCCCCCGTGTGATCAGGACCTGATGCAGATATTCAGTGTCTTTCATCTAATGAAGTATTCGAGAAGCGAAGTAAAAGTGGTTCGAGATGATTTTGGATGAAGAAAGAAAAGAACAAAACCTGAATCAGGAATCGGCGTCTCCGTCGTCACGCTGCTGCTGCTAAAGCGATGAGCTGTCAGCCGAGGCTCTCGTCGCGTCTGAAGAAGCCCTCCTGGCAAGACCTGCTGGTATCCTGCTAGATCTAGATGTCTAGAGTTTACCCTCCTGCTGTTTGTCCTCTCTCTCTTCTCTCCTACTAACCACGCATGTTCACGCCATCTTGGCCTCAAGGCCTCAAGACTTCTTGTTTTCCTCGTGGCGCTCAGCTGATTTCTGGGTGCTACGCAATCTCATCTGCCATTTTTGTAATCCTCCTGAGTTGGAAGGTGGGGCTCCCGACACAGTCCTTCCCACTGGTCCGTCCCTGGGACTGGGTTATGTGAACCCTTGGGAACACTTTGGGGTTGAGGACTGAGGGGACAACCGCCTTGACCCGATAACTGTGATCTGGTCTGGATATGATCTGATAGTCTGAATACAACAACTCTCTGATATATCACACATTTGCTCCAGAGATGGTTTCTATCAAAGACAACAAAAAAAAAAGACTGTCATAGTTACGAGACTGAGTTGAGGAAAGACACAAAGAGTTCAGTTAGTGGTGATATTTATCTCCAGGTGTTGGTGTCACACTTGCCGGTGAATGCAACCCTTCTCATGACAACGTGACCAGTTAAAGGGAAACCAGCTGGACGCCAAATCACCGTCACAGAAACGCGCACCGTTTATCCAGCCTTCAGGAATGTTCTGCATAAAAACTACAACATGTGCAGCTCAGTCCTTCTCATCAGCAGCTCTAAACTTTTTTAAATTCTTTATCGTCACTCACTGTGAAGAATATCACACCTTCAAGCCACATGGAGGTGTTGAGAAGTTAAGCCACTTAGACATTATTATGTGGCATCCGCAGAACAATCTGATACAGGACACTTCAGGCAGGAGGTGAGTCTTCATCTTGACTTCTATCTGGACCCTCAGGGGCCCGTCGGACCTGCTGCTGAGCTTCCCAGCAGCAGGGCAACAAGACTAATGACTGGGGGTGAAGGGAAGGGGAGGAAACGGCGAAAAAGAGAGAAAAAAACAAGTTGACCTGAAGAAAGGTCGACTCCGCCACATGGACCCGCTGACCCCTTTTATCTCGGGCTTGAGGAGGCCACGGGAGCGTGCACATACATCTGGCCTTTGTCTTTAACTCTCTTTTACTTTCAACACAAACACACACTCCGGTAGATCAGAGCTCCTGCTCCCTCCATCTGCTCCATCGGGGGGGTCACGGTTTCATTACAGGCTCATCAGTCTGGAGCGCAGGGATAAAGATCAGCCTCCTCCAGCTCTGCTGTCGGATGAGTCACAGAGAAAGGTGAAGATAAAGGACTTTACACACACCAAACTCATTCTGGGCGCTCCGCCGTGGTGGCGAGTCATCACAAAGACTTTACTTTTCTAACGGGATGCTTAAGTGAGCTGCGTCGTGTTTGCATCTTCTGCCTTCAAACGTCACGGCGACCATCAAGATAAAAACGCATTCATGCGTCAGCTTAGAAACAGAAGTGTGGAGGGAAAGTGCAGCAGAAGAGAGGACAGACCAGCGTGAAGGAGGGAGCAGCGTTCGTCCGTCTCACCTGAATCATCTCATGTCTCTTCAGTGTCTATAAGAGAGGAAGGGCTCCAGATTCTGCAGAGAAATGTCAACCATGTGGTTTGATGAAAAGATATTTCCATAATAGAGATTAATTTAACCCAGCCTGTGTCACAGTAGTCCTACGTATATGACATAATCCATCAAATGGCTTTTACTGGGTTCTCCCTGTGGCAGGTATCACTATTCAATTTATTCATTCAGTATTCACCTTGTGCTCGTTTTCAGCTTTCTGATTTTATTCTCTGGAATGTTAAGACTCCAAAAGGCGGTAATTATTAACAATCACCTCAGAGTGTCAGGGAGAGGCTCTTCCTGAAAATAAGTGTGTCTTGATTGGACGAGTCCCTGGAGGACCGTCCACGACCGGAGCCAATGAGTCGTGCAACCAGTCGGCCACACGTCTTCAGCAGATCAGCACGTTCTCAACGTTTCCCGACCTCAGATCCATCCGTGCATCACCTTGCAGTTCCTCACCTCCTCTACGTGTTTTATTCACTTTTTTTTTGTACGTTTCTGACGTTGGAAGCCCGGCCAACACTCCGATCCGTCAGAAGATGTTTGCATCTACTCTCTCATCGGTGGCAGATGCAGCACAGTTTACTGATCACTCAAAGTTGGAACAGAGGGGGCTTTTTGACTTTAGCCTTTTGCAGATTCAGAGGCGTGTTGAGCGTTTGCCATCGATCGGTCTCCTGCGGAGTGTTGTGTGAAAAAAAAGAATCGGAAACCTCCTCCGAGCCTCGGTCGACCAACCTTCCCTGCAACCAGGAACACATTTCAGTCAGACCCACTGAAGACTTCAAAAGCCGAGTTAATCCTAAAACATACTTGAGTTTTGTGTGTCGCTGAGCGACGTTACGAGGGATGTGTGAGACGAGCGCCTCTTGCCTCTAACTTAGATCCATGAGGCGAGACGGAGAGACTGGCGTGGACTGTGCAGACGGGTGAAAGCAAGCAGAAACGACGCTCCAGACTGTCTGGCTGAACAGCCGTCCAGAGGGACGCCTCATTTCTTCTGAGACACCTGAGAGACACCGGGAAAGTACGAGCACATGAGCAGAAAACATTTCATACGCTCGTGGACGCAAGCTGCCTGGAGGAGACGACCGTACGGGGTTAATTTACCCTCTAAGAGGTCACAGAGAGCCAGTATCAGAACAATCTCCCCAGAAGGTGTTTTGTACACGGGAATACTTCAGAAAGATAAGTCGGAAAACGGAGCAGTATAATGGGGCCGCTCTGACAAAAGCTCTCCGATTAAGATCCGATAGGCCACCGGCAGGAAGAAAATTGAGGTTATAAAACACTGATATCCTCACAGCCTTGAGCGCAAACTCTTGTCTCTTAATACTTGGTTTCCTCTCTGAAAACATGGACTTCAGTTTGTACGAGGATGCATTGATGCTTCTCTCTGTAAGTTTTAATAATCCAGTGTCAACAGAGTAGCTGCAGTCGTCCTGCACGGAAACGAATCTCTGCCGCGACATTTCAGGTGGTCTTTGAAGCCGACGGTCCTCGCTGTTCCCTTTGAGCGAAAAACCTCTGAATACCACTTTTCTTATTACTGTAAACACGTCCAGAGCCGGGGAGGAAAGTTCTGCTCCAGGATCTGTCAGAATGGGATCGGCCTCGACGAAATTAAATGGCTCGATGTTCCAGGAGAGGTTGCGGGTTTGATGTGTGAACTTTTAGAGGACGTGATGGGAAAACCTTCGCGGGACAGAATCTCAACTTGCATGGCTGCATTTTTTCACTTGTGTTTTAAAAACCACACAGCGATTGTAAATCTGTGTGTCAGAGCAGGAGATTGACGGCTCATAACCTGGAGATAAACCTGAAGGCCTCGGGGCTTTTCCTGTAGTAACTATATGACGTGGGAGGGTGAAACCGGAACCGCTCCGTGCTCAGGGAGCAGATGGGGCTGCATTTCCTCCCAGTGAAGTGAGCAGAAACTGCAGACCAAGCCCCCGATCGTACACTTCCCCTTACCCGTTAACACTAGCCACTAGCTACCCGCAAATTGCGGGTTTAGGAACTTCCGCTAACCGCTAATACAATCTTCTGCTCGCTAAAGCCGCTACCTGCTATGCCGACTCCCTGACTCACTTTGTAGGCGTGTCTTTGGCCCTTTCTGCAAACTCGGTATCTTGCGATCGCGAGTTTAAATCCGAATAATGACACGTACAAGAGCGCGTCCAAATGGCATCAATGTGCGTCCATCTGGTCACATGTGGACGTGCACAAACGGCTCTACCTCTCGAATCAACCCTTTAAGCGCCAGAGTTGCAATATTGCGACAAGAAACATTGCGACTATAACAGGCTGTATCTATAAATGTGATGCAGAATCTTGTAACTACTTTTCACCAGGAGGTGGCGGACATGTGCGCCTGTAATCTGAGAACCATTTTTGGTGGTGGTGCTATTCAAAGTTTTAGTGTAAAATGAGTTTGAAAAACATCCTGCACAGATGTGCACAGAGACGCATGGAGCAGCAGTGGTAGAAATGCTGAACGTAGCGAGACCAGAGTGTTTTTTTATTTACTCACGATCTCAAGAGGTTGGTTTACCGCCCTCTAAGTACTTTGACAGGTTCTGGCTAACTACGAATCCAAGGAGGAAGACATCCACTTATCCTGTGAAGCAGAAACTGACATCAGCAGTGATGGCGAGTCGGCGCGCCATAGTCCACAATCAGCTCATCATATATCGGATGCTTCACCTCAGTGTGGTCGGGGTTGAAGCATTCTGCGATCGCCAAGCAGGGCAAGGTGTCAGGGAGCTCATAACACCGCAAATAAGGAAAAATGTAGCGGGGATGAAAACAACCGCGGGAAAAAACACAGCGCACCGGAAATCATGGGTAATGATGATGATGATGATGATGGTGATGATGATGATGATGATGGTGGTAATGGTGGTGGCTGTCAGTTCTTGAGAGAAGAGGAAGAGTATCGAAAGTAGAGCCTAAATTTTGATGAGTCTGTTGGTTTTTGTGGAGTCCATTGATTTCATCTCTTTTCCAAATGATGAATTCTGGAGCCTCATCACCAATCAATCAAACAGAAATGGCCACCAGTTCTTTGAAAGGGAAATATTGAAACCAAACTCCAGATTTTATGACTTTTTGATGTGATTGTCCCTGAAATGAAAGCTTTCATTGTGCATGGGGTTTGAGGAAAAATCTGAAATTGAGGACTACTGGGCAGGTTTGGGCAGGTGATGTCACAATAATCAAATAAGATGATAAATCTACTTCCATTCCAAATTTTGGTTCATACTGAAGATATTTCTCATTTACAGTATGCCTTTATCTGCCCTAATCTGTTCCAAGCCGCCAAAAATTTGAACATAATTTTTTTAATAAATTATAAATAATACATGAAATGCAATAAAAACCTGTAAGAAATACATGTTAGAACTAGAAAAGCACTCAGAGAGCGCAGACCTCCACTAAATGCAACAATTATCAAAAATTTGAAAGTGATCCAGAATCCAGGATTTCTTCCGGATCAGAACCAAAATGAAATCAGATCTTCCTTTTCACATTTCTGACAACTCCTGAAAATTTAATCAAAATCCATCCATAACTTTTTGAGTTATCTTGAACACAGACAGATAAACAGATAAACGCCGGCAAAAACATAACCTCCTTGCCGGAGGTAAAAATTGTTTGTTTACCTGGTTGCTGGGTTAAGCTCATACAGACAAGGGGCCCTCCTAGCCAATGGGATGCCAGGAAGATGCTTAGTGATAGCCAATGGCAGAGCAGCTCGGACGCACCGCTTTCAAACTGAACGTAAGTAGCAGCAAGTGGCAACGCGTACTGTATTTTTTCCTTTCATATCCTGAAATTTCTTTGGTAACGAGAAGCAATATTTTCCCATTGAGATGTTTTGTAACCTGAAAATTTCCTATGTAGTGGTACCACTGTATATATCAGTGCAGAGGAGGAGGAGGAAGAGGAGGAAGCTCTACAGCAGAGTCCCAGATGAGCTGCACATGAGAGCTGCTCTGATCTGGATGAAAAGACGCTCCATAGCAGTTAGCGGGTAGCGCAACCTGCTCTTAAAGGCAATGGCTGCTGATGCACTGATTGTACGTATAATGTAGCGGGTAGTGCAGGTGGGATAGTGGGTTTAGCAAGGTGGAAGATTGTGATCTTCGCAGGGGAACGCCCCTCCCGCTACCCGCTATCCCTTAATAGCAGCTTTAGCAGATCTGGCGGAAGATCGGGCACCAAGCGTCTTACAGATGCATTCCCTTCCTTCCAAGCTCTGGCTGAGCTGCTGGTGGCAATTCCAGCCGATCAGGTGGAAGATCCGGGCTTCAGGATGAAATTAAAACATTTGCATGTAAATTAAATCATACGTCACCTCTGCAGCAGCCTCCCTCGACTGATTTGGGTTTCATGCAAACAGAAGGCCGCGTTACGTCGGTGCAGACCGTTAGGAGGGTTTTGAGCGGCGGCTCAGCGGTCCATCCCAGGGTCATCGTATCAACAGGCTCCTCTGTGGTATCCAACATGTTTACCTGTTATTTACCTGTTATACGCGGCGCTTTGCACGAGAATCCCAATCGTTCACGGGCTCAGAAGTGTTTGCAGAGGGAGCCATATCGAGTGAGCTGCAGCTGGTAAACAGCTGCATTGTAATAACACGGGGCAACCATGCTTAGCAAAGCAATCTGACAGGCTCAGACAGTTATTACAGAACGTTTGTTTACTTTCTGCTCCTTTAGTCTCAGTCGCTTCAGCTCCTGCATTATTTACACAGAAACGAGACTATTTATTTTATTGGCAGAACTGAAAGCATTAATTCATTTCCACACTGGGCTGATTTCTGTTGTTTGGCGGAGACTTCTGGCCCTATACATGCACAGTGTTTGAGGCTGAGAACTATCTCTCTCTCTCACAAACACACTGAAGAGGGGACGAGGAGATGGAGGACCAGCAGGAGACTGAGCTTCAGCAAATAAAATTACCTCCACACAGTCCACGAGTCTCCACGGCTGCATTTTTCTTCAGGAAAAAGGAGTTTCAGAGGAATTCAGCCTGGATTCTACATCCAATTTAAATGTAGGGCTCTTCTGGAAGTAGAGAAGTGGGGGGGTAAAAAGAGCTGACCCGACCCAACCACGCTCTTCTCATAGTCGTAACAGCGGAGCTTAGTGTTGCCAGGTGGGAAATGTAGGATTATCGTACCAGAGACTCCAAATAATTGTATTTTGAGGGAAATGATCGTACATCTGTTATAACCAAAATAAGAAGCTCAATGATGCGTATGGGGTACCGAATGTAAAAACTTGATTACAGTTTTCAAACTGATATATTTTCAATATTTAGCTCATTTTCTTCACATTTAGCTCATTTTACACACATTTGAGACATAAATTATTTAAAAATTTGGTTATATGTGAACGAAAATGAAATGTTAAATCTAAATGTTAAATGTTAAATCTATATATTAAATCAAAATGTTAAATATAAATCTAAATGTTAAATCTAGATCTAAATGTTAAATCTAAATCTAAATGTTAAATGTTAAATCTAAATGTTAAATCTAAATCTAAATGTCAAATGTTAAATCTAAATCTAAATGTTAAATCTAAATGTAAATGTCAAATATTAAATCTGAATCCTAAATCTAAATGCTAAATGTTAAATGTTAAATCTAACTGTTAAATTTAAATGTCAAATGTTAAATCTAAATGTTGAATGTTAAATCTAAATGTTAAATCTAAATCTAAATATTTAATCTCCATCCATCCATCCATTATCTATACCCGTTTTATCCTTGAAGGGTCACGGGGATCTGCTGGAGCCTATCCCAGCTGTCTACGGGCGAAAGGCAGGGGTCCACCTGGACAGGTCGCCAGTCCATCACAGGGCCACATACAGACAAACAACCACTCACTCCTACAGGCAATTTAGAATTATCAATTAACCTAACATGCATGTCTTTGGACTGTGGTAGGAAGCCGGAGTACCCGGAGGGAACCCACGCAAGCACGGGGAGAACATGCTAACCACTAAGCCACCGTGCTGCCCTAAATGTTAAATCTAAATATTAAATCTCAATCTAAATGTTAAATCTAAATTTAAATGCTAAATCTAAATATTAAATTTTAATCTAAATGTTAAATCTAAATCTAAATGTTAAATGTAAAATATAAATATTGAATCTAAATCTAAATGTTAAATCTAAATCTAAATGTTAAATCTAAATCTAAATGTTAAATGGTAAATCTAAATCTAAATGTGTCACCGAGTGTAAAGCTAAATATTTAGAGAATTTGCAAATGTCCCATGCTCCGTAAAGTCTTACAGTCGCACAACCACGCCCACACCACTGATCAGGATCAATGGGAAGAGGGCTTGAGGGAGAGTCGGGACTCAGACATGGCCGCCTCCCTGCCTGTGGAAGACATCGAACGGGCGGTGTTGGCGGGTGTGCGGGCTGCACTTCAAGGGGTAGTTCAGCCGGACCGTCCCCATCATTAACGGTAAGTTAAGTGATGAAATGATGGGGACGTTCGATTATTATTGTACAAATACGATAATTATCGTCCACCTGGCAATGCTGGCGGAGCTCATCAATGGAGAGATTTCTCTTAGTTAGCCACCAAGACAAGCTTGAACATCATGCGAGCCCATCAGGATGGCTTCTGGCTCTGGTCCTGGACCACCTGGCCACACTGTAGCCCGACAGCCCCGGAGCCAGAATTATCAGTGCAGGTGGTCTTGCTGGAATTGAATTTGCTTTGGGAAGAGCAGATAGAAGAGGCATGTGAGAGGAAGGAGGCCAGAAGAGCTCACAGTCTGATGGTTGAGATCGTCAAGAACATCACAGATGAAACCATCACGATAGCTGTGGATCAAAACGATACTCAGCTACTCAGACACGAGTCAGTGGTTGATCACCTTCGGCAGGGTTAAGGTTAGGGTTAGGGGTTAGGGGTTAGGGGTAAGAGTTAGGGTTTAGGGTTAGGTGTTAGGATCAGGTACACGCTGCTGCTTATATAAAGGTGTTTTTGTGTTACAAAACGACAGCTGGAAACTGAAACGTGCAGGCCACGTTTGACGACTCACACGGTTGAAATGCAGAGGAAGAAAGCGGAAGAAAAAAGGAGTTTTTCAGAAACTTGGCTCAAATTTTGCCGACAGCAACTCGGCAGCTGTTCTTTGCGAGATAGCGTTCACGCCACAGTCAGTGATGCACTTTGGCATCCGTGACGAGGCGCGTGGGGGGGGTGTTGCAGCCGACCGAAGCAGACGGCAAAGTTCTTCGATGCTTCTGGAAGCACTTCGACGTTCAACCCCGGGACTGAGACGAAAAAGAAATGAAGCGCATGAAGAGCAAGATATATAGAACATGGGAGGATAGATCATGTTAAGTTTTAATCAGTTCTGAAAGGCTCTACGTTTAGTTAACATCAATAAAACATTGAAGTCTGCGGCTGAGACAAATAGATACCAAGAGACAGACAGAGGGGGAAAATGAGTTTTTCCTCTTCTGCATCATCTGCTCGTTGAAATCTTGCATATAGTCGGTGAGATCACTCAGACTGCTGTCTGAAGTGCCTCTGAGCAAGGTGTGCGTGTTCTGTCGGGGCTGCAAACTCTGCTCGGACAGCTTTACTCACCTTCCCACAGCTGATTTGGGGCGTTGAATCTAGTGTAGTCTTTCTGCAGGATTAACGCTGAGCTCAATCACATTGTTCGCTCTGCTGTAATGATTAATGCAGGCAGCCTCCTGGACGGTGTCCCTGCGTCCTCCACAGCTCCAGCGCATCAAAGATGTTCCCCTACAACCACATCGAGCATCATTTTCAATCTACATTCATTTTAATTACGTTGGTGACAATTACGAGCAAGATAAACGAGGACAACAACCAATCGATGGAGGTTCACGTTGTTATAAAACACCCACAGCCAGAACATCTCGTCTGATCAGCAGGTGGAGGTAACGTTCTCCTTCAGAAACTGCTCTAAGAGTTTTTAATTACCTTCTTATTGAAAGTCTTCTGTTTTGGTGCTTTTTTGGTGCACTGATCACAACATGTTGGTATCAAAGGTCTGTTCTAAAGTGGTTTAGGTGTCAACTGACAGGCTTCTGTTAACACTGGTGAATGTTCTTCTGCAGCTGCTTTCACTTGTGGGGTTCCTCAAGGCTCTGTTTTGGCCCCCCTATTGTTTTCACCACATACGTTCCTGGGATTGTTGGGGACGTTGAGCTGCAGCTGAAATGGAAATTACGTCAATATGACGCACAAGTAGAACATAGAAGGTATGAAAGCATCAAGACAGGAATATCCTTACAAAATATGGAGCAATCTACATGATCTATGATTCTAATGATCACTAACTTCACAGCAAACACTGGACGCTTTTCTCAATCCATAAATGGAAACCAGTGCTCAAAATGACGGGTGTGTTATCACTAGCGGGGGTTTCCATGACAACGCCAGGAGGCAGGGCTGACCTCCTCCTCAGTCCCTTCAGTTGCCGTGTGTCCACTCACGGTGACGGAGCTGGAGGCACGTAAACTACCTTTACAAACCACCAGGTGGCGGCAGTGCACAGATTTCACTGTTCATCGACTGGAAATAAAGACAAGAAGAAGATGTGATGAAGGATTTTCTTTTTTCAGTTTTTGCATAATGCTGAGTGAGAAGAGACAGCTGAATGACGTCATCTTCTGCCAACAGCGTACCCAGTCAGAGAGTCACCACCACCACCTCCCGATCTGAAAGCTTTCTTGTCAGGAGATCGTACCCTATCCTACATTTCTGGCCCCATAAACATTCCTGAGGGGCCCGTTCTGCCCTGAAACCCCTTAAAGACAAAACGCACCTGACATCTCAGGATGACGGTGCTTTAAACTGAACCTACATAACGTCTCACATATCAACTCAGTGACACGTCCAGCAAACAGTCCAGATCTTTTCCCTTACTGAAAATGTATGTTGGACAAAAAAAGAAGAAAGAAAACATGCATCACCAGGCTTTATCCTGCAGAGCTGATGGACGGAAGAAAGCTGGTGAATTTTGAAGAATTTGGTCCTTCATTAGAAAATTCCAGCCCTTAAGGGGTTCAAGGTGTCAGAATATCCAGAGAAGCTCTAACAAAGCAAGAAATGTGATGAATATTCCACTTTTTATAAATTTGTTTAGTCTGGAAAAGCTGCATACATTTTTTTAAGATGTGCATTTATATTTGAGCAACGATGTTTGGCTGTTATAGCGGTTCTGTTGTAATATAATTCCTGCCGCAGCGTAGCTGCAGGAGGAACGCAACCCCAGGGTGATCAGAATAGTAAAGATGGGACACAAAGCATCAAGGAAAACATCTAACGGTATGTTAGCTGAAGGTATGTCAGTGTCCGACTGCATCATCTGTTCAACAAAAAAAAATACCTCCATGGAAGAAGAAACAGCAAAAAAGCAGACTTGAGTTTGCTAACATCCAAAGTCAAAGTTTCTTGGTGAATGTCCATTAATTACAAGAGACTGCATTACATTTTTAAGATATATATTTATTAGGGCTGGCCAAGTTAACGCCTTATTATCGCATTAACGCATTTATTTATTAACGCCAACATTTATTTTATCGCATGTTAACGCATGTTGCTCACATGCTTTTGTTTTGTAAAGTCTGTTACTGGCTGCTGAGGAAACCGGAGGACAAATTGCAGGTAAACATGCGAAAAAGCTAAAACGGACATGACTGAATGCCTGGATCCTTGTTGCTGGGCAGAAATACTGGTTCAAGGATGTGCAGCACACTGCACTGTTAATAAGGGGTGAGTATTGGCAAGAACCTCGCAATACGATATGTATCGTGATACTTTGGTCACAATACGATATCATCATGATATCGCGATATCACGACATCATGCGATACTCTACCCAGTTAATATCAAAAGTAGAGTTGAAAAATCAAGTTGCTGTCTATTTTCAGATGATATTGATCATTCAGAGGACAAACTAGTCAAAACTATTTTTACCATTTTTGCACATTTAAGTGAATGAATTTTCCAAAAAAGAATCGATATAAAGAGCTGAAAAATCAATATTATATCAGGTGGCCGAATATTACGATATATTGCCAAATTGATTTTTTTTTCAGACCCCTAACGGTTGACGCATGGAAACGAGGAATCAGAAATAGAAAAGCTAACAGTGCTGTCGCCAAACAACTTTGATGTCTACAGTTGCTTCCGAATGACGCCGTCCTGGTGTGATAATCAGTTAAAACTTTATTTGACACCTCTATCTCTCTTTTAGTGTCCATTTCTGGAAAGAGCAAGGCATGCCGATGTATGCATTTTTAAACGAGTAGATGACCACGCTAGTCTCACGCGGACGAATCCACCCGAGGAAGCGGCGCTCGCACGCGCTCCACTTCCTGTGAGACCTGCAGACGAAGCAAACCCAATTCAGAGCAGCCAAACATCTGCTTTTAAAAATGACTGCAGAGGTTGGAACAATAACTAGTGCGTTAGCTAAATGCTCTGACAGAGAATGTTCTGGATACAGATTCCCAGTAGCGGTGGTGTTGTTGCTGCACATGCAGTGACTATGTATAACTGTACAGCTGTTACAGATGTGTCACTGCTCTTGTACACACCGAGTGGAAGCAGCAGTTGTCTTATCTGGACCTGCATGCCTGTAGCGCCTGATGCTTAAAGCCAACGGATGCATGAAGAGAAAGACTTATTGTTAGGGAAGAATACTGCAAAAACGGCTGGACATACTTGTTGGTGCCCCTGGCGTTAATGTAGATCACTGCGTCACAGCCGGGCTTCAAATGAATCGCTTAACTTCGAGGTTTATTGCAGGTGTCAGTTCGACCCATCAAAGGGAGAAATCACGGTGCAGTTTAGTTCAGCGTCGCGTCCACAAACGCTAAAAGAAGACGAGGCTGAGTTACAGAGCGAGTCTCTGAGGAGCTAACAAAGAAAAATGGACAGCAGCCATGAGGTCATGTGACAGCAGGAGGAGGAACCCCTGGTTGAGCAGAAGAACGGTGAGGATGGGACATAAAGAGCCAAGGACACATCCAAAGATGCTGAAGCTGAAAGAGGTAAAGGTAGGTCAGTGTCTGACTGCATCTTTTCAACAACTAATAACTCCATGGAAGGAGACTGAGGAGGACTCCAACATCAAAAGCAGAGGGCTCAGTTGGGGTTCGGGGCTCGAAGTCTCAACATTATCAAGGCATCCGAAGAGTGAAGCATGCTGGGTAATGTCCGGGAGCTCAGATCCAGATCCGACGAAACACACAGCCAAGAGCGACGAGAACTCTTGGTTTAAATGCATTAAATAAAAGACAGCTCTGATTTTGATCCCAGTGAATCCTTGAGAGACAAAGAGCTCGATGTGAAAAACTACAACCTCATGAAAGAAAAAACAAGAGAAGATGCTCAATGGTCACTGGGGAGCACATGAACTCATTTATATTTTCTTTTATTTGTAATATCAAGCAGTGTTAACTCCTAAAAGGCTGCTCGTTTCAAGACTTTTTTTTAAAAATATGTCTCCACAGACTCTGGACAACATGTTAAACTTCAGACAGGAGACGTCTTTGTCTTTAGGAATGTGGCGCATGTGCGATTTTTATTTTTCACTCTGTCTCATGGTTCATTAAGTCATTTATGGCCATTCATAAATAGGGTTGGGAATCGAGAACCAATTCCTGTAGAGAACCGGTTCCTGTAGAGAACTGGTTCCGTGTGTTTCAATTCCATGGAATCGTTTGGCAGTTTATCCAGCGATTCTCTTATCGATTCCAACCAGCACGAATCTCACGTAATTTACGCAAGTTACGCACAGTCAATTCCAGAAAGCACTTACGTGATTAAGTTACGTCAGTTTAGCACGTTAGCATTGCAGTTGTAAACAACAATGGCGCCCACCAGGTTCAAACGCTCCAAAGTTTGGCTTCACTTCACCAAAGAAAGATGGCAACAAGGCAACTAGCAGTCATTGTAAAGTGGAGATAACAGCGTCGGGAGGGAACACGACTAACACGCAGAAACATTTGCGCACACAACATGCTAACGAGTGTCGTGTTTTTGACGCTTCGGACTGATGGATCTCAACCCAGCAGCAGTAGCCAAGCTAAGATCACCTCTGGTAACTCTGGTTAGTAGCTATCCCGCTGCCTATGTGCTTCTTTTTAAAACACGCTATAACATTAACGCTATGCTATCAAACGAATGCCTTCTGCATTACATTTAGAAGATGACCGTGATGAGAGAGAGAGAGTCTGGCTGGTTCAGAGGCTGGAAGACATGATTATTTTACTGCTAAAGAATTGTTAATTCTTCATAGTATTTACAGATTTGTACTATACACTGTTCTGTTGTATTTGATAGTATTTATCTTTCTTTATTATTATTTTTGAGTGCTTAGTGAGCTCATATATCCTTTTAAAAGGGAGATTTTTTCATTTCTATTAGGAAAAATCTGTTAGTAAAATGTTCCACATTCTTGTGTATTTGCACAGTTACATATTACAACAGTTAACACGTTATCCAGCCTTTGGGCTCTTTTGACCTCGCTGTTGAGTTTGTAAGGTCGTGACTTCTAAGTAAAAAAAAATGATGCTAATAAAACTGTTTGTTTTCCTTTTTCCCTAAATTAGACTCAATAAGAGAATCGATAAATCGAATTGTTAAACAGTATCGATAATGGAATCGGAATCAGTAAAAAAATCTCATCAATTCCCATCTCTATCAGGGACAAGATGAGACACGACTGTCATCAAACAAGACACGCGTTTGCGCGCGCAACGTGACCGGCGTGAATGCAAAAAGAGCCAGCGAGCAGCCCGGATCAGCTGTGCCCCGTCGTGGCGCGCCCACAAACGCGCACGCGCCTGTAATCCTGGAGGCAGCGGCGGTGGCGGCGGGCCGGTGATGAAGTCATAAAAACGAGGCTGTGCAGCGGTCGGGTTTCTGCAGACGGGAATGTGGTCCAGACACGTCAGAGGTGTCTAAGTGTGCGTGTGCACGTGCGTGTCTGTGTGGTTGTAAGTGTGTGTGTTTGTTCAGGGTCCAGCCTCCCGTAGCAGCAGTTTCAATGAGCAATTACCAGCAAAGATGCATTTTTTTTCCACCCGGCGTGATTGTGGAGCCTCTACAGCCATGTAAAAGTGTAAACCATCAGAGCGTGCGCATGTGTGTGTGTGTGTGTGTGCATGGGCAGACAGAATTGATGTTTTTGGAGGGAATAGCAATCTCTCTCTTCTCCGCCAGGTTGGGAGTGGGCCAGCTGTGATTGGTTTTTCCTCCCCATCCCTTCATCATAATAACAACTTGATTCTGGCATCTGAAACACTCTCATCCTCTCCTCCTCCAGACCACATAACAAACTACTGTTTTAACACTCTTTATACACACACACACACACACACACACACCCAAAACCTCACTGTTTATATCGTCTTCTCAGGATTCTCTCCTACTTTTTTAATTCTTTCTGTGCACCTTCTTCACTTCTTCTCTTTCTTGTCGTTTCTTCACTTTCTTCACTTCTCCCACACTTCTTCCTCCTGTTTCTGTATTTCATTTTTTTTCATTTTTTTTTTCATTTCAATTTAATTCACATCATCACGCCAATTAGAGGTCTTCACAGGTCCACTTTCATGGACCTGAACCCGAATGGACCCGTGAAAATTCGACCCGAAACCGACCCGACCCGAGCTATTATCATATGTTTGGGAGTCCAAACCTGAATGGACTCGCAATATTTGGACCCGGAACCGACAAGAACCGAGTTACCCGAATAGATCCGAGACAATCCAGCCCATAGTTGCTCATGTTAAAAGTTGTCTAGCGTTGAATAAAAATTGATTTTCTTACCTAAAGTTGTCTTCTTCTACCGGTTCGGTTGCTACATAGGCTACGTGATGTAAACAACAATAAATCCACGTCGTTATTTTCTTTGTGGATACAGATGCTATTGGTAGCAACTGCTAACGCTAATAGCCTACACCGGTCAAGATGTGTCATAAATATGTTCTCTCATCCAGCGTTGACATGTTGGCGATCCGTTGTGCTTTACAGCTGCCGGACAAACCGCTAATAACACGCTACGGTAACACGGTTGTTTCATGACAAACACGCCACGTTAATGAATAATTAATTAAACTGCCCCGAGTCCTGACATTGGCTGCCACCGCCGATATCTTTACCTCTCTGGAGTAAACGTGGACCCAGCCTGTCAGAGAGCACCGACCGGACCCGAGACTAACTGATTCAGACCAGAACCCGGAGTCACGTCTTTTGAATGGACCCGAGACCCGATTCAGGTGAGGTCGGAACCTCGGGTTATCGGGTTTTCCTGTTGTTCCGAAGACCTCTACGCCAAAATCATCTCTAGCCTCTTGACCAGTTCAGCCTGGTTATAGTTGATGCGTAATTGATTTTATTCATGATCCAAATCATTTCATTCCAGCTCATAATCCAGTTTATTTTCTCTTCACTTTGGTGCGGTGCCCCGGCCTGAGCAGAACCCAGTAGAGAGGAGAAAACAGGCCTGAAAGACCCTCCAGCAGAACCAGACTCATCTGGTTGTGGGTCTGAGACGACAGGAGACCCTCGATAATAACGACTCATAGACTTCCAATGATGTTTCCTCTCCTTTTTAACTTGACTTTCTTTCCCCTGTCAGCTCCTTTGCCTTTATTCTTTCCCCTCTTCCTCCCATCAGCTCCTCTCTGGCCTGGTTTTCCAGTCCCTCTCTCCTTTCTTCCATCTCTCCTGTTTTCGTCGCTTCTTTCCTTCTGCTGCATTTCAAAGCTTTGACTCATCACAAAGTTATTCCTCAAACAGGTGATTGTGGCATGAAAGACTGATAGAAACTGAGAGAATCATCCAGCTGTGCGTTTATTCATCCACAACTACTGCAGTCTTTGGATACAATTATTTCTGTTGGTGTGTTTTCGTGAGTTCGGGAGTTTTTTTTATTGCTTCAAGGAGAGTTTGAGAGGATTTATTACAGCCGTGTCCATTACAGCTCTTTGTAACTGCTTTAACTGTAAGCGCATAAATCATCTCTGAGTCTGACTGAGGGACAATCAGTTTCGAAGTTCAGCTTGTGAGCGATTTGTTTACCTCAAGCTACCAAATATGGTCATATGTAAAAGTTACCTCATTTTTAAGCCTTGTGTTGTATTTGTGTGGAAACATAATGGAAATTAAAGCTGTGAGCGGCGTTTATCGGGCCCTCGCAGCCATCGCCAGGTGCCCACCGCCCTCCCACACCAGTCAGGAATAAAGAAATAATTCTATCTGGTGGTGAAATGGAAAGGATGAAAGTTGCTGCCCGGCTAGAACCCACAGGTACGAAGATAAAGAACAGGTTGGAGATCCACTCAGAGCTCCTGCAACTAAAACAGCTTTTTCATCATCTCAAACAAACATGAAGAGCCAGAGATCTGGTGTCCAGAGCAGATGTACAGAAGCTCATCCAGCCTTCATCTCCAGCAGACGTGACTGCTGCCACGCTGATAGCTTCAGAGAGTTCAAACAAGAACCAGGAAGACCGAACACATCGCAGCTGCTCTGAGATCCTCCCACCAGCCATCTGTGGAGGTGGCGCGACACGTTCTTGGAGAGTCTGACCAAACCTCTGGGGGGAGTTCGTTAAAGTGCGAGGCCTGGAAATGAGCAAAAGTTCTGGAAAAACTTAGGTAGGTCTTGGTCTGATACTCCAGCCACACAAGCTGAATTTGCGTAGATTAAAGCGTGTGGTGAGGTTCGTCCATAAACTTGAACATGGAAAACTTTTTTTCAATTATAATTATAAACAATTATAATATCTTGTTTTTTTTGTTTTTTTTTTTGTTAGGGTTGGGGATAGGGTTAGGGGGTTAGGGTTGGGGTTGGGGTTAGGGGTTAGGGGGTTAGGGTTAGGGGGTTAGGGGGTTAGGGGTTAGGGGGTTAGGGGGTTAGGGGGTTAGGGGTTAGGGGTTCGGGGTTGGGGTTGGGGTTAGGGTTGGGGGTTAGGGTTAGGGGGTTAGGGGGTTAGGGTTAGGGGGTTAGGGTTAGGGGGTTGGGTTAGGGTTAGGATTGGGGTTAGGGTTTAGGGGTTAGGGTTAGGGGGTTAGGGGTTAGTTAGGGGGTTAGGGGTTAGGGGGTTAAGGGGTTAGGGGGTTAGGGTTAGGGGGGTTAGGGTGGGTTAGGGGGTTAGGGTTAGGGTTAGGGTTAGGGGGTTAGGGGGTTAGGGTTGGGGGTTAGGGGGTTAGGGTTAGGGGTTTAGGGTTGGGGTTGGGGCTGAGATCACTCTGTGACCATGTCCAGGTTAACGCAGATCAACTAGTCTGGATTTTATGGCTTCAGACGTCCTCATGTTCCTGATAACATCAGTAGCTCTGAACCACCACACCCCAGAACTATTTTTATTAAGTGGACTCCATGTGTGCAAACTACTGACTCGGATTAGATTTGGCTGAAGTAATTAGATGATGGTTTTGCTTGCTTTATCCCTCCCGGCAGCGCGAATGTTTAATAAATGAGAGCAGATCATATTTTATGGGATATTTATGCAGAACATATTTATTCCAAAGAGTACACACACTCTTTTTATGTACTACAACATTTCCAATTTATATCAGATAACGACACCTTTTTCATACCAAGAAGAAAATGCAGCTTTTATGTTTTATATTGTGAGACTGTAGTGTTCCTGCAAAAATTAATTTCCAGAATAAATAACTCTGATATGCTGCAAAACCTTTAAACAGATAGTCTGCTCTATAAATGACAGGAGAACAGGTTTTTAATGACAGACTGTGAAGTGGGTGGGCTTAAATAACTAATGGATGATTTAAAAAAAATGTAACCTTTTTTTTTCAAGTTTCAGTGCAATTACAGGTATTAATATGTAGGCTTTAGTTAGATGCTCACCCTCATAATTTTATTGAATGTGCCAGAGATGGCGGTATAATCAGTTCAAATAAAGTTGCAGAGCTGAATGTGGGTCACTGGACTTGCTTGTCTGTGGTCAGAGAAGAGAATTCAATTCAATTCAATTCAATTCAATTCAATTTTATTTGTTCAGGGACAATGCACATTGATGAACATTTCTGTAAATGAGCCAGTTTATAGCTGATTAGCTATGTTTCAACTGTAGTCCCTGGGCAGGATATAATTGCCTAGAGTAAAAACATACAAATACATATAACATAGTAATACAATTACAAAATAAAAAATACATAATTTCAAATTTACATTTCCAAGCATCTACTTAGTGCACACACTTCTGGTTTTTCTTTAACCAGTCTTTGAGCTTTCCTTTAAAAGCAGAGTAAGTCGAGCATTCCCTTATTGTAGAGGGAAGATTGTTCCAAATGTCCCCCCCCAGGACAGACAACACATTTCTGCCTAAAGTGGTGCGTCTGTGGGGGATCTCAGCGTCTCCTTTGTCGCAGGCCCTGGTGTTCATGCCCCCTGACAGTCCTGGTTTTTATAAATTCTTTCAGAGGTGGAGGAGCAAGACCGTGAACAGTTTCATACATTGCACAGGCAAAAGAGAAGAGATGGTTGCAGCTTTCATGAGATTTGAGTTATGGTTAGGCGAAAATCAAAATCCACGAACTGGAGCCGGAGCCCCCCGAGCCTAAATAATGTGTTTAAAATATGTTTAAAAAACCGCAAAAAAGTAGTGAGACACTGCAGCGAAACAAGACAAAGGCTCAACTGTGGTCTTTCTGTTACCTTCACAGCCTCTGGTCTCTGAACCGTAGTAAAAAATTTGCTGGTATTGTGCTATTTTTGGCACGCAATTAGCGGCTAACAAGCTAACAACAAGAAAAAAAACAGTCTGGTTTTCTCTGCATGGAACGGGAACTTTATTCTGTCACTGCAGGAACTTGTAACATCACACAGGTTGTATTGTTGGGCTCCTGTCGGTTAACAGAGAATGTAAATCTATACACGCTGGGCTGCTGCTGATGCTCACAACACTTTTATCTAACCACGTTTTCTTCTGTTGTCCCACGACACACACACTACATTACCCATAAGGCTACACCAGTACCCATAAGGCCACCTTCTTAAAGGGGCCAGGCTGGCTCACAATATTTCTTCGCTGTGAGAGAACGCGCACAACATCCTGTGATGTTTCCGCGATTTCTTTTCTTGATTTTTTAGTTCCAGGAGGGTTCAAGATTCAGCCAAGTTAACGCTGGAACCAACCAGAAGCTTTAATGGAGTGTCCAGTCTCTTTCTGTTGCAGGAAAGAATTAAATCCACCAACTCCTCCTCATGAGCGAACGCTTGGTCTAAAGCCCCGCGTTCCTCTTGCCCTGGATGAAGCTCTGACCAACGGCAAACACAACGTCCGTTACCAACTCAGATGAGGGTTACGGCCTCGACCGTGATGGAGGACGCCTTCCAGAGCCCGACCGAACGCTGGAGACGTGCACAAGTCATAACAAAAGATATCCTCCACTCACTGAATCACTGCAATAAATGAGAAATGTACTTATTAATGAGAATTTATTTGCTCGTGCAATCTGTGTGGATGAACTGGAGTGAGATAAAAGAGTCAGAGTCCAGTACTTCCCTGAAGTGCCCTTGAAGTATTCTTACTTTGGGACTCAGCTGATGACGTCTCATTCAGAGTGACTTGCATTGAATGGACATGTTTGTGTCGAATATCTCACTGAAGGACACTGACAGGCACAAAATATTCATTTGTAGTTTGTTGAATGACCTCCTAACTGAATGACGTTATCTATAATGATGTCCGTGTCTGTGAGCAGTCAATGTGACTGCTTCAGACTATCCACAGCGTGTCCAGACTTCGTTCTGCGTTTGACACCATTGATGGGAACAGGTTAGCATTAGAGCAGGTTGTTGGTATTAAAGGACGAATAACAGTCGCTTAGCCTTGCGTTTTTTTTCACGCACTGCTTCGGAGTTTAGCTTTTGTTAAAGCTAAATAGCATACTGACATGCTCTGTTGTTTGTCTGAGGTTGTTAATTGTAGAGTACCTGTGTTAAGAGTTCAGTTCGTTATCCATACACGCGTCGAACATATGCAGCATTGCGGGAGTCCGTTGGAGACGATCCCTGCCACCTACTGGTGAGAGGCGGAGGCACACGTTTGCCGCCCAGAGCCAGAGAAGGACTGGTAATCTGTGCATCCTGGAAAAGTCCAGAACACTCGGCCCTGTTCAATAACCAAAATTTTCAGTCTATCAACTAACAGCAGGGGGCGCTGATCATTTGTCAGATACAGGCCTAAAAACCAACAAAGCAGACTAACGTTAGTGTCTGTCAACAGAAAGATGGCAAGCAGGAAACACAAGGAGGAAGGTGGATGGGAAAAATCAAAACTAAAGAAAGCTAAGTAAGTATTTTTCATTTTGGTACTATTAATCTTTGTCTTCTCTTTCGTGGTGCGTGGTGGTGCAATGTCAGTAGAACAGGCTACAAATGTTGATTGAAGGATGATTGGTTGAACAGTTACCTAACTAATCACAGTAGCACTGCATGGGGCAGTTTAATTTTAAAAATCAGTATAATGTCCGGGTCCTACAATAGTATTTGCTTGGTAGTCTGGTGGTTTGGGGGGGGGGGGGGGGGGGGGGGGGGCGAACTCTCACATAGTGGTTTGTTGGTTTAATTTCCAGTGTTGTAATATGTTGTTGTGTCCCTTTTCTTTCTCTCCATCCAATAAAGGCCACCAGAAAATCTTTTCAAAAGATGCTGATATGACATATAAAATATAACCTGATACAGTGCTTTGAACTTTTCATCCTTTTGCCACATTTCAGGCTTCAAACATAAAGATATAAAATCTTCATTCTTTTTTGTCAAGAATCAACAACAAGTGGGACACAATCGTGAAGTGGAATGAAAATTATTGGATATTTTAAACTTTTTTAACAAATAAAAAACTGAAAAGTGGGGTGTGGAATATTATTGAACCCCTTTACTTTCAGTGCAGCAAACTGAGAATCTCTGAATGATCCGATGTTGTCCTGAATGACTGATGATGATCAATAGAATCCACCTGTGTGGAATCAAGTTGTGTAAATGTATAAATTTAATGTATGAGCAACTGTAATGGAAAACTTCAAAAAAAAAAGGCTTTTTTAGTGATTTAAAAAATGCTTCTTTAACATTGGCTGGTGTAGTTGTACTAAGTTCATTTTGTCTTCACTTCTCTATCAGTTAACTGTTCTTTTATCATCAGCCCTCATCAGGTGATAAAGGACCTGTCACAACAACACTGGTGACACTCTGATGAAGGCGGAAGTACATGCCGAAACATGTCAGGTAAAACAACCTAAAAACTTATTGTCTGTGATAAAAGAACAGTTAACTGATTGGCTGGTGTAAATAGAGTGAATAGATAGTCATGTGTAATGGTCATGTGCAGGAGTCGCTGCTCGAGCATCTAAGGAGGCCTGACTAATGCTGCTTTAGGTTCATGCTCCAACTGTTCATCTCTGCTCATCGTCTCCATGCAGGGCTATATGAACCAACATGAAGGCCTTTCGGCTCCGTTTCCCTTCCTCTCTCTCTCTCTCTCTCTCTCTCTCTCTCTCTCTTTTCTTTTCACCACCGCAGGGTCTTCTGCTCTGAACTCCACAGAGCTGATGGCTCCTGTTACTTTGTTGTTGTTGTTTTTTCCCCTTTTGGCAGTATGTGTTCATTGCTTCAACTTTAAATGTCGCATCTCTTCAGTCAGGCAGGCAGCATTTTTATTTGCCGGGAAGCGTCCACGCGTGGCTCAGACTGGGACTGGAGATCGGACATGGTCTTCTGAGATTGGACACGGTCACGCTCCTGACGGAGAGTCATACGGAGAAGGGACTTGACCTCTCAGTCTCTGTAGTTTCATTACAGGAACCGTATGAAACTGTACGTGTTTATTTATAAAAAGTATTTATAAAAGTATTCATGAATTCCAGGTGTTGTGGTGCCATGAATGGATGCTCGACAGTGGACGTTGAGCTGTCCCTAACCCTAACCCCAACGGACGTCATAACCCTAAGCTTAACGGACGTCATAACCCTAACCCTAACGGACGTCATGACCCTAACCTAAACCCTAACGGACGTCATAACCCTAACCCTAACGGACGTCATGACCCTAACCCTAACCCTAACCCTAACTGACGTCATGACCCTAACCTAAATCCTAACGGACGTCATAACCCTAACCCTAACGGACATCATAACCATAACCCTAACGGACGTCATAACCCTAACCCTAACGGACGTCATAACCCTAACCCTAACGGACGTCATGACCCTAACCTAAATCCTAACGGATGTCATAACCCTAACCCTAACGGACATCATAACCCTAACCCTAACGGACGTCATAACCCTAACCCTAACGGACGTCATGACCCTAACCTAAACCCTAACGGACGTCATGACCCTAACCCTAACGGACGTCATAACCCTAACCCTAACGGACGTCATGACCCTAACCCTAACGGACGTCATGACCCTAACCCTAATGGACGTCATAACCCTAACCCTAACGGACATCATGACCCTAACCTAAACCCTAACGGACGTCATAACCCTAACCCTAACGGACGTCATAACCCTAACCCTAACGGACGTCATAACCCTAACCCTAACGGACGTCATAACCCTAACCCTAACGGACGTCATGACCCTAACCTAAACCCTAACGGACGTCATAACCCTAACCCTAACGGACGTCATGACCCTAACCCTAACCCTAACGGACGTCATGACCCTAACCTTAATCCTAACGGACGTCATAACCCTAACCCTAACGGACATCATAACCATAACCCTAACGGACGTCATAACCCTAACCCTAACGGACGTCATAACCCTAACCCTAACGGACGTCATGACCCTAACCTAAATCCTAACGGATGTCATAACCCTAACCCTAACGGACATCATAACCCTAACCCTAACGGACGTCATAACCCTAACCCTAACGGACGTCATGACCCTAACCTAAACCCTAACGGACGTCATAACCCTAACCCTAACGGACGTCATGACCCTAACCTAAACCCTAACGGACGTCATAACCCTAACCCTAACGGACGTCATGACCCTAACCCTAACGGATGTCATAACCCTAACCCTAATGGACGTCATAACCCTAACCCTAACGGACATCATGACCCTAACCTAAACCCTAACGGACGTCATAACCCTAACCCTAACCCTAACGGACGTCATGACCCTAACCTAAATCCTAACGGACGTCATAACCCTAACCCTAACGGACGTCATAACCCTAACCCTAACGGATGTCATGACCCTAACCTAAACCCTAACGGACGTCATAACCCTAACCCTAACGGACGTCATAACCCTAACCCTAACGGACGTCATAACCCTAACCCTAACGGACGTCATGACCCTAACCTAAACCCTAACGGACGTCATAACCCTAACCTAAACCCTAACGGACGTCATAACCCTAACCCTAACGGACGTCATAACTCTAACCCTAACGGACGTCATAACCCTAACCCTAACGGACGTCATGACCCTAACCTAAACCCTAACGGACGTCATAACCCTAACCCTAACGGACGTCATGACCCTAACCTTAACCCTAACGGACGTCATAACCCTAACCCTAACTGACGTCATAACCCTAACCCTAACGGACGTCATGACCCTAACCCTAACCCTAACGGACGTCATGAGCCTAACCCTAACGGACGTCATGACCCTAACCCTAACCCTAACGGACGTCATGACCCTAACCTTAACCCTAACGGACGTCATAACCCTAACCCTAACGGACGTCATGACCCTAACCCTAACCCTAACGGACGTCATGACCCTAACCTAAACCCTAACGGACGTCATAACCCTAACCCTAACAGACGTCATAACCCTAACCTTAACCCTAATCCACAGAGGTAACATGAAGAAACAACCCATGGAGACCACGTCGTAGACGAAGACTTCAAGAGAAGCTGGTTTTTCTAGATTATCTAGGATGGGGTGTGTTTCCAATCCTGGTGGATCCGACAGTTCTTCTCCCTCAGCACTTTACTTTTGTTTCCGAGACGTCTCCAAAGGAATGTGTCCTTTCGTGGCAGAGGAAGTCGTGGCTCAGTGGAAGCCGTTTCTGACACAAATACGGATACTCAGGCGCTGCTAAACTGGTAGCGATCATGAGTCTTAAAGCGGCACGGATTAGGTTTAGATTAGGAGCTCTAGGTCCCCCTGTAGGCAGCCGACGTTACGTCGTCTTTAACGATGCTGTCTAAGATTTACCTCTGCTTGGTTTCGTCCTCTGTCACATTCTCATTTCCCGCCGATGTCCGCCGTTGCTCTGTGAGCTACTTCCATCCTTGTTGATGCGTGACGTCGGACTGTAAACGGTGCGCAGTGATCCGACTTTGACGCGATCTGGAGCTTGGCGATAGCAGAAGATCGCCACAGCTGGATGACGCTTCGTAAAAGTAACCAAACGCTCCTCCAAGTCAAATCAAAGCGTTTAAAGTGAGCTGCGTTCAGCTTTAAACCAGCTCTAGCTGTAGCTCACCTGTGGAGGTTGTTGGCAAACCTGCCACCTTTGCTCTGGAATGAACCGCCATCCTCTCACTGAGGGATGAGCGAGTGACTGATCTGCAGTTATCAGTCATTCATTTGAGCTAGTTCACCCTTGTTTCTAGTCTCTGACCTCATCCAGTGACTTTCCATACTTCTGCAGCTCTAGAAGCTCTATCTATAAAAAATAATCCAGTAAGAGCATCCATCAAATACGACGGGAAAACTAAAACTTTGTAGTTTATGTTTTCTTATTTTTTTTCCCAGAATGCTCTATACAGTGTTTTAAATATGAATTAAACTTTAATGGTCAACGCTGCTATGTAGCTGTGTTAGTTTCTTTGATCTTTATTTAAAATTGTGCAATGAAAAATGCTGATTAGAGACAACCTGTTTTTTTATTTTTTGTTTTTTAATACAAATATTTATTAATGTTAAGTAAACTATGGCTCCGATCGTACACTTACCGCTAGCTGCTACCCGCAAATTGCGGGTTTAGGAACCACTGCTAACCGCTAGCAATCTTCCACTCCCTAAAGCCGCTACCCGTTATGCCGACTCCCTTACTCACTTTGTAGGTGTGGCAATGGGCGTGTCTTTTGCCCTTTCCGCAAACTCGGTATCTTGCGATGGCGAGTTTAGGGCATGTTGGCGCGTACAAGAGCGCATTCAAATGGCATCAATGTGCGTCCACCTGGTCACATGTAGACGTGCACAAACATCTTTACCTCTCAAATTACATCTTGAATAAAATGCGTGATTTGGCCTCAGTTGAATCCCTGTGAAAATGGCAGAGATCGTCTTAAACAGCTTGATTATCAGTTAAACCATAGACGACCAGAGTGTGTTTACTGGGAGGACACCGACTATCTGGGACTTTCAGGTAGCCGATAGGAATTGTGTAAAAATATTTATATGTATATATCAGTGCAGAGGAGGAGGAGGAAGGAAGAGGAGGAAGCTCTACAGCAGACGAGCTGCACATGAGAGCTGCTCTGATCTGGATGAAAAGACGCTCCATAGCGGTTAGCGGGTAGAGCAACCTGCTCTTAAAGGCAACGGCTGCTGACACACTGATTGGTTTAACAGGTGGAACGCCCTAACCACTCCCATGGATAATGTAGCAGGTAGCGCAGGTGGGATAGCGGGTTTATCAAGATGGAAGATTGCGATCTTTGTGGGGGAACGCCCCTCCCGCTACCCGTCATCCCGAAATAGCAGCTTTAGGAGATCTGGCTGGAAGATCGGGCCCTTTGTGCGGTGGTTTGTTAACTTTAAGTCTTTATATCCTGTTGTATGGGCTGAGAGCAAAAAATAAAAAAATAAAACTGTCCCACCAAAAAACATCAGTATGATCAGTAGGGGTGTGAAAAAAAATCAATTTGGTGATATATCGCGATTTTCGGCCGCCTGGGAGATTCCAGCCTCCTGAGACGCTGAATCCTGGATGGAAAATGCACTGATTTATCCTAAAGTTTGTCACACAGATGTTTTATTTTTGATTTGACTGGTTTTGGTCCGTCAGCGGCTGGAAATGGGACAAAGCTTTCTTCCTTTTTTTAGTAACTGGTATGATTTAATACCATGATCAGTAGGGGTGGGAAAAAAGATTAATCTGGCAATATATTGCGATTTTCTGCCACCCAATATAATATCAATTTTTCAGCTCCTAATATCGACATCGTGAGTATGTTGTAAAGGTTACTTTAATGTGCAAAAACACTAATAATAAACAATAAATAGGTTGTTTTGAAGCAAATAATTTTGACTCAATTTGTCCTCTGAATGATCACTATCATCTGATGAACATATACAGCAACTTGATTTTTCATCTCTACTTTTAATTTTGATATTAACTGAGTAGAATATTGCAATGTATTGTGTTCGTGTTATCGTATCATGACCCAAGTATCATGATACATATCGTATTGCGACGTCCTTGCCAATTCTCACCTCTAATGATCAGGCTGAAACAGGTCGATGCTCTGTCGATGACATCTTCTAAAAACTAGATTTTTAATGATCATTATTATTATTTTTAGAGGGGTTGCATGCCATTCCCAGTTTTTGAGTGCAGATGGAACCATTACAAAGCTGTATGTTCTGTATATTTGCATTTGACAAGAGAGAAAAAAACAAAAACAGGTCATACATAGAGGAGCTTTTGATTTATCTGTGAGAAAAACACTGACGCTGCTGTTTTTGCTTTGCCTTCTATTTCCACCCCCTTCGCTCTACTTCAGTGGCCCACGACTCTGTCACGTATCACAGCGGGTTGTTTAGGGTCCGGCGCTAAAGGCACGTGGACCCGGTTCAGAAAACATTCAGGTTTGACGTTAAAATCGACAATAAAATCCATTTTGTGCCATGAAGCCTGGGAACGAGTTTTCACTGCGCAGTGAATTTGGAACCAGAACCATCACAGCTGCACAGCTGGATTTTCACCGAGCTGCACAGCTGGATTTTCACCAAGCTGCACAGCTGGATCCGTACCGAGCTGCACAGCTGGATTTTCACCGAGCTGCACAGCTGGATTTTCACCAAGCTACACAGCTGGATCCGCACCGAGCTGCACAGCTGGATTTTCACCGAGCTGCACAGCTGGATTTTCACCAAGCTGCACAGCTGGATCCGTACCGAGCTGCACATGTGCAGTTGTGAGAGTTTGGTAATGTCAGAAGATAGCCTTCGAGTTGTTCCATTGAAGCAATAAATATAATATATATAAGCAATAAATTATATAAAATAAGCTACTTGAGCCACAGATTGTACCAAGGTAAAAGGTGTTGAAAAATTTAAAAAAAAAAGCAAAAAAAAAAGCTGATGCTTGGAGGCCAAATGGATTTAAATAAAACAAAGCATTTAACAACAACAGCCATGACATAAATGAAGCAGTGATGTCGGACAGTATGGGTGAGTATTGGCAAGGACCTCACAGTACGATATGTATCATGATACTTGGGTCACGATACGATATTATCACATCAATATCACGATATATTGCGATATTCTACGCAGTTAATATCAAAATTAAAAGTAGAGATAAAAAATCAAGTTAATATAGCTTGAGTTGCAACAAGAAGTCATTGAAGTATCTTGGAATTAAAATTACTGAAGACATTATGAAACTATTCGAGGCGAATTATTTGCCCCTCAATATTCAAATTAAATCTGACATTTCTAGATGGAATAATCTACCCTTCCTCACCCTAAACTCAAGAATTGAATCAGTCAAAATGGTGATCCTGCCCCGCCTGTTAAATCTCTTCTTATCTCTACCAATTGAAATAAGTGATGAACAGTTTAATGAATGGCAGAAATCACTTTCTAGGTACATCTGAATGGGGGAAAAAAAACCCAGAATAAAACTTAAAGTAATGCAATTGTCAAAAGACAAAGGAGGAATGGCGTTACCAGATTTAAAAGATTACTGTGCAGCAAATAAGAACTCTGGGATATCTTTGTGACTCACAGTACAGGTACTCAGAGGAAGGAAATAGACCAGGGAGGATCTGTTGGTCCAACTATTCAGGCCTTAATGGCAGACCCGAAACTTCAAGGTAACCTTACAAATATAAATAACCCTAGGATAAAAACAACATTAACCCTCATTCTACCGACATATTTCGCATACATGGATTACCGACTGGGGTCCGTGCGGACCCCAAGAATAAATACTGTAATAAACAACCATCAAAGAAAAATTACAACTTTTTTCTTCTCAGAATATTATTACTGATGTATTAAATGTCATCTGAGGAAAAAAACAACAACAGATTATTATTATTTTAAGAAAGTTATAGTTAATTTGCATATTTTATAAAACGAAAATATACTTTTCTTTAACCCAAAAATGTCAACAGTGGAATTTTATGATCTCCTTTACAGCAATTAAGATCCTATCTGAGCTAAGCACAAATCCATTGAAATTTTTCAAATCAGTTTAAGAATGAGGCTACAGCGCAGCTTTTCCCTCTCTATTACCATCTCTATGGTAGTCACGTTAGACTTGATTCTGATATAATTTAGTGTTCAGTCATTTCAAGTAAACATTATTTGTGTTGTATTTATATAGTGAAACCAATCAAGGTCATTTTGAACCCAATATATATAAAAAACTTAAATAAACCCACAATCATTTAGGATTTTTTAACCACACAGTTCCATTTTTTGCCACGATATGGTCTGTCATGGGCATTCCCACTAGCTCCAGCTGCTTCAGCTCTACCCTTACCCCTAACCCCTGACTCTAGGCCTTCCCCTGTCTTGTCTCTCTTCAACCTGTGGTGGTTCAGGCTCTGTGGTATTGATGTGAAGTGCTGGTCCCACACTGTCAGGGTCAGCTTCGGTGACACTTGCAGTGTCTGGGTGAGTTTCAGGTATATTTTCAGTGTCACTGTGTTCAGAAGCCTCTGAAATATGATCTTCATAATCAGTCCCTGAATCATCACTCCCCTCAGAGCTCTCCTCATTTAGAAGTTGTCTCAAAACTTCAGCAATGCCAAATCTGGCCATCCTGATGTCATAAAAATATTATATTATATATTATAGAGACATATTCTAGATTTATTACAGCCAAACACATCTTGGAGCTCTGAGAAACACAGAAAACCAAATTAAACCCTTCTCCTTGCATACCCCTCCCCCCTTCCTCTGCACCTTCAAACATTGCCACATTTAAGTTTTTCCCATACTCACAGCATGTGCTGATCATACTCTGACTGCATGTCAATCAAATGCACTACAAACTATTCTACAGTCTTATCTTGTAAAATAGAACTTAAACATTCCATTTCATAGTCATATACATTTTTAGGGTGGAATTATGTATTTTATTCCTGACTTTGAAAGTCGTCTTACCTTAGGACGAACAGTATTTTGTGTTGTTGACAGAGCACATGACTGAATCTGTCTCTGCTGCATTTATGTCTATCTCCCTCAAAATGACTGACAGAGTGCCCCCACCCCCCCTGAGAGTGTGTGATACTTTAAATTTGGACCCATGGCAAACATTGACTCAATAAATGGTTCCATCTATTAAAAATACATAGGCGGAATTAGAGATTTTGACCGGGGTCCTCTTGAATTTTTAAAAAGCACAGATAAAGACAAACAGAAAAAAAATCATATGACATCATTAGGAACAAATTGATTGACAAAGTCATGAAAAATTGGAATTATAAAATAAAGCACCTCTGAGATATGACAAAAAGTACACCTCTGGGGTCCGAGAGGTACCAGTCGGTGGTATGAGGGTTAAAAACGTGGCACAAAATAGTTAGAAAATACAATCTAAATAATGCAGAAAATATACTACGTTGGTGCATGTATGATATGGATTTTATTCCAAATAGGACAGATGGAATACGGATGGAAAGAGGCCTTACAGCTTATTGTTGCTTCATACATAACTGAAGCAGCAGATAAATGTTTAATGATTATGTTATTGATTAAGGCAAAGAAGGCTATAACAAGGAAGTAGTTACAACCCAACGCGCCTACACTGGAAGACTGGCAAGAAACTGTTCAAGGAATTTACACCATGGAGAAAGTGACTTTGCTCTAAGACTACAGTCAGTCCCGTTTAAGAACGGGAGATCCAAACGGACCGAATATACTGGAGCACGGAGACCAGAACTGGACTTATGACTCAAAGTACCAGTGTTGTTTTATAAATATGTAATGGAGGAGGTGTGACATCCATTGTTCAATTGTTCAAATGAAAAATAAACTCATAAAAGTTGAAAAAAAAAAACGAAAAATCAAGTTGCTGTATGTGTTCATCAGATGTTATTGATCATTCAGAGGACAAAATGAGTCAAAACTATTCGCTTCAAAACAACCTATTTATTGTTTGTTATTGGTGTTTTGCACATTTAAATTTTAAACAATTTAAATGTTAAAATTAAACAATATTCCTAAAAAAAGCGATATTAGGAGCTGAAAAATCGATATTACATTGGGCGGCCGAAAATCGCGATATATTGCCAAATCGATTTTTTTTCACACCCCTAGAGGACGGGACCTTTCTGTCTGGACCTGAAACTGTTTGGCTAAATGAAAAACGCAAACGAACCATTCAGAAAAAGAGCGCAGCTGCATCTGGGGTCGGGGGTCGAGGTCGCGGGTCGAGGTCGCGGGTCAGCGCCCGTCACCGTGTGTTACAGCATTAAACTGCAGCAGTGGCGCATCAACGACACACGACGCTGACATCACTCATCCTCTTCTAAGAGAAACAACGGTCGTCTGCAGACTGATGGCCGACGGTCGCATCGACTTCCTGTCAGGTTGTTTTCTACAACCAATCGACTGCTGGTGTATCCAGGCTTCACCGCAGAAACGTTTCCTCACATGGAAAAATGGCCGTTTGTCTCCGCCGCGCTCATCTGAAAGGGTGCGACATCATAATTGATGGTAAGCTGCTCCCATAATTACCATGTTCACCATCTGCTTGGCTGGTGAGGGGCTCCTGGAGAGGAGGGCGCCCTGCATGTGTGGGTAAGTGTGCGGGGGCCTTGGCGAAAACGAAACCATGACAACATGGTGGATCACACTCAACGGCTGGTGTGTGTGTGTTCCTGATGTATTCCCAAATCAGATAAATCTGGAATGTTATGTAAAATGCAAATCAAAAAAGAGAAAAGAAACAGTTCAGTTTGAATTTGACTTCTGTTTTGTAGCAAACAGTCTTTCATTTAGTTAATATACCAGGGATGGGCAATGAATTTGATTAATTTGAGTTGTGTCGGAGGGCCACACCAACGATAACTTCAACTTAATCCTGCTTAACTTTCTTCCATTGCCAAATGCACTAAATTATATATTTTAAGTAGCTGGTACCGGTAATTAGAAAAATACAATTATTCTGTAAATATTTATATTAGTCTATGTGAAATTGTGGTGTATAGGTCAAATAAAAAAACAAAAATAATCATTAATCAGTCCAATTTATTCTTAACTTGTTAATTTCCTCAAACTGGGAATTACAACGCATTTATAGAAACACATCCATCCAACAAATAATGTTTTAATCAGGGCTGGGCAACGATTAAAATTTTTAATCGTGATTAATCACATTATTTCCTTGATTAATCACGATGAATCGCAATGTGTACGTAAAATCAAATAATGATTTCAAAAGTCGTGTAAAATGCACTTTTATTGAAATGTTCTGCTGCCATATGAACTAAAGTGTCATAACATTTGTTGTTCAAACACTTTTAACATCAGCACTTGTCAGTGTCAGATCCCCCAGTTTTGGTTCAGTCTCTGACTAGCAGAGTCTGTCACCAGGACCAGCTCTCCGTCTCTTCAGGTAAGAAGTTGCGGTCTAGGAGAGGTTCCTCGCTAGATTTCCTCAACTTATTTAAGCTGGTGTCGAGGAGATACGCCTAGCTCTCACTGCCTACTTCCAGACGTATACCCCGCTTCCACTCAATAACTGTCCTAAGAGGAATAGCCGGGTGGCTCAAAGTCCAGCTATCGGTCACGTCTGTTAACGGCAGCTCTCCTCTTAAGATCTGGGCTCTTGTTACAGGCTAGGAAAACTTTAGTGGCTCGGACAGCAAGCCTCAGGGATAGTTTGACAATATTATGACTAGAATAACCCATAAGAACCTGTGTGTTAGTGCGGAGGCATAAACAAGTCTTCAAAATTCTGGATAAAGATGTAATGTCCACAACGACATCTTATGATAGTTTTTATATTTATTAAAGCAGATTAGCAAGGTTAAGCAACAGCATTGATTGGTTATACAAATTCTAATTCTACATAAAAAGGCAAATTAAAGCTATGGCTTACTGATCGATCCATCTGGTTGGTTCAAGGACAGGCTGGTACGCAATGTAGCACTTTTGCGTTCACAAGGCCGCTGGCAGTGAGAGAGAGAGAGCTCAAACGATCAGGCCTGCAGGTACGTTGATTCGGCCCCTCCTCCTTGTTAACAGTGAGCTAGGGTCATTCCAAACTCCAAATTATATTCCTCCAGGGTTGGAAAAAATAATGGTTAATCCGTTCTTGCGTCTTCTCGTGCCTGGGGAAATAAATCCGTTAGGTTTTTCCCTTGATGGTCTGGTCAGCTCCCTGGGTCCCAGCTAGTCCTGTTTCTCGAGATGCCCCAACGGAAGAACCACGACTTCTCTTTGTCCTCTCTTTTTATGTTATTCTCTCTCTCTCTCTTTCTCACGTCCAGCCTGCTTTCAGCCCAAAATGTCTCTCTTGTTGGCCTTTCACATTCTTGATTGGTTCTCTCACATTTGCATATGCATACATAATTTCCCAAAGTAACATGCCACTTCTGATTGGTTATATCACATTTACAGGGGCGTGCATAATTTTACATATCCCGTTTACATCATTCATAGTTCACAGGCCATGTCCCACAGTGATTTCATTGGTTACAGCATGACATCATCCCTATCCCCAGTCCAAGGTTACCTTGTTTACTTGGCTATACAGCCCGTTAAGCTAAAGCTTATCAGCTAACGCTAACCCTTTCCTAATGATCTACTTATCAATGTATGTTCCAACGTTACATTAACTGATTGATTGATTGGTTCGTGTTTAATAACAGAATTCGGCAATGAACCTCCGTCTGCAGTCCGGAGCCCATGTACCGCGTTCTGTACCAAACACACAGCCCCACCTCGCCAAGGCCCTTCTGAGCTGAGCCGATGACATCGCCATTTGACCCAGACACCTGGCCCCAGTGTTGTGTATGGCGAAGTTACTTTATTGCTTACACTTACCCACTCTCTCCTGCTTCTGTTATGACTCCGTAGCTCTGCCTACAGAATTGTTTGGGATAACCAGTTAATCAACAAGTAGCCTAATTTATCAAAACCTTAATTCATAATTCGTTCAATTTATTTCCCCTCTACTTTAGCAGTATCCTCATGGCTAATTATTATTTTCTTTGGGACTTTTACCTTATAAAACCCCATATAATATTTATTCAGTTCTCATCCATCTCTACTCCTGTTTTGATAAACATAGCCGTTTGTTTTCATTCCACTGGGCACACAGTGACCCTCAGCAGCTCCACTCAGCCGCTGACAGCAGAGACGCACAGTGTCTTGATCCAACGAGAAATAAATCATAAATCTATTCCAACATCATTAATACATCTTCCTGATCATCGTTTCTGATCATTGACAAGAATCACACATTTCATTGATCAGAGATTGATTACAAATCACATTAATTACCACTTTTCTGTTACTCCACTACATTATACCAGAAAAATCTCATCAACAAAGCTGGTATAATTCCAATTTCTCCTGGGTCACTTGACATCAGTAACACATATTTAGTGTAAATCTCATCTTAAAAAATGTTAAATAAAATAAAGCTTATTGCCACTGCCAGGGCATTAATGTCATCCTGTTTTTAAAAAAAAATTTAAAAAAGTCTACGAACAAAATCCAACAAAATGATTGTGTCTCAGCACAATCAGAATGTTAAAACAGGTAATTTCTGAGGTAACAGCAGAAACTTTTAACGGGGAGTTCAACTTGTCAGTTGTTACAAATAACCTTGTTTCTGTTGAATCCTCCGTCTGGGAGAACTTTAAAATAAAAATGTCCATGTTAAAGTTCAGTAACTTTACCAATCCGTGTATCATTCATTCTTTCCATTTTCAATTGTCAATCAAAAATCTAAAAAAAATTAAAAAGTGACATTTTATTACGTTTATCTTTTTTAATCTAAAAAAAGCCTGTTTTTTTTTATATTTCAATTTTAGACTTGGATCAAAAATACGAAATTAAAAACGGGCCACAGAAACTGAATTAGTTTTATAATGGAGGACTAGACTTTCAGTTGTCATTACACATCTGTGCCACTAGATGGAGCCGCACTGCAGTAACCAGCTAGAGAACAGCAGGACAGTGAACACATGGAGCAGATCTGATGGAACATGGAGGAATGACCACAAAGTTTTGTTGCAGTCTAGAATTCAATTTTTTTTAGACAGAATTGTTAATATTTCTACCTGAGTTGCTACCTGAACTGTAAAGTTCACAGATTTTTACCGTTGTCCATGTCTGTTTTAGCTTTTTCTGCATGTTTACCTGATAATTATCTTCCGGTTCTGCAGCAGCCAGTAACAGACTTTTCAAAACAAAAGCATGTGAGTAACATGAGTTAACACACAATAAAATAAATGTCAGTGTTAATAAATTAATGCGTTATCGCGATAATAACACATTAACTTGCCCAGCCCTAGTTTTAATGTTTTCCACCTCATTTTAACCAAGTCCTTGTTGGGTTTGCAGTTTGCAGTTTTGCTAGCAGCCTCTGTTGCGCGCTCTTTATCAGACAGATTTCTGTATTTTTCCTCATGCTTGGTCGTGTAGTGGCGACTCAAATTATATTCCTTAAAATACTTGGCGGTCCATGTCTTGTTGAAAACACGGCACTTTGTCAACTTTTCTTTTCTTAGCGTCAGCAAACATTTTCAGTGCAGCATCACTTAGCGCTGTTTACCTTCATGCACGGCTCACACGCACCTACGCCACACCGAAGTACTACGCCTTTCAAAATAAAAGCAGCACATTTGTATTGCACTTGATTTTTTTAAATCAAGTTGTAATCAAACAGTCCATCTATTTCTGCATTTAAGGCCTGCAAAACACGCGTGTTCACAAGATGAGGTGATGTCAGTTTAGATGGTGATATTAAATAAACATTGTTGGAAAATGGAAGTGAGGAACAAAGATGGTCAGTTTATCAAGGAATCGACGAGGAATTATTCAGGGAACCTGATAGGATTTAAGTGTGTAGAGGGTGAGGATGCAGGTCCAACCTAGACACCCGGGACCTCGAGTCCCTCACTGCATCAAGAACCATCATTTATCAACCGCTGATGTAACCACACGGAACCAGACGACGCTAACACAGCCTCGTGTTAGCGTCGTCCAGAGGCTGCAGGGGTGGAGTTTTTTTTTTGTTGTTGTTTTTTTTGACGTCCAGACCAGTTATCTTCAGAAAGTCAAAAGGCCAGGCTCTGTGACGGTTCCGGGTTGTCTCGGTGCCCTTGGCGCTGTTGATTCACAGCTCTGCACCATCAATGTAGGTTCTTAGAGCAACAAATGCAACCGCGAAGCTACGCTAAAGGAGCCTTTGATGTGCCGTGAGAAGGAACGGAAAAACATTGCAAAGTGGTAAAAGCTTTACAGTTTCTTTTTTTTCTGGATCGTGTCGCAGCCTGAAATGCAGCACTGATGCACAAAATGTTACCAAAGGAGGACAAGTTGACCAGAGAGACCATGAGATATCTTTGTTGTCATTTTGCTCTCTGATTTGTGTGTCTGTGGCTCTGATTTGGACTTTTTGCTCAGTGAGATGTTCAACTGTGTGTGTTTTCATGTGCTTGTGGGAGGGAGTGATAAACTAAATAAAGCCTGTCTCTGCCTTTGTTGTCTTTGTCCTCTGCCTTTTCAACTATCTGCCTCTCTGAAGGCCAACAAAGACAACCTGGGCCTCTGTGATACAGACGCCCACACAAACACTCTGCTTCATTGTCCTCCCGTCCTCCCTTGACCAGATTTTCAGATAAACATCCTCTCTTTCAATCTGTGATTCACACTCGTTGTCCTCCTCTTTGTCTCGGACCCGGCAGAGCTAAGGATGACGCCTCCTGTTTATCTTATGCTTTAGTGTATGGTCAAAAGAAGTAAACTTGGTTTGGAAAATCTAATTCAATCCAAAAGGCGTTCATTTTGAATTTGGATGGACAGAAACAGACCTACGTCAGGGTTACTAGTAGTTTTTAGGGATGCACGATAACTAATTTTTAAAACCGATACCGATAACCGATAACACACACATATACATAAGATCTTTACATCAATACTATGAACAAAACCAAAAACAGTTTTGACTTTTTAAATGAACAGATATTTATTTTTTCCAATGAAAAACTATTGACAAGCCTCTCAAACATTTTCATAAAGCTATCAAACAAACCTATTTGATATCTCACATTAACTTAAATAAGGTTCATTACTGACTGATATAAAAAAATAAAGGCTCCTTGAACTGATGGAAATGCATGCATCAAAATTACAAACTGAAAAAGATTAACATTTGATGGATTTTGGCTTGTGGTTCCATTTAAATTAATACCTTTAATTAAAGTAAATGAGTTCAGTAGTTTTTGTTTTTTACTTTTTAATCTCATAGAAGCTTTAAATATGAGGGGGGGGGGGGGGGGGAGACTGCTGCTGGCTTGCACACGTTAGCATTAGCTTCCATTAGCTCACATTAGCGTGATTTCAAAACTCCATGGAAGTGATTGTTATGTTGTAGGTGGCTGATCAGGTTTTACGTATTAAAGCTTGTGCTTCCCTCCTCGTAGAATTCACTCAAATAACCACCAAACTATCTTCTTCTGAAACTTTAACGAAGTTCCGCGCCGCCATGTTTGTTGTGATCAGCGCTGTGCTGCATGCTGCATTCAAGGTGTAACGTAAATTCCGAAGTTTCCTCGTTTGCTAGTCGTTCTTTCAGCCTTTTCTATTTTTTTCTTTTTTTATGTGTAACATGTGGGAAAATACTGCAAATATCAATTAAAGTCAGCAACTACTAAAATGATAACCAAGTTAACAAGTTGTTTTCTGGCATGAGGGAGTATTTTTGATTTTCCTTATTGAGTAATCGTTTTTCTGATTATGCCGACGTCACTTGAACATAACATTCACTGCCGGTCATTCAAGGGTCAGAGGGAGCGAGGCACTGCTGTGTTGACAGAAATATATATGTTATCGGGGCTATTTGTCGTGATATGGGACTTATCGGAATGACGTCTTCCATGGAGTTTTGAAATCGCGCTAACGTGAGCTAAAGTGGGCTAACGCTAACATGAGCAAACCAGCATTAAAGACTTCACTGTGACTTACACACATCAGCGAAGCTTTTGAAAAATCCAAGAAATTTGCCAAAGATGATCCACGGGCAAAGGTGAGATGGGTAGAAGGTAGAAATGTTTGAATCTGTCAGTGCATTCATTTTCTATGTATATTTTTTTTTGTAAACTTCTGGAAGTCACTTTTTCAGTTAGTAATTCTGATGCATGTATTTCCATCAGTTCAAGGAGCTTTTATTTTTTTTTTATCAGTCAGTAATGAACCTTATTTAAGTTAATGTGAGATATCGAATAGGTTTGTTTGATAGCTTTATGAAAATGTTTGAGAGGCTTGACAATAGTTTTTCTTTGGAAAAAAATAAATATCTTAATAAATAATTAAAGAGTCAAAACTATTTTTGATTTTGTTCATAGTATTGATGTAAAGATCTTAGGTATATGTGTGTGTTATCAGTTATCAGTATCGGCTTTTAGGAGCTGCAAGTTATCGGTTATCGGTTTTAAAAAACAGCGTGCATCTCTAGAATTTACTCGTCAGGACGCTCCAGTGTTTTGTTTTTTTTTTCTCGTTTTGAGTTTCCATTTTGGCTTTTTATATCTGTATTTTGAGTGCTGTCTCTGTTGTCTCAAAGGTCTCCTTAGATATTTCTGTAGATGCAACTACAGACTGGAAGAATTTTTGACATTTTCTAGAGCAGCTGAACATGTTTAAGGTCACAAACAAAAATTTTATTAGGAGTTTACGCAGCTAGTCTGCTAGTATGAAAGCAGAACTTACCCTGAAAACAAATAAAACAAGCAAGCTCTTCTCCATCTCCCTCTCTGCTGTGCTTCAGCTCTGCTTCCAAACTCTCGCCGCTGACGGCGACTCAATGCTTCACAGATGAGGAACTCTGAACTTCAGTCAACACAGTTCATGTAAACCTCAAACTTTAAAGGAAGAAAAGAAATAATGATAATTGGGACATTTACAGATAAAATTGCAGACATTTGAAACATTAATTTACCAAAACTGTATATCTACTGTCACAATTTTGGATTATACGTTAAAAAAAGAGGAAGAAGAAGAAGAAATTTCAGTCACGATGCAAATGGTGTCCCGCTTTAACAGGGAAGTATCCTCGGTAGTCATTTTGTGGCTTCTTTGTTCTGTCTTTCAGACATAAACATAAAGCTTTAATTTCCTTCTCTGTGTTCTTGTTATGATTTAATTTCAATGAGCTACGAGCTTTCAGCTAACTCTCAGGCTCAACATTGTTGGTGTGTGTTCTGCTGATTATTTGTGCTTGATCCATCAACACACACACATTTAAAGCGTTTGTGTGAGTGAGCGGTAACATGTACCCTTTTATATGCGTCTGTGATTAATAACTGTTGCCTGCTGCAGTATTCTGGTAATAAACCCGCTGCTTCCTCTGTAGGTTCACATCCATATTCATAAACCCGCTCGGACAGTATCTATGTGAACAGCATTGCTCTGTCACAGGAAGTTTAAAATGAGAGGGAAAAATTGTCCCGTGCAGCGGTAATGAATTTCTGCGTTGCTGTTTGCTGAAAAATGAAGATAGTGTTGCTTCCTTTAATTGCCTGTGGGGAGACTCTGCTGGTACAAACTGCTCCACGGGCTGATTTTGTGTTGGTAGTGGAACGTGGAGGAGCCCTTATAAAGACAAGACAGTCAGAGGACACACAGTTTGTGTACTTCAGTTAAAAGCTGTTTTTATTTTTGTAATTAATGTGTTTAAAAACCTCAAATCCGACCTGCACGCCTGGTTTATATTACT